>LQNS02278125.1:5313438-5327174 GCA_001587735.2 Parhyale hawaiensis | reverse complement strand
AAGGGCACCGACCATAACACCTCTAAGGGCACCGACCATAACACCTCTAAGGGCACCGACCATTACCCCTCTAAGGGCACCGACCATAACCCCCTAAGGGCACCGACCATTACACCTCTAAGGGCACCGACCATTACACCTCTAAGGGCACCGACTATAACACCTCTAAGGGTACCGACCATTACACCTCTAAGGGCACCGACCATAACACCTCTAAGGGCACCAACCATAACACCTCTAAGGGCACCGACCATTACACCTCTAAGGGCACCGACCATTACACCTCTAAGGGCACTGACCATAACACCTCTAAGGGCACCGACCATTACCCCTCTAAGGGCACCGACCATAACACCCTAAGGGCACCGACCATTACACCTCTAAGGGCACCGACCATTACACCTCTAAGGGCGCCGACTATAACACCTCTAAGGGTACCGACCATTACACCTCTAAGGGCACCGACTATAACACCTGTAAGGGCACCGACCATTACACCTCTAAGGGCACCGACCATTACACCTCTAAGGGCACCGACCATTACACCTCTAAGGGCACCGACCATTACACCACCTCTCAGCCGCCACCTCAAGCCCTCGCGCCTCTCTCACTCAAGCCACTCAGGATGGATAAGCTCGCCAGACATGAAGAGGCTGTTGAGAGGCAGAAGTGCGTGTGTGTGTGTATGTCTGTGTGTCGCACTAACGCAGGCTTACCTCCCCTGCATGAATCTCAAGAGTGTCCCTGAACACGACAACTGGAAATTTGACTGAGGCAAATAATCGTCAAGCGCAACGCAAACACTTCGCCACTTCCCTCAGCATAGAGAAAAAATTTTATTTATTTTTGTGAAGCGAGGATTTCAACTTCACGAAACGCAGCATGGACGGCTTTAATTATTTTTTATGATACTATACACAAAGGTAAAGCGAGATAGTAAACGCATGTAGTAGACAAACCAACGAGTTCGTTGACTTTCAGTAGCCAACGAGAAGGAAACACGCAAAAAATTATACACTTTCGCTTGTTCTTGTGTTCACGAGTCGAGTGTCTGATGAATGCGCATGAGAAGTGAAAAGATTGAAGGTAGTTCCTTACTCGTATTTTCAATTTAAATTCGATAATATCCAAACGAATATTTCGGCCAATCTACTTTAGACGTGCGGCTGTCGGGTAAGTTGGTAATTTCGCAGGCTTGGGAAAATTTCCATAACAAAGCAAGATAGCTCACGGTCCTGAAACCCATTGCATTTCGTAGTTAAGGGTACGTAGAGTGCACAGTTAAGGCCAGGTATGTATTAATACTACGACTAATGTTTGATATATTCTCATGAATTAAGCAATTTAGACTCATATACATATCTGGTTAGGGATTTTACATCCCTTGCAAGTTTTCGAATCATTATTGAGTCAACATCAGAAGGATACCCAAGAGACTACATTCTGAGGGGTGAGAACAATATTTTTTCACGAGGCTGTACAATGTACACTGAATGTACGCGTATATTGTTCAGTTTCATTTATTCAGCCAAGCAGGCAAATTCGAGTAACAAAACCGCCCCGTTCAGGGCCAAGACAATGATGGCCAGCAATTTAACTTAGGCTCCATGAACACAGTATATATGGTATTCTAAGAGTTAAAAACGAAAGAGTTCTACCGTATAGTATTTCAAAGAGGAAACTGAAGGAAACAGCAAGTCGGAAAAAAAGGCATCCATCATATGAATTGTACAGTAAGCTGTGACGTAAAGTCGTTCGGCGTACAAGGAAAACTTGAGCGTACAAACTTTCATTATTTTCGATTCCTTAAAGTCAGTGACAATCGACGAGGACAGTCACACAACTATAGTGGGTACAGTATAGATAAATATACACATAAAATATAACTATCAATCAAATACTCGTAATGCTCGATGCGAGTTGTACACGCTCAGGCAAATTAAGACAACATCTAAGAGAACGAACGAATTTATCTGGCAACTCCGTAAACATAATGTAACTTATGTGCAGTAAGCAAATCAGTAATCTGACACAATATTCTAGCAAAGCATACGAACCCTCTCTTGATGCTGCCGCCTTTCAGATCGCCCTTCAGTCCTGCAACAAGAAAAAATCCCAAATTAGAACATGAAGATCGCAGTTAGTTTTTTCACACGCAAAAAATCGCAGTTGTAGTCAATACCTAATTGACTACCCAAGAGCAAAGGAGCTGTCAGAGCGGTCGCTACCACAAAGAATAGTGTAACTTCGTGACCGGAAAGAGTCGGACTTAGCCATCAGCGAAGTAAGATATGTTATCAGAGAAAGGAAGTAATTTCTCCTTAGGCAAGAACAGTCTCATTTATCCAATAGCAAATCAATTCAACAATGAAATACAGCTATCAAAAAAGGAATTTCACCACGGGCGATCAAAATTCTCATTTGCTCAAGAACGCGGCAGCCTGGCCAGAACAGGTACTAAGAGTCCAAAATCACCATATCCAAGAGCAAGACAGCTGAGGAATAAAGTGTAATTATCGAAAAAGTTATTCAAATTTAACAACGGAAGAAATTCTGGTTTGGTCAAGAGCAAGACAGCTTGGAAAGAACAGATAATCAATGGGAAGCTTAATCTTACTAAGGACAAGGACAGTCTGACATCCATTATCAAGACTGCCTAGTAGCTGAGCACGACCACCATAAAAGAAAACTAAGGGCCACAGGAAGAGAGAAGGAAATGAGCTCTAATATTGAGTAGGGAGGTCCCGCCATTTGCAGCTAATGAATGACATTCCTCACGCGAGGTGGTGTCTCTCAGAGCAGCAGGACCTGGTGAGCGCGTAACCTTTAGTGGGGCGCGTGACCCGCGAGGGCAGGAATGCAAAGTATGGCGGTGCAGAGCACCGGCGGCCACTGCACCGCGGGTGATTAATGATACCAAGTGGCTGATCAGTCAGCCGTGGCGACACGCCACCATGGCTGTCATGGCAACAGAAAGTAAACTCACAAATGATCTTCAGTTATTTGAATAGCAAGCCATATTGAAACCTCTAACATGGCGCCGCGGCTGCAGGGGTAGCAGACGCCATAGTTTTTAGACTGCAATGATCCTCAAATATTTTGTTTGTGAGCCACGGCACGGCCTGGGATGGCGCCGTGGCAACAGCCTTCATCCTTCGGACACCTGACAGTCGAGCCAAAGTTTGGGGTTTCGTACAAACAACATTATTTGAACGTAGTGTACAGATAATGTTCAGCGCATTGTGGCGACAACAGCAGTTGGGGTTTCTTCAAGTAATCCATACAGCAGCCTGCGACAAGGTGCTGAGCTCTCATGGTACACAATACAGCTGAAAAAATTTATTTTTGGGAAGCGGAATTTGCAGTTGGTAAGATGACGAAGGCTGTAGTAAACTCATCTGAAGTTGATGATCAGCACCATTTAATTGCTTCACAATTATCTTATGCAAAGAGGAAGTTATTATAAAACGGTTATCATTGCTAGTACTAAAACTGCATCTAAGAGTCAGACAGCATTCCCTACATGCATTACTTTTACTTCTTACTTGAAAGCGCACTGTCTTTGTAATGAACGTGCGCCCGACTACCTTTGGGATAAAGTCAGTATAAAACAATGTGAGGTCAGCCTCTGCCATGTACCTCCATTTTAAAATGCAAACTACTGCAATGGAATTCTTGCAGCAACTTGCCAAGGCAGTCAGCGGAGTTCGCCGCGAACCGCTTCTCTTTTGTTTGGCGTTAAGGTTAGTTCCGATATTCACAATACTAGCAATGCACCGTACAATTTGTGATGAAATCATTTATAGCGAAATGTATAATAAATGTCGCTATATTGCGCTATTCAAAAGGTCGATAGTCGTTGCCACAAAGGAGAATGAATGTCAATCGCATCAAGGAATTAAGGGAAACAGGATTCAAACCTCGAAATATTACCCACGATTTTAGCGCACTTTTGATGAACCATCAGCTGTCCGTGGGATCTAGTACACAAAGACTGCATTACAGCAACACAAAAGGGTACATCCTATATTTAAGATAAACTTGGTTGTCGAAGAACAAGGTTATCCGAGAGCAAGCACAGAAAACGTTGTCGAAGTGGCAGAAATAGAAACTAGTCACATGCTTGAAAAATCCTTGTATTTGCGGTACTATCGAAATAGAAAACGTTGAAAACTCAGTGGTTTTAGAGACACAAGGAGGCCACAGAAATTTAACATAAAGACAATCTCAGAACAGCAGAAGCTGGCAGCAGTTATGGTAGAGTCGAAGGAGAATCAGTTATATTATTTAACGGTTCAAGACGAGTAACAAAGCGGAAATGGAACCACCCACGGTATCGCTTCATTCGCAAGGAAGAAATCAATGATCCAAAAGGTTCTAATACCAACGGCAGTCTGGAAATAAGAGAAGAGACCACACAGACGGCGAAACAAACCCCTGGAAGCGACGACCCTCGACGGTACGGCAGACAAAGAGGAGAGCAGACGATGTGGAGGGTTGCTAGTCAAGCGTGCCTGCTCGACCGTGCAGTAAAGTTAAAAAAAAAAGATACGTGTCATGACACCCTTGACTGGTATGTGGGTAACGGGGGACTTCTTGCTGCTGGGTGAGAGCTTTCCAGTACATGTACTGTTGGGTGGCAGGTGTAAGGGCGAGTATGGGTGGCGGGTGAATGGTCGCTAATGATCCTTTTGTTTTTACGCTGTAGGCATGCCTGCGAACCCATTGTTCTAATGTCGTGGTGTACTTAATGATGATATCATTATTATTGTTATTAAGTGGAATGGATAGGAATAGGCACTGGTTATCTAGAAGTATAGCAAACAGATCGTAAGATTTGTGGAAAATATAAAAATAACGACAGAAATATCGTTGCGTACGGTGTACGCTAGATATACTGTCCATCTCAACAGCAAACCGTGAAATGAGACTACAAAAAAAAATAATTATAATATTTAAACGGCTACAAAGTATGAACGGTTAAAAGGCAGCACGGAAAAATGTCGTCCAAAAAGCAGAACTACGGTAACCGTTGGGACACCGAGACAGCGCGCCTCATGCCCTATCAGAATTCTAGGCTGGCCCGAGGCTTTGCAAAAACACCAGATGGTCGAACATATAACGAGTCCACGGTTCATCCGATGTTCTCTGTCGCTGAGAATAAGTAAGCTACTGGAAAGGGTTCCTACCTTTGGTATAGACTTGTAGAGAAATGACGGCTCTGGTCTCTCCATGCTCGTTCTTAGCCAGTATGCTGTAGGCTCCTGTGTCCTCTAAACGACAGCAGGGGATCTCCAGGCGGTACACGGGGCTGTGGTCCACCTCCTGGAACCTGGATCCGTCCGAGTACACGCTGGGCTGCAACACAGAAACGTAATGATAAGCTACGATTACGGAAAGTACGGACATAAACGCCGAAGTTGATACTTTGAAAGACCGTTAGTATAGGTACAACCGAGCAGTATAATGTACTCTTGCAGGCATACGATTTGGCAGTAACAGAGAGTAGCAACTTGAAGGAATGCCCTGTTACTACCGAGCATCATAATGTAGTACTGGATGCATGCCTGGCTCTAAAAGAACAGTTACAGTTTAAATGTACATGAGAGAGGGAAGAAGTTAGTACAATGGAAGACTGAGATTGTGCTAAGCTGCTGTAAGAAAATACGCGTCATCTTTAGCATATGCAAAGAGCATTTGAAGGGATGCCATTGCACTGCCAACCACACTACCGAGAACACTCGCGAGTACAATGCAACTAAACTAACGATACCTACTGTGTATTATCCAATATTATCCAATCGAACGAATTGCCCTCATCAGTTCACTGCTGAGCATAGCTTTGGGGGCAAAATGAAGAGCACATATTCATTTAACGTAAAATTACACGAAGCGTTGTCAAGTGTAAGCGGGCGTATTAATGATATGCAGTTATATTACGCCAAAAATGTGTCGACAAAACTTCTTGGAGCATTCTGAAAAGAAAACTCAAATAGTAAATACGCTGGAGACAACATAATAATACTGATTTTTTCAGGGTGAGCAGCATAATAAATCACTCCTATGTCACGGTGACGATATTCTAGCAATATCTGTCCACTGTAAATTTTTAAAGGCTTTAGGTTTGCGATTGTTGAAGCAGCATCACAGCTTTCAGAGTGGATGGACGTCTTGTAAAAAAAAATTCTCAACAATTTGGAATGTCGTTCAGCTGCAACTATCCCGCATCAACGTAGAGGGAAAATTTTTGTCTTAATATCTAACAGCCACAGAAAACTTGCAGAAACAACATAAAAAAAGAACTTCCTGGAAGTGTACCAGCTCAGTCTCTAAAAACTCATGCTGGAGCTATATAGAGACAATAGTGGGATGCAATGAAGCCAGACTATCTCAAATCCTGATCTGAACCATGCATAAATGAATCATTGAATCAGGGAGGTCACTGAGAACAAAAGCCATATAACGAAATTTATCGATGTACAATATTATAATGTTTCAATATGGTACTTTATGTGGCTTCCCTACTCCCAGAAAACAGGAAAGGTCTCAAGATTGTTGCCGACACTACGCTACAGAGTACGTAGAACTCCTGAAATGGAGAAAACTCCTGAAATGGAGACTTCCTGAGCTTCCATAAACGTGGGCGGTACGCAGCGCCTGCTATAAGGAATAGTGGCAGTAGCAGACGACATATGTGTGACAAGGAAAATGGCGTATCATCAAAACTTAACTCCTCTTGAAACAGGGACAGTATGTCTGTCAAGATTTTAGGGGTGCCACTGTATTATGGCAACGAGTGTATACTATGTGGCAACAAAGAGACGCCGTATCCAACTAAAAGATCAGCAATAGTGTGGGAATGAGGGCCGAAATTAGTACTCTGTAGGAATCTGATTACAGTGCCAAGTAGTATTGGCGAGCAAGTTACTGATTGACAAAGAAAAATATATCTATACTAGAGCACTCTGAGAGCGCATACCTCCGCCAAGCGAGGCAACGGTAGCAAAATATTCAAGTTGCCTCTCAAACCATAATTTTCTTTGTATAAACTCCAAAATCTAATCATTTGTGCCTTTTAATAGTATTACCTGTCCGTGGGAGCTCAAGCGTGAAGTTTTAATAATAATAATAATAATAATTATAATAATAATAACAGCTTGTGCAATTTTCTTGGAGAACTTTCATAACTTTTTGAGTTATATTGCTAACAAACGTTATGACAAACATGAGTCAAACATACAAACCGATCTGGACCAAAATTTGATCATTTATGTCTCTTAATATTATTAACAATCCCTATAAATTTCATAAAGATCCATTCATTACTTTGTGAGTTATTGTGCTAACAAGCATAAAATTAAAAACAGTGGCAAACGAACTAACGGATCATTACTAAAACTTGGTCATTTACTCTTTGTTATATACCTAACAACTCTTGTTAATTTTATGAAAATCTATCCATAACTTTTGAGTTATGGTATTGAGAAAAATGAGCCAGACTAACAAAACAAACGGATGGAAATATATTCACCAAATATGAATCATCTATTCCTCCTAACATACCTAACAATCCCTGTAAATTTCGTCCAAAGTGGTTCATAACTTTTTGAGTTATCTTGGTGACAGACAGACAAACACGACGAAAACATAAAATCCTTGGCGGAGGTAATTATAATACTAGGACAGGGTACCAGGTGGCTGACATATCTCTAGTTCTACCAGACGAAGTAAGATAGTGTATCATGGGAAGGCCGCTTAGCGAGCATCCGTTAGGTCAAGTGTAAGTGTTCTATTAACAAAGAGTTAGAGCCAGCTGTAGCTATGGCTGACAGCTGGCACGCTGAAGATGGCCACCACAGGTGGTACAATATGCAGGAGTGCACACACCACCTGTAACAGCTGGTCCCAAACTTCCGGCATCTTGTATTCCAAGTGGCGCGACGCTTCCGCCCGTGTACGGCGAGATAATTAAACCCATAGAACTGCATGGCAAGCTGTTGCAGACGCGCGCTACGGCTGTCTGTGGCATGCTACGGAGCCAGGAAGCTAATAATTTACATAATAATATGACAGGTATCTGTCTGCGTAAATATTTCTCTCCGCCAACCTTTCTTTGATTACATCTTTCTCTACGTACTGCATCACGATTCGTTGCCAGTCTCATTTTTGGCATGTTTCTTTCTATAATGCATGCATCCTTACCTGCATATGCCTCTTTTCATCTGTGTTTCAGTGTTCTCTGAATGTATCTTTCTCTTTGTCTGTAAAGCGTAGTCTCAGCCTCACTGACGCTTAGGTTTACCCGGGGGAGAATCAAGTACATGCAACTCTCAACTTTTACGAACGTAATTTTGCGGACCTGTCTCAAATTTTACGAAATGTGTTCCCTACTCTCGAATATTACGATTCACCCAGTATTTTAGGCGTTTTTGATGATTAATGTATTATTTAGCATTGTTTATTGTACAACACGAATTTCTAGAGTAGTTAATAGACATGTCATTTACTTTTGTATATATTTCCTTTATACTGTTGTAGAATAACAAGAAATTTCTTCCACGTAAACTTAAAATAGTCCATGCTTGAAATATAGGTTTCTTTGTACGCCATAGTGGCCCAGCGTTGCCAATTTAATATTTTTAATGCTAGATTTAGCATTAATTTCGGTGATTTAATATTATAAAATTGTTTTTAGCATCTAGCAGGAAAAACAGCATAAAACAGAATATTTAGCCGTTTTTAAATTTTTTTATATTTTCTTGGTAGTACAATGTAGAAATTTCAAGCAAATTCATCCCATTTTGTTCCAAAAATCACAAATCTTAAATTCACGTCCGGTGGAAATTTTTAGCCAAGCAGCATGTCTAATGTAGCCATGGGTGTGATCTTGTTAAGTAGTGGAGTGCTAACATACCTATACAGTGTATTGTGTTTATGTAGTAAAAGCATTCTTCCTCCTGATCGCACAATAACGCTAAAACTGCAGAATTTCTTAACCAAAAACGAAAGTTGAGATACAAAGGTGAGGAAACTTTAGGAAGCTGTGATATACAGTGGCAGGTAAGATTATACCAACATTCCACAAAACTGAACGATGAAAATTACACAACTAATAAATTTTAAGAAAGTCTGAAAAATTGTTTTATAATCGCATGCCACAAACCATCAGGGTTTTCAAAAAACTAACTGTTCATCGTGACATTTCTAACAGATCCCGGAAATTTCGGCCAATTCCGTCCACAAAATTTTCAGTTATGTTGTTGATAGACAAACAGCCAAAAGAATGGACGGATCATCTCCAAAATGATCCTCAGTTTCTCACAACATTCCTAGCGATTCACGTTCATTTTCCGAGATCCATCCATAGCTCATTGAGTTATATTGCTACTAGACAAATAAACAAACAAGAAAACGTCGGCAAAAACATAAGTTCCGAAGCGAAGGTAATCATTCAGTGCTTGTGTGTGGACAGAACGCATAGAACGGGCCAATGGTGCGCTCCCATCGCCCACTTCGATCAAAACCAATCTCAACTCGACGAGCAGTTCGTAACTAGTCATTCAGAACTTTAGATCGAGTTTCAGGCGTTAATCGCTATCCGATTACACGTGAGAAGGGCCAAAACTTCTAGTGCACAGAATATACTGCCGCCTCATTCACTATTGTCGAAATCCTACAGTTCTTGTTATTAGCCTATTACGGTTCACACGAAACTTATAAACATTCATTGGGCCCGAGAGGACCGGCCCACAGTTTGGTTTCATTCTAATATCTCATCAGGGAAGGGAATATTAGGTAAACATTACCAGGGCTTGGAAGATTCGCTTGATAAAATTTATTGAATAAAACCCTCTGGCGGTGGTGCAATTTTAAATAGCAGTTTTTTAAGAATATAAAGCACTATTTCGGCAGTCTAAATAGGGCAGTGTATATAGGTACTCTAGGGCTTGCGTATTGCACAGCCAAGCAGCGCCATCTGTAGGGGAGGTGGGGCTACCCAATCGAAAATTTCCAGGCGATTATTCGAGGCCGCTCTCTCCGGATAATTGCCAATGATTGTCCAATACGGTACAGCTGGCAATCTGCAGCTTATCGTTAATTTCAGAACATGAAGACCAAAGGCGTCCTTAGAGTTCACTTAACACGCAATCAGCAAACTAGCAGCAGATGTGCAGTGGCAGTGGAGGAAGTATTTGTAAGGCTTTTTCTGCAGGATGATGACAGTGATCTGCTGGTATGTGAAACTCAGCCCATGTGTTGATGTTAAATGCGCACCCAAGTATAAGAGTAACAGATAGTTATGCAAAGAAACAAAGACAGAAAGAAATGAGAAGAGAAAGACAGACAAAGAAATAATAGAGAAAGATGAAAAGAGACGTATCGGGTAATATGGTTTCTGAGCTGAAAGAGCTAGAGTGCGTAGCTCCCAACTCTTCAACTGAGATTTACTACTTTGCACCTTGTCTATCTATAATCAACAGTTGAAATTGTAAATAGATCGCATCTACTCATAAGGAATTTATTTTATCGCATGTAATTATGTAACATATAGCATAGGTAGTCCTGCGTAAGCTAGAAAATTGTTCTGGGAAATAATTTTTTTCTGTACCTATGCAAGAACGAGCTGTCCCACCGTTCAGCAATACCATAAAGGGCGAAAATAGGGAGAGTACAGAACAAAGAAGCCTGAGTTTTGTACAGCAAACACGAACAGAAAACGTCGAGTGCGACCCCCCAGCGAACATGATAGACCGTTGTAATCATGAATAATAACCGTAAATAATGTACAGTATATGGAAGCTTTATTATAAAGCCCTCCTGTACGACATGTTTTATGATTCTCTTCGTGTGATGAAACGTTTGTTGACAAAATATTTTTTTTTTCTGGTGCTGTCAATGGGGGCACTCCGGTATCGATAAGTCCGGGGATTAAAACGAAGGAACGTCAAATTAGGTCTTTGCACGAACTGCTTATCCTTTGCTTCACATTATCAGATCTTCAAATTCTAGAACGCAGACGGAAACAGACAGAAAAACTTTGTTAGGTATCTTCACTGTACAGTATGATAATAAATTATTATTAATATTACTATCAAAGTCCAATAACAAGCTGTTGGTCGACGTAGGAATGGAAAAAATTAGGATTTTGGCTGCTTTTCAAATTACTTTCGCAAAGCAAAAGAGTAGCTACTTTTGAATATCTTTGCATGAGAACAAAAGTAATAATAAAATAAATCGCACTTTTGGAGGGTGAGAAGTCAAGGCTGCCAATACGGAAGAGCTGGAAGCCGTCCGAGTCGAGAGCTCAGTCTGGTAGGTGTGAACCACCTGTCCCTTCTCTGCATCCATCTGTGTGGGGCCCAACTGGCAAAGAAACATGCGTCACTTGTCCCTTCTGCTCCAGTGCTAGATGGCTAAAACACCGAAGTGTTTCATGTTCCCTCTGCACAAGCTGTACGGGCCAAGGTGGTTAATTCACTGACACCACTTGTCAACTCTTCATACGAGACAGAGATACCACGGGCCCATGCGTGCGGCAGAGATGCTTTAAGATAGCACATGTGACAGAGAAACCATAGGCTACATGCGCAGTATACTGTAGGCAGTATACTGTAGATGCTCTGAGCCCGCACACGCGATTGAGACGCCATAGGCCTACACAGGTGGTAAAGATTCTACGGGTCCGCACATGTGGTACAGGTGCCACTGGCCCGGATATGTGGTATATAGATGCCATGGACCCGTACATGAGGTACAGATACCACGGGTCCGCACGTGTGGGACAGATACCACGGGTCCGCACATGTGGTACAGATACCACGGGTCCGCACATGTGGTACAGATACCACGGGTCCGCACATGTGGTACAGATACCAAGGGGCCGCACATATGGTACAGATGCCACAGGCCCGGACATGTGACAGAGAAAGGGGGCCACACCGTCCAGCGCTGCCCCCAGGATGACGTGGGCGGAATGACACTGGGGGCGTAAAGCCATCAGCGCGAGCAGATAACGCGCTCAGGGAGAGCTTAGGGCCGCCTTACCTCCACTTGTACGTCAGTGCAGCAATAAATGCTGCAGTAAACTTCAGCTCAGTGGCAGATGTTTGATTTTGCTGCAGTTTGGGTGTAGTGGGACGCGAGGAGGAGTAGGCAATGATCAGGGCGCTCAATGTTCCTGACTGTAAACTTATCGCGAATGGGTAAGTGAGGCTCTTAGCTCTACGGTGTAGGCAGGGCAACTCTTACCGTGTGTAGGATAAGATAATATTGTGCAGCAGAGGTTAACGGCTTTGCAGTGATACTATCGAAATATTCCATTAGGGCAGGATTTATTCGATTTTTATTGCCATGATTGATCTGTCAGCACTTTTGTTTTCTCAGAATTATGCGGCGTACTCGGAGGTCAGAAGAAGAATGTGAAACAAACGAAGAGCTTTCTTAACACATTGCCTGCAAATGACGTTGGTGTATGCATACAAACATGTTCATCAGAAATACATACATACATGTTGCGGCAACGTGTTAAGTCTTTCTATGTTGATTACCTAATCAAATTAACTACGTAGCTCACACTTTATTACCTAACTAATTGTGCAAAAAAGTAAGTTATAAAGATCTAACGTGCAATGAATGTAACTTATTCGATGTGGAGACACATTTCCTTATATGTGCGACTGACTCCGTTCTTACAACAATGAAGATGCAAATTCTCTTTGTAAATGTGAGCGCAAAGCCGACTCTTAAGATAAAGTTAATGGCTTAAATGGCCACAGTGCAGTCGACCAGAGCTGCACTCAGAACTTGGACTTCACACGGAAGGATGAGAGCAGAAGAGGTGCAGTAAAGGAAGCATGTGTCACCAGCTGCAGATGCATTCACACTTGGCAGAATTGAATCCTGTTACGTCCTATGGTTGAATTTGGGAACCTTACGCATTGGCCTACTCCCTCGGAGCTTGATGCTTAATTCGGCAGGAAAAGAGTAGGTAAATAAAAAATGGTTCTGATTCATTGGTGTAAAAATATACATTAGACTCTGCAGGACATATGCCACCTACGTCATGTCATGAAACCTACTGACGGCTGCGTCGGTCGGCCCCTCTGGAAATAGTGACAGAGAAGAAGGAAGTCTAAAAGCGGTGGTGCATATTTAGGTAAGTTTACATGTAAGTAGCAGCAGTAGCACGAAATCAATATTGTGGATGACAAGCATCTCCAAGTAATGCAGCAAAACATGATCGTTAATCCTCGTGGAATCCCACAGCTAATAGCATAGCACAACTTCACAGACCAATAGTCTGAGAGATACTTTTTGTTGAACAGAAATTTTTAGCGGATCTCGGCAAGAAACACAACAACACCTTACTGCCGGCAATACAGCCCTCGCTTTTGCTCTGTGACAGTCAGCTAGAATTACCAATGTAGCAATTTAAAGAAGGAAAACAGCGAGTATGCTGCACCCAGTTATATAAAAAGACTGACTTGCATGCGCCTTCAAAAGGAGAGGTAAACACTTTTTTCTGAGCTTGTAAACATGGAAGCGGACACTTTCTCTGCCGCTAACCCGTGAATTTATGCACGTTTTTGTTAGTCATAAAAAGAACAAAAAGGAGCCGCAAGGTAGGGTGACATACGCGAGGGGACAGCATACAGAACTGAATGGTTCATTACTGAGGTTCTGTTAACTCAATGAAAAGTTGACAATATATAGCCACGCATAGGAAGAGAAAAGGG
>LQNS02278125.1:5258370-5312676 GCA_001587735.2 Parhyale hawaiensis | reverse complement strand
TTGTTATCCAGCATTCTAGGTATGATATCAATATGAGATAATGCCATCATAGCGAGAGAGGAAGCATCACTGTTGTCCTGCCACAATTTCTTAAGGAAAGAATATTTTCAAAATCACGAGTCCACTAGAAGAAACCCTTTAGTATAAAAGAAAGACCATTGTATTATTTTCTGACAATACGAATATTAGAAGTTACTCAGATGTCTGTACAAGCATTTTTAACCTAAAATCACTGCACACTGCACCGAGGAGAGCTGTGGTAACAGAGGCCTATCGCTTGGGAGCGTGCGCAGCCTAGCAGCGGTATGTGGTGACTCAGCAGAATTTCGCATTCGTGCTTTCGTGAGCTCAGGGGCAGCAGTGCTGGCACCTCAGCCTGGATCAGTGCAGGCACCTCAGCCTGCAGCACTGCTGGCACCTCAGCGCCTACAGCAGGGTTGGCATCTAAACTAACAGCATATCTTTAGAAGTACTGGTTTGTACGTACAAGGCACTAGAAATTTTTCTTCGTGCCCTAAATAAATACTTGTAAATCACGATCAGCTTACGCATTACTCTTGTTCCTAAAACAACCCTGCCTGTACTGAAGAAGACAAAACACGAGGATAAGTGCAACACAATAACGTTCAGTTAACCGTTTTAAATTTACTGCATGCAAAAATATTGTTTAGTCGGCAGTAAGAAGACGGATCTGTATGGAGACAGCTGTGGATAAATTTCGAGTAATTTCTATATTTAATTTAATTCAGTTTTGAAAATACGGAGAAAATAGTAATTGAGCCACCGTCAATTTCATAGTTAGCGTGTCACTTGATGATCTGTGAATGCGGATTTGAGGATTCGTAGCAAAAGATTTGTTCGATATTTGTACCAAGTGTCAGCAAAAGTCGGACGTAAGGTAGAACCAGAAAATTTAGGGATTTGTACCGAATGAACTGTCTTGCATTCCAGAGAAGTGTCAGCGAAGTGAGCCATAACACAGTACCAGAAAATTAATGCTTGGAGATTTGCAGCCGAAGATTTGTCCCACATGTGCCTGAGGCAGATGCCGGAAAAAGGGCATAATGCAGCGCCAGAACATATATATTATAAACCCGAAGACTTGTTCTACTTGTCCTGTAGACAGGCAAGAAACAGAAAAAGTGGGCAGTAATGCGGCACACGAAAATTTATGCCTAAAGGCTAGAAGATTTGTCTCGCATGTGAGGCTAGCTCCAGAGAAAGTCGGCAGCAGTGGATAGTCTACTTTGCTGCAAGCAGTGTAACTGCATTGCCCTTGGCCAGACTAAATTACTCCTGCTGGTGGACACTGCACTGCGCAGGACCTTAGCTGGTCGTTAGCACAGCACAGCCTGCGATAACCTTTGCCTTTGTTGCAGCGGAGGTCACAGCAGACGCAGATAAAAAGTTCTTCCAATGGCTAGCAGCGGTGCGCACGGACCGTCATTGTCTAAATACCGTGACCGTTGAATTGAATTAATTATACCGGTGAGCTGGAGAATTTATGGCCAGGTACGAATACCACTAATAAATATGGGATCATATTAATTTGGGGTATATTAGCAGAAAAGGGCTGGCGAGCATGAACAGAAACCCAACAAAATACCTACGGAGTGTGGTTCAACACAGTTCTCCATTAAGCCCGGTTCACACGGTGTTTTTTTTTTTTTGTCCCACGTTTGCACTTCATTGCGTTTGAATGCGTTGCTGTATCCTATTAATCAGCGAAAGGGTGCACACCTGAGTTCTAATTCACTACAGATTGAAAGAGACATTCGAAACTCTAATTAATAGTAACAGTCAGTAAAAGAAATGACGTGGCGCTTAGCACATAAGGAAATCTATTAGTGAACACACAGTTGTGTTTACAAGAACACGACAAAATATTCGGATTTTTGAAGTATAAATATAAACTAGAGGCAAATGACGATCGTGTGTATCAGCCTTTAAGTACACACTCTGTTTCCGTTGGCGCTCCAGTGATGAGGCCCCAGGGCTGCAGAAAGGGCTTTTTTGTGATGGTCAAAATAAGCACTTGCTCACTGCATTCAAAATATCTGTCATTGGATGAAGTTAGAAATGTAGAAGATACTAATATCACATCTTCATACCACTTCTAATTAGATTAGACGCTTGAGATCATTGTTTTACATTAACAAAACTAATGCCACGCCCAGCTTAAGTATTCTTTTATATTAGATTAGATTGCCCGTGCTGTCAAAAAATGACAGCGAAGAATTTTCTACCCGTCTTTTTTCAATACTAGTGAGCCCGCGCTGTTATAAAAATAAAATGACAGCGTATAACTAGTGTTAATCATTCTTCATTAACCATACTTTCCTTCAAACAATTACTAACTTAAAAGATCATCCAGATGAGGGCTCACGGTATTCTAATTACCCTAATTACTGAGCATCAAGACTCTTATTTTCTGACATGAAAATAATTCATTACTTTTGCAGTCAGTTCAGCAACACTGAAAAGCACTGATTCGATTTGGTATCATAGATACCCTAGTGTGTCATATTTGTCCGATAGTCTTTTGCTTGTTGAAATAAGGTGTTTCGTCGACAATTGCATCAAAGTTGAAAGGATAGCTGAAGCAACGAAATCATCTGTGGGAAGAAACTACGAATCAAGATGCATGAGAGAGAGCGCCAATGGAAGCTTCAGATATCTTCAGTGCTTAGATTTCAACTTCGGCAATGCAAGAAGTGCATTTACAGTAGACTTGAGGCCGCAAGATACTTTGCCGTAGATTCGATGCATGGAGAAGGTATACTCGCATGAATCAGACTAAGCCTGCGATATCTTCATTTTTGAATTTCAACTATCCCTAATTAAGATACGTTTGCCATCTTCTATAACCCTGCCTATTTTCTACCTATCAGTTTTCAATGGAGCTTGAGAGTACGACTAGAGCCTCCAACCTGGGCTAATTTCCGCCTATGTGTTTTGTTAAAGCGTGACATAAACAGATAAACCGATAAACAAACAGATAACTACACATCGGTCTTTATTATATTGTAGATACCTTTGTCACAAATATGCTTCTGAAGGATACGCTACAACAGCCATCTCAAATTTGGATAAGAGATAGTGCTCTCTCTTTCAATTCAAGTAAGAAGCACAAGTTCGTCTCCCACCATAGATTACGTGTGGCAAAAATCTTACATTAGCAAGCAGCAAGCCTCACTGAATTTAAATGAATTACCCGCCGCGTAACCATGATACCCAACCAGCCTTCAGTACATGGAAGATTTTATGTTGAAGTGAAATCAGCCGAGGCCCTCCAAGATAGAGAATCAGCTCCGTTAAAAGGAACACGGCAAGAGGAAAAAATAATGTCTACTACAGCAGAAAAATCATCGCCTATCCGCCCTTCGTTGATTAGCTTCTGAATTTGTACGTAGTAAACTGAGAACAAATATATTGTTCGATATATGGAGAAAGCAAGGAGCTCCTTGGGAGAAAGTTATAAAATAAGACTGCACGGCCGCGCTAAGAGAAGCTCTAATATCTCTATTTTTTCCATTCTAAGAAGTGTTTCAAATAAAGAAGTACTTCGAGAGAAAGGAATAGGGAGGCAACTATAGCTATCTTCTGCAACCAGGTCACCGATCTCCAAGAAAATGCAACCTAATTACAAAATCTGCAACCTGGTCTAGTTTTGCCTATCTATTTCTTAAAGAGCTTGACCCGAGACATACATGTACGTATATAAATATTTTACTTATAGATGGCAAATCAATTGAAACATAAACATATAAACATAGAAACAAACACACGACGGTGTTTATTATATAGTGTTGAGTGTTGATTGATATTGATGTCTATATGCGTGGAGAGTCCTAAAATTCAGTACATTAGCTTGATGCTACCAGCACTTTCCCTTTGGCTTCAGCTGTGGGGCGTGTGTAAGTGGCAGCCAAATTACACGACGATATTTGCTTCACAGAGAGGCAGAACAAATTCCTGGCTTCAATAAAGTATACAGGAGCATGGAGGGTATTGCTGCGATGACACGACAAGCGCATAATGTGGTCAAGGGAAGGCAGATAATCAGCAGTGATATAGCCTGAGTAATGACGGACTACAGCAAGTACAGCAGTAATGCTTGCTGCACCGACAGCAACATTAATAGAAACAGATGCAGGGTAGATAACAGGGCGATAGTGCCAGCTAGGGGCGGTGCGGCCAACTAAAGTGCAAAGTAGAGACAACACCGCACATACAACAGGGCTTTTAATTCACAGGAGGAACGGTGCAGTGTAAACGAGAGGCAATGCCGCCATGGCAACAGGGCTTTTGATGCAAAGGAGGGACGTTGCATCCAATAGAAGTGCAAACTCGCCAGCAGCTCCCCGTCCATGACAAGAGAGCAGCTAATGCCATTAGGTACAGACGTGCCCCATCTCAAGTCATAACACGCCAGGCCCGACAGCAGCAAGCGACCTCTCCCGCACTTTCCATGCTATTCTCAGCTGCACACAATGTCGTAATCCCTGAAAAACGGAAAGCGCGGCTACTAATAGGCGGCAAAGCACCTCATGATCCGCAAGCCCTGGAGGGTCGGCGTGCCGCGTCATGGCAAGATAATGAGCGTGAAAAGCGAACGGGTCTGATAAGCTGATCTTGCACGCACGAGTGGGCGCGATCGTGTGGTGGTACCTTTGTGGTACTTGCGGGAGCATGCGGTACCGAAGAAGCCATGCGATACTTGAGAGGGCATGCTGTATCTATGACGGCATGTGGCAGTTGTGGAAGCATGTGGTACCTGTGATGAGATGCTATACTTGCAGAGTCATGCGGTACTTTTAAAGGAATGTGGTACTTTTGGAAGTATGCGGTACCTGTAAGGAACTATGGTATTTGTGTTGGCGAGTGTTACGAGTGGTACTTGTAGGAGTATGTGGTATTTCTTGAGGAGGTATGCTTACCTGTGAGGGTATGTGGTACTTGTGGGGCCACGTAGTACATGTCGCACTACGAAGGCATACAGTATTTGTGGGGCCATGTGGTACTTATAGGCGCATGTTATACTCGAGGATTCATGACATACTTGGAATGGACTTTTCCGATTATAGAGGCGCTTGGGGTGCAGAGTTAATTCTTATTTACAGGAGCAATGTATCTCCTGCAGTTGTATGCGGTCCTTGCGCGTGTGACTGCAGGGACCATATATCGCTTAAAAATAAGCCAGTGTGGTAATTGGAGTGGCAATAGTTGTAAAGCATCCTGTTCGGATCATGACACCTTGATACCTGGCGAAAATAAACAGCAGATATTTTTGTTTGCAATGGCCAACGTGACTGCAGACACCGGCGGGGCACACCTGTTTCGCACATGGTTCTACATGTTAAGCATCACGACAAACTGCTTTACGTCAAAAGTTGAAAGGAATATTATCAGAACAAAACGTTGGCTGCCAGGAGCAACAGTTAATGCAAGGTAGCTGGGAGACTTCAACGCACCATAAAGAAAGATCCAATGCAGAGTATGGAGATCAGCACTTACGAAATCACGATCTCGGCAAGATCCTATGGCGCAAGGAGGCAAGTAAACCATACTGAAAAAATAAAAGACGTTTTTTATTATTGCAAGATAGATACCCTCGCTTGCATTCCGATAGAGAGCAGTACTTAAGTGAAGAAGTGAAGAGGAGACGATGGACAATGAGTGCTACCAATGAAGACTTCATCATGATGATGGTCATGAATAAACGCGAAGGTGAAGAACATAAAAACTACACCGTCGTATCGTACAGCCAGTAATTTTTTTTATAGTGATATATCTCTATGGAGTTACGAAAGGCGACACTGAGGAGAATTAATGAGCGTGACTTTAAAGATCGAAGTGATAGAAAAACCCAAGCCTGCATGAACAAACAAACAAACAAACAAACAAACAAACAAACAAACAAACAAACAAACAAACAAACAAACAAACAAACAAACAAACAAACAAACAAACAAACAAACGCATGTATTTCTCATAAGGATGTTGTGTTCAATATATTAAGGACACAGCGCGCTGAGGTTTTCATTTTCAATACTAATATGACAAGAAGGAATTAGCATTTGGTCTGTAAAGTTTCACTGGTACAATGCCTGCATGTTATTAAGGAAATGTTGATAGTGATACTACTTTCCGTTATGAGGGACCCCGTATCAATAAAGTTGACGCGAATAAAATACAATTAGAATATGAAATACAGTTTGCACAACACTTTAAACTAGGGTAAAATGTTATGGATTTGTAAACAATACAGTTGAAGGATATTCAGAGTGAGGTAAAAAGTGGACTGTGAAATTTAGAAGATGCAGATGAAGGCGACAGAGAAAACTTCTGACAGGAAGCCGAAGCGAAAATCTACATTTGTGACCAACTAAGAGCGACTCAGAAACAAGGGCTGCAGGAAAAGGAGCGTCGAGAAAGGTTACCATTACCAGAGACGACGGCTTAGCCTCTGATGGATCACCGCCTCGCACGCCGGGCGGACGGTAGCACGAGCTTTACATGTTCTCTCTCCTTAGCGGGCGCGTCCTGGCACGCGAAGAGGCCATGAGACTTCCGATATCGAGCGTCACAAGAAAATCAGGGGACGATAAATCATCTTTTTTTGGTTGATTAGCACATTCGTATCACTCAGGCATGGTCCTTTAAGTCCGTGATCTCTTCAAAGACAACATGTATAAGAAAGTGTGCTAATGACCAACTGATGAATTTAGAGTCGTGTGAGAGAGAATGAGGTTTCGCATTAACTTCCGATAACGTGGGTCGTCAATGTGTACTAGACAGGGAGGAGGGGGGGGGGGGATACTAGCGATGTCGCACGTACGGTAAAGGAAGGCAGTTGGAAGAGTGCCTACCTTATGTGGACCTACACACTGAGCGTTTCTCTCTCGCAGAAAGGTTCCTGGCACGAATAGAGCAAAAAGAGAGGGTGGAAACACAAAACAGGATGGCGGTTCAACCTCCTCACTTGCATAATACCACAAACGTAAAAGAATAACAAATATTGAAAAAATGACAGCGCTCAAGCTTTAAACATAGAGGATTAAGTTTATGACAAGACGAGTGAGCACAAGATGATTAGTGTTCAAGGCTCATGGCCCGGCCAGTGCAGGCGAAGGGGTTGCGATTTCAGGCTCTTCACCCCAATGCTCATGACATGAGCGTGCTGGCTCGCCACCACACCACCACCATCATGGCGCTCACAGGCACCAAACCAGTTGAGCAGCGGCCCCGGCGCTCGCGTTATCGCCTTAATTGATTCACCTTGAAAGCTACACATCACTGAGGCCGCCGACTGCCTACAGGCCTGTCAGTGGTCGGCTCGGCAGTGAGTTTCTTGAAGAAATGCATGGCTCTTCTTGGTTTCATAAGCGAGCAGAGGCAATAATGTTGCTTGCAGCGTTACTGCACGCAGGCTGCTTGTGCAAACTGGAGGTTTTGAGAAAGAAGAGACATGATGTGGCGCCCAGCGGAGTCGCAAGCGCGTCCATTGCTCGTTGGAGGAGCTGCACGAGACATGAAGTGGAGCCCAGCAGTCACAAGCTCGTCGAGGGCTCGTTGCTGTACAAGACATGAAGTGGAGCCCAGCAGTCACAAGCTCGTCGAGGGCTCGTTGGAGGAGCTGTACGAGACATGAAGTGGAGCCCAGCAGTCACAAGCTCGTCGAGGGCTCGTTGCTGTACAAGACATGAAGTGGAGCCCAGCAGTCACAAGCTCGTCGAGGGCTCGTTGGAGGAGCTGCACGAGACATGAAGTGGAGCCCAGCAATCACAAGCTCGTCGAGGGCTCGTTGGAGGAGCTGCACGAGACATGAAGTGGAGCCCAGCAGTCACAAGCTCGTCGAGGGCTCGTTGGAGGAGCTGTACGAGACATGAAGTGGAGCCCAGCAGTCACAAGCTCGTCGAGGGCTCGTTGGAGGAGCTGCACGAGACATGAAGTGGAGCCCAGCAGTCACAAGCTCGTCGAGGGCTCGTTGGAGGAGCTGCACGAGACATGAAGTGGAGNCCATGACAAGAGAGCAACGTGCCCCATCTCAAGTCATAACACGCCAGGCCCGACAGCAGCAAGCGACCTCTCCCGCACTTTCCATGCTATTCTCAGCTGCACACAATGTCGTAATCCCTGAAAAACGGAAAGCGCGGGCTACTAATAGGCGGCAAAGCACCTCATGATCCGCAAGCCGTGGAGGGCCGGCGTGCCGCATCATGGCAAGATAATGAGCGTGAAAAGCGAACGGGTCTGATAAGCTGATCTTGCACGCACGAGTGGGCGCGATCGTGTGGTGGTACCTTTGTGGTACTTGCGGGGGTATGCGGTACCTAAGAAGTCAAGCGATACCTGTGAGGGCATGCGGTACGTAAGAAGCCAAGCGATACTTGAGAGGGCATTGAGAGGGCATGCGGTACCTAAGAAGCCAAGCGATACTTGAGAGGGCATTGAGAGGGCATGCGGTACCTAAGAAGCCAAGCGATACTTGAGAGGGAATGCAGTACCTAAGAAGCCAAGCGATACTTGCGGGGGCATGCAGTACAAGTGAGGCCATGTGGTACTTTTGGAGGTATACGGCACCTGTAAGGAACTGCGATATTTGTGTTGGCGAGTGGTACGAGCGGTACTTGTAGAAGTATGTGGTATTTCTAGGGGTATGCTTACCTGTGAGGGTATGTGGTACTTGTGGGGCCACGTAGTACATGTCTCACTACGGAGGCATACAGTATTTGTGGGGCCATGTGGTACTTATAGGTGCATGCTGTACTCGAGGGGCATGGCATACTTGGAATTGACTTTTCCCATTAAAGAGGCGTTTGGTGTGGCTATATTCATGCATACAGAGTTAATCCTTATTTACATTAGCTATGTATCTCCTGCAGTTGTATGCGGTCCCCGCGCGTGTGACTGCAGGGACCTTATATCGCTTAAGAATAAGCCAGTGTGGTAATTGGAGAGGCAATAGTTGTAAAGCATCCTGTTCGGATCATGACACCTTGATACCTGGCGAAAATAAACAGCAGATGTTTTTGTTTACAATGGCCAACGTGACTGCAGACGCCAGCGGGGCACATGTTTCGCACATGGTTCTACATGTTAAGCATCACGACAACTGTTCTACGTCAACAGTTGAAAACAAAATGATCAGAACAAAACGTTGGCTGCCAGGAGCAACAGTTAATGCAAGGTAGCTGGGAGACTTCAACGCACCATAAAGAAAGATCCAATGCAGGGTATGGAGATCAGCACTTGCGAAATCGAGATCTGGGCAAGATCCTATGGCGCAAGGAGGCAAGTAAACCATACTGAAAAAATAAAAGACGTTTTTTATTATTGCAAGATGGATACCCTCGCATGCATTCCGATAGAGAGCAGTACTTAAGTGAAGAAGTGAAGAGAAGACGATGGACAATGAGTGCTACCAATGAAGACTTCGTCTTGATGGCGGTCAAGAATAAACGCGATGGTGAAGAACACAAAAACTACACCGTCGTATCGTACAGCCAGTAATTTTTTTTATAGTGATATATCTGTATGAAGTTACGATAGGCGACACTGAGGAGAATTAATTAGCGTGACTTTAAAGATCTAAATAATAGAAAAACCCAAGCCTGCATTAACAAACAAACAAACAAACGCATGTATTTCTCATAAGGATGCTGTGTGCAATATATTAAGGACAAAGCGCTGAGGTTTTCATTTTCAATAATATGACAAGAAGGAATTAGCATTTGGTCTGTAAAGTTTCACTGGTACAATGCCTGCATGTTATTAAGGAAATGTTGATAGTAATACTACTTTCCGTTATGAGGGACCCCGTATCAACAGAGTTGACGCGAATAAAATACAATTAGAATATGAAATACAGTTTGCACAACACTTTAAACTAGGGCAATATGTTATGGATTTGTAAACTGAAGGATTTTAAGAGTGAGGTAAAAAGTGGACTGTGAAATTTAGAAGATGCAGATGAAAGCGATAGAGAAAACTTCTGACAGGAGGCCGAAGCGAGAATCTACATTTGTGACCAACTAAGAGCGACTCAGAAACAAGGGGTGCAGGAAAAGGAGCGTCGAGAAAGGTTACCATTACCAGAGACGACGGCTAAGCCTCTGATGGATCGCTGCCTCGCACGCCGGGCGGACGGTAGCACGAGCTCTACATGTTCTCTCTCCTTAGCGGGCGCGGCCTGGCACGCGATGAGGCCATGAGACTTCCGATATCGAGCGTCACAAGAAAATCAGGGGACGATATATCATCTTTTTTTTTTGGTTGATTAGAACATTCGTATCACTCAGGCATGGCCCTGTAAGTCCGTGATCTCCTCAAAGACAACACATATAAGAAAGTGTGCTTATGGCCAACTGATGAATTTAGAGTCGTGTGAGAGAGAATGAGGTTCTGCATCAACTTCTGATAACGTGGGTCATCAATGTGTACTAGACAGGGAGGAGGGGGGGGGGATACTAGCGATGTCGCACGTACGGTAAAGGAAGGCAGTTGAAAGAGTGCCTACCTTATGTGGACCTACACACTGAGCGCTTCTCTCTAGCAGAAAGGTTCCTGGCACGAATAGAGCAAAAAGAGAGGGTGGAAACACAAAACAGGAGGGCGGTTCAACCTCCTCAATTGCATAATATCACAAACGTAAAAGAGTAACAAATATTGAAAAAATAACAGCGCCCAAGCTTTCAACATCGAGGATTAAGTTTATGACAAGACGAGTGAGCACAAGATGATTAGTGTTCAAGGCTCATGACCCGGTCAGTGCAGGCGAAGGGGTTGCGATCTGAGGCTCTTCACCCCAATGCTCATGACATGAGCGTGCTGGCTCGCCACCACACCGCCACCATCAAGGCGCTCACAGGCACCAAACCAGTTGAGCAGCAGCCCCGGCGCTCGCGTTATCGCCTTAATTGATTCACCTTGAAAGCTACACATCACTGAGGCCGCCGACTGCCTACAGGCCTGTCAGTGGTCGGCTCGGCAGTGAGTTTCTTAAAGAAATGCATGGCTCTTCTTGTTTTCATAAGCGAGCAGAGGCAATAACGTTGCTTGCAGCGTTACTGCGCGCAGGCTGCTTGTGCAAACTGGAGGTTGCGAGTAAAATGAGGCGTAAAGTGGAGTCCAGCAGAGTCACAAGCTCGTCGACTGCTCGTTGGAGGAGCCGCACGAGACATGAAGTGGAGCCCAGCAGTCACAAGCTCGTCGATCGCTCGTTGGAGGAGCTCTACGAGACATGAAGTGGAGCCCAGCAGTCACAAGCTCGTCGACTGCTCGTTGGAGGAGCTGCACGAGACATGAAGTGGAGCCCAGCAGTCACAAGCTCGTCGACTGCTCGTTGGAGGAGCTGCACGAGACATGAAGTGGAGCCCAGCAGTCACAAGCTCGTTGGAGGAGCTGCACGAGACATGAAGTGGAGCCCAGCAGTCACAAGCTCGTCGATCGCTCGTTGGAGGAGCTCTACGAGACATGAAGTGGAGCCCAGCAGTCACAAGCTCGTCGAGGGCTCGTTGGAGGAGCTGCACGAGACATGAAGTGGAGCCCAGCAGTCACAAGCTCGTCGAGGGCTCGTTGGAGGAGCTGCACAAGCGGAGAGGTCAAGGGGCTGTCGCAGCCACAGCTGTTCGCAAGGTCGCGTCTATGAGTCACACTGACACTGGACAGCATCTTCTGAGTACACCTCGCAGCTACTACACTTACACTCTCAGAGCACACCTATTATCGCTGCTGTTCCCTTAATGGGAGACCCAAACTGCCTACGACGCCACCAAAAAATGGCAGGCTAGGATTCGAGATGGCCGCAGGAGAGGCACTCGATGCCTACTTCCTTGAGCAAGTCCCTCAGTATCAGACTGATTTTATGTATCAGGACATAATTATAGCTAACTGAGAAATAGTAAGGACATGTACTCAAAAACAGAATGGTCTGAAAAACAGGGACTAGTTATCGCAAAAATAAGCTGCAACTGAGAAATCTTATGGAATTACTCACTCCATGCATATAGCACTCGTTGTTTGGCCTCTGCATGTATACAATATACACTACTGCTATTGTGTATACTTATACGACAGTGTGCAGTAAGGACAGTTGAGGATAGTATCATCAGGAAAATGGCATACTACGAAACATAATCGTGCAAGCAAGCGTGAGGTAACACCATAACCTGCGTAAGCCAAGCTGTTTGTCGATTTTAATGAAAATCTTCTATCGTGTATGGGTAAGAAAGATAACAAATAAAGCTAATTCAGTACCAACTGCTCCATTACTTTTAGATACATGTTGTTTTACCATAGAGAGCCATACACCAAACGGAGAGTCAATTCCAAGATTACGAAATGCACAATGGATAATGAACAAATTTTGCATTACATTACGTATTTCACACACAGTTTTTTATTTTGCAATGCAACTGGTTTCATTGAAACAGAACCATACGCCAAATTTAGAGTGAATTCCAAGTACGCCAATATAGAGTGAATTCCCAGTAGACAACTAAACTTAAAGCCTATAAAAATCGTGCAAATAGTGCTTATCAGCGTCTTAGTAATAAGAAGGAAGTGCTGCAGTGTTACACTGAATGACAAAAAGAGGCGTTAAAGCGGCTTTAGTACCCGTACATTTTGCCATCTAACATAATTTTGAGAAAAATGTCTGTGGTATTACTTAGCCTACACTTATACAGGTACGGAAGGCATAAAGGAACTGACGAGATTGGACATCATACATATTTTATTTATACCAGAGATGCACTCGGAGAGAGCATACCTCCGCCAAGCAATACAATGCTAACAAAAATTTCCTATTACTCATCACTAAAATTAGGTCACTTGCTCCTTGTAAAAATTCTAGAAGTTCCTATGTATTTTTTTTGAAGATCCGTCCATAACTCTTGTGAGATTTATTTTGACAAACAAAAAGACAAACACACAAAGAGCTGAATAAACAATTACCAAAATATGGATTATGCTGCTGTAAAAGAGTAAAACAGAGTAACAGATCATTACAAAATTTGGTCATTCGCTCCCGTAATATTCCTAGCATCTGCAAATTTCATGAAAATTCAATGTTAACTTTTTGAGTTGAGTTGCCAAGAAAAACAGGTAGAAAAACAAACAAACGACTGGAGGGATCTTCATCAAAAGTTAATTATTGTTATTAAGATACACTAGACTGGCGACGTGAGAACGGCGGGAACTCCATAAGGTTAACAAACCCTCACGCAATCAGCCCAGCAAGCGAAAAGATAGAGACCATCAGAGATCACAGAAGAGCTCTGTTTTAAAGCTGCCAATACCCGCACCAGCACAGGCAGAGCCATCAAGACCATTAAGACCATCATCTGCCACAATGATCTGTTCCTCCTAACATGTGGTGCCTAACATCTCGTGTAAATTTCATGAAAATACCTGTATAACTTTTTGAGTTCTCTTGTGACAGACAAACAGGTAGACAGACAACTCCTACAGAATCATAACCTTCTTGGTGGAGATAACTAGAGGTGCACGCTGAGAGCGCAGACCTCCGCCATGACACGAAATGCATTATAGCTGACAGGCGCAGAACACACAAGCATACGGCTGGATCATCTCCATAATTTAGTCATTTATTCCTCGTGACATTACTAACAATTCCTGTAAATTTTAGGGAAGATCCGTCCATATCTTTTTGAGTGATACAGCTAACGGAGAAAGAAACAATCCCCGGCAAAAACAATACTTTGGGGGAAAGGCAATAACGTGATAAAGTTTAATTAAGGAAATCAATGTTATTTTATGTGAAGTTTTATATATTTCATTACTAATGATCACTGGCTGCCAAAACTAGAGGCATGGAAGAGTACGACAGCCACAAACAACTTAGTTGTTTCCAGTAGTATTCTATGCAATAAAGATTCCAAGGCTTCACAATCTTATGCGTTTGGAAAATTCTGGAACGTATCACTATGAATTTGAATGAACGGATAGTCGCCAGACATTCAGAAAGAACTGGAATAACTCGTGACGAATGCATTCTAGGAAGAGACGGCGGCAAAGCCGTGGCGACAAAATATTCTACGAGTTTCACTGTACGGGAATTAGATTGTTTAACAAAGTGTCGCGGCATATTCGAAACGGTACCGATATGAAAGTTAAAAAATTCGAACATTTGCTGGATTCTCATGTAAAGACCAGCGGTCAGCGGTTACGTGCACTGTAGAGATAATTCGCTGCTGGCTCTCCTTTTGGTCGCTAACTGCGATCCAACAGAAGATACCGCATATCGTTGATCCGTTGATCCCACACACGTGAGGTGACGTGCGCAACATCGCCTGGACTGCGTCCGAAGACACTCAAGGTAAGGTAGTTAATGAAAGAATTATAAAAATAAGACGCATTTGGCCACTGCATAACGCACCCCGCAGACTACTCGGCACTTGCTGGACATGGTCCGTTGTTACCAAGTAGGGGCAGCGGTTGATTGATGCAACTTCAACAAAATCTTTTGTAATTAACACAACGACGTTAAACAAAAAAAATGTTCTAGGTGACTCACAAAATACATTTATTAGAAAAAAAAAACACACATATTCACCCGCATAGGCCACTGTGAACGGCAAAGTTAACTAGAGCACTCAAAACGAACACCTGCGCCCCAAAAAAAGCAATGTTAACGAAAAATTGAAATGGGACGCCACTGCATGGCTACCCTTTTTATCATCACAAAAATTTACTCATTTATGAATCTTGACATTAATAACAGTTCCTCTACTTACCTCCGCCAAGGAGATTGTTATGTTTTTGTTGTGTTTGTCGGTCTGTTATTGTTTGTCTCCTTGTCTGTCACTAAGATAACTAAAAAATTTATGAACGAATCTGTACGCAATTTAAATGGATTGTTAGGCATGTTAACAGTAACAGATGAGCAACTTTTGGTTAACATCCGTTCATCAGTTTGTTTGTCTGCCTATTTTTCCTTAGTACCGTAATTCAAAGTTTATGAACGGATTTTCATGAAGTTTGCATATGTTGTTAGATATATTAGAAAGACTATATGACAAAAATTTTGTGATGATCTGTTTGCTCGCTCGTTTGTTTGTTGTGGTGTTTGACTCTCTGCCTGCTAGACAATAACTGAAAAAGTTATGCATGGATATTTATGAAATTTACAGGACTTGTTAGTAATGCTAATGATCGGTTGGTTAGTTTGTGTGTTTGTCATGATGTTTGTTAGCAGAATAACTCAAAATCTTATGAGTGGATCTTCAAGAAAATTACAGAAACTGTTAATATTATCAAAAGGCCCAAATAATTAGATTTTGGAGTAGATACGAAGAACTAGAACCAATTTGAATTTTTCCTTACCGTTGCCTTGTTTGGCGGAGGTATGCGCTCTCAGAGTGCAAACAATAATGTAGAAAGTACCGCTAAGACTTACAGCAAAATTAGTTTGCAGCTGTGAATAAATCCTCGTTGGCTTCTAGCTGAACCAAATTTAGCACAACCAAATTATTTATCACCAAAAAAAGGAACCGTTTTCTTTCAGTACCGATTCTCGTCAGAAAATCGACATAAATCGGAGCCCTGTGTTTGTGTCCATGCATGGCCATGATTGCTATCAACAGCTGACGAGAAAATTCAATCGAGCTAAACGTCAAGACGATAGTCAATCGAGAGTAAATCAAAATAAAGGGAAAATTTTTTGTTTCTCTACAGACTTTTCTCTCTTTATTCACCAAGAAAAGCATATTAGAAAGAGGTGGCTAATTCAGCTGCTGTGCTTCATACAGAGTGTCTATAGATTTTCTTCCTTATATTCGTAGATTGGTTTGTTTATATAACAAAGCTGACACTGACATGACAACAGATTAGCGTAGAAGGATGACAACGGAAGGACAACGACAGCACAGACATAGATATCGATATTCTTTGAACATTGTGAACATTGGTCTTACTCATATCACGGCTAATATATATATTTATAATATCCTACGGATTTCCTGATGCCGCCATAGATATTCGCCTTTTCCTTTGGAAATTAGTATACTTTGAAGGCAGAGATAAAATTGATGTGTTAGCACCCCATAAATATCCGTTGTTACATTTAGATATCGGCGTATCGCTATTCCAGAAATTCTACTAATGTGACGAGTAGACGAGTAGAGTCAAATGCTGCTCCACAAAAATTGAAAGTACGGAACAAGTGGAAAGACGAGTTGTGCCCGGTTTCTTTGATAAGCGAAAGTTAGCGCACTAGAAATAACAAGAAGACGGACGTAAGGAGACACTTAGGATGGTGGATCTCGCTGTCGAACAGCGAGAGCTTATGTATAAACAAAAAGTTGAACACATAGATGCCCCTGACAATCACTAATAAGGCCACAGACAACCTAGAACATTCCAATGCGTTAATGACACAGCGATTGCCCCTATTATGGAGAGAGATCAGTGTGGAGGCTGGCAGCATCCGCCACACTGTTGTGTCCAGCGATATCTGACCATCTCCTCAACCCCCCCCCCTGCTGTAGCAACACGCTGCTGATCCCAAACTGCTCTTCCTGCATCGCAAGGTCGCGAGCTCATTCAGGAGAAAAAAAAAACAACAACGCTCGAAATTTACGGCCTAACGAAGACAGCCTGCCGGCTTGTTTCTGGGTGGTGAGAGGCTGTGGTGACACTTGGCTGAGGTGGGAGGCGGGGTATCACGCTTGCCTTGGGGGTTTTTCGGAAAAGGTTCAGGAGGCGTTACGACAGCCACCCCACTAGCATTAGAGATTTTGCAATTGCGGTTGTTACCTCCTGATAGGTGGCAGTTTGTGGACCAACGAAAGAACCAACAGCGAGTTGCCTCCAAAATGCACGTCCCCAACGACAGCTGCTTTGGATGACAGTGTCTTAGACGCAAGAGTCCAGCACGCTTTTAAATTCAAGAACTTTCATGTCAGTGGAATTATGAGCCAATCATGATTGCGTGTTTCGCACTACAGTGATGGTTTACACAGTAAATAATAATGATACAAACTGCATCATCATTACAGTGAGCTTTAATGATAATGTTTTTTGCACTGTTATGATACATGTATACTGCTATGTTCGTATTTTATATCCCAACATCTTTAATACCATTACTGGCATTGATAACAGTGACGAAATTAATTATATTAATTTCTGGACGAGAGGGCTACATTTAGGCCCCTCCGAAGCGCTGCCAGCACGGTCCGGGCACGCGCAATTAAAACAAGTTTTCAGCTTGCTCTTGAACTTTTTTTTTATAATTGGTCTTTCACTGTGACTCACGCAAAGGCACCGCCATAAAAATGTTCTTATTGATTCTAATACAGCTCTAAAATTAATGATAGCTTATATGGTATCGACTGCAGTACTGCAATGGTAATAATATTATTGAAGCTGTTCACTTGTATTGATTTGCAGAACAAGTTACATATTACTCCCTTCATGCACCTGAAACAATTACCTTCACTGGAAACTATTGAGCAAGAGCAGGTTCAGCCTTGCATTCATTGGACGCCATTGGACAGAGCGAGACAGTCGTGCTGACAGGAAACACTTTCGTCTGCGGCTTGCCAAGCATGATTGCTAAGTGAGACATGCGTGGTAATGCTGAACAGCCTTGGCAGGTGATAAGGAAAGCAGACGTGCTGCGTACAATGGGGCGCTTGCCTAGCAGCAGTGTAACCGAAACCAATTAAAGAAAGAAAAGAACGAAATGGTTTTCTTTTTAGCGACGCGTAGTTTTATCGTCAAAAGAATGTTAAACGCTGGAACTGAAGACGTTTTTTTATTGTAAAAAAAAAGTAATTTCTCGTATTCTCAAATTTTCGACTCAACTCAGGGAAAAAAATGAACCAAGAGCTTGAATGTACAATAGAGTGGAAAGAGCGTCGGCCGAATGATAGCATATATACGAGATACGAGCTTTACTAAGGCCTAAAGCAACGAATGCATATAGAGGATTAAAAAATGTAATATTTTACTAAATTTTCGATCTGCTTCAAAGTCTTAACCCTTTGCCGTCCACAATAAACAGAAGTTTTCGCACCAATGACACTGTTTGAAAGGAAGGTGACTCGCTGAATGTTTTTTTCAGGCGCCAAAGCTAGTAAAGTTAACGATAACAAAGAGAACAAGCATGTCGGGATTCGGCAAGGACCATCTGATAAATTAATCCTTTCTTTATTAGGTAATATTAAGAGAACTGAAACAGTTCATTCCTGACAAAAGTAGCGTGAGGATAGAACAGGGTAGAAACTGTTACAGGAGAAATGAATTTTTTGAAAAAAGTCAATACTTTCGCCAAACTCTTACATTTTGCCTCAGAGGATGAAGCTGAGTGGTATAAAAAGTTTTGGTTTTGAAAGCTGTAACAGCTGCTCGTGCGCACTGCATTTAACTATACAGCTGCTAGCATTTTCTGCATTCAGGACGCTTTCCTTTCCACAGAATCTAGTTTTTGCAACAGAAGCATATCGTGTATAAAAGGAAACAGATGGCATTCTGTGACGATATATGCCACCTCGTGCTGCAATTCTGCGGAGCTGAACCATAGTGTAAATCAACTGTCCAGTTTTGGGACTACAGTATAACTAGAAGGTTTCAGGTGAGCATACTGGAGCGTTACTGAAAAACTCTGTTATATTCCACAATATTCTACGATATCACTATTTCCTGAGTCTTCAGATGACGTCAGGGCGGCCCCGCATGCTGTTCAAACTCTAATTTCATTGCGTGGTTATAGTGTTTGAACCAAAACCACTGAGCACATTCGAAAGTATGCTAGGAAAGCAATCAATCCTCTTACATGGTACAATAATAAACTGCAACATTTGTCAAGACAAAATTTAGTTCTAGCGCACCTGTTTACGCTAAATTTGCTGGAATATATACGCGATTGTACTGAAAATATCAAAAAATATATAAATTACCTTTCCATTTCTAACTTATCCTTGCCTTTCGATAAAACATTATTTGGGACGTTGCATATCCCATACACCGTGTGCATAAGGCAAGGGATAAAAAATACGGGGCATCGGCGGTAATGAAGCAGTTGCTACAGATATATTGGGTCAGTCGGCCCCTTCTTTGCCCCCCGCATGGAGGCCCGAAGCCCAAGAAACAGAGCATAACACTCGAGCCCTTGGACGAAGTCACGACCCCCCGTAAGCTGGCACTGCTCCAAACGTTTTCGTGGCAGGTGGAAAGCAAACCAGCTGTGGTGTGGGCGTGGCAGTACTCCACGGGATACGTCATGCACGAGTTCTATTTATATGAACGTTCGCGTGCACTAAGTCTGCAAAAAACAACGTAACACGACCACCTGTACGTGTTTCGTAGGCGCAGTCTCTTGTGAATAGTGTAGTATTCGTGGTGCTCATAACAACCAGCTGTTGTTATATTTAATTATATCCCGAAAAGGAATAAAGAGGACGTATAAGTGACAGTGCCAGTCTCTATCTTATGAGCCCATATCCTCGCGGGTAATGTCTGTTCGTGCTCCGTGCCAGTCGCACTGTTGTCGCGTGAGGTTGTGCTATGCAGCAGGCTTTGGGTTTCCGTGAGGACTACAGTCCAAGAATGGTGCAGCAAAATTAAATAAAAGTAGCGTGGATGCGATACTATGCGGATATCTTAGGCCGGTGCCAAATTAAACACTCGCACGCACAACCTGATGCGAGGACGTACAGCTCGCACGTCGTCCCGATACATAGATCGGTAGCATAGACACAGCACCATGCACACACACCAGGTTGGGCAGTGTGGAATCGGCATTAACAGGGATGCAACACCATATGAATGCGCTCCTGATTTTTCACGCGAGTACCGTACTTACGCATCATTGGGTACGGCAAACTCACTTGAGTACAGAGAATTTGACGCGTCATACTATAGGTACAAGGACCGACGTACGTATGGACTCCGAGCCCGTGACCCACCTTGGTAGACTGGCTTCGGAATACAAAATAAGATATTAGACTGTTTATCTGCCATCCAGTACTGTTCCAGCTTAGTCCTGGAACGTAACAGCAGCCGTGACACCTCCGCCTCCTAAGTGGACAGCAGCCACGCCGCTCTTAATGCCACTACCAGAAAAGCCAATGAGATTTTTTAGAAAATGCATTACCCTGGGGAAAATCCCATGCTTTGGCAACCCTTGGTGACGGAGGACAGATGCACAGACACGCTGAAAACTCTACATCCCAGGGGATACTCCGCGAGGACTAGGTACGTAAGTTTCAGGACAAAGACCACCCAGAGGTCGTGGGCAGAATAAAGGGAACAAGTGGTAGTAATGAGCTGCAAATTACTGCGGGCAGCTCATGACCTCCTGAATGGCTTACGCTGACCTCCTGGCTCCAAGAGAACACTTGGCGGTGGCGCTCTATGTGAGCTCACAGTAATAAGTTAGAGCAAGGCTGGTGCACAAGCATTGCACTGGAAGCATATTAAGGAATGTCGCTTGAGTTTAATCTCATAACACTTTCAGAAAAAGAGAAACGCGATTTCAACCACAGCTGGTGGGTGAATGCCTGGAACATTATAGTCTTTCTTTAACTGGATACTGTAGGCTGTTTCAAAACATCATAACTGCAGAATACGTATGGATCCAGTGACATTATTGACTGTATTTTCTTAAGTAGTAGTAGTAACAAAAGTAGTTAGTACCGTAACAAAATCCCTCGAGAGAAGACATTCAATTAACTGGATACAGTTTCAACCATAAACTGTGATTATGCGTACATTCTGTAGCATTGCTGGCAGGATTTCTCATACTGAGCACTCGGCGAAAGCACATAACTTCCTGAGAATACATTTCTTTATAAATCCAATACAGTTTAAGCATCCAGGAAGTCACATTCATTTTGCAATAGACAGAGCATCAACTGAGCATAAAGAGGCCGGCAGCGATGGTACGTGGAGCTCAGGACGACCGGGGGTCGGTGCCACAGAAGCTGCGCACCATCACGGTATCGGCTGCTCGACCCTTTCACAGCTCCAGCGGGCCACGCCTGGGCGTCGGCACAAAGGCGCCCGCCATTGCAGGCGCTCCTAGGAGCACACTAGGGCAGTAAATTAGGCGCAACAAATCGCTAAGTATGTAACCGACAGCTTAGGGAGCCTTATGCTTGCGGCGGAGGGAGGTTTGTGGCTGGGAGAGGAACACCGACACCGACATAGCTCAGTAGAAACCTGCCATAGCAGAGTTTCTGGTCGTCCCGGAAGCTGAAGCAGAATGACAATTTCAGGAGCAGTCGAAAATGCTGCTAGGGTGCCAATGGCTGGGTTCAAGATTAAAAATGTAGCAGCAATAATCGTTCATAACAAACGCTTTGAATCATCAATAAAACGTCATCAGCGATCATTACGAATTTGACAAAGGGAATTCTTACTGAACACTGATAATACATAGATTGTTGGTAATCAGGAACATTAGTGTTCATCAGTGACTGTGGCCTCGTTGGTGCTTCTTCAAAGCTTTTTTAAAATTAAATTCTCAGTGAATCAACCGATTTCTGGAATACCACTAGCTGTGCTCAATGGTTGCACTGGACCACTGATGGCTGAGTGCGTCAGCTGGTAGCGACTCCAAGTGGCTAACTACCGGCGGCAACCAGCAGTGACACTCAAAGTGATTGCAGCACGCAAGACCGCTGAAGCCGAGGCAACAGAGAGCACACGTCACTGAGCATTAGAAGAGAACTGGCGATGGTAATTTTCGCAATCAGTCCATTAACCAAGTCATGATAGAAAAATCAGCTAACTCGATCATTGGTGACGGTGATTTGTAACGGTCCCGGCTACAAACTGAATAGCCGATGGCAGCAGATACTCTTACCAAACAGGGGCAAACCAATAAACCGCTTCGCAGGGTTGCCTGTACCGATGCTCTTGAACGCTTTCTCTATCTAATTTAACCTTAGTGGTAAGTTGTCTTCCACACACTGTATCATCTCCTAGTGTGTACTTAAAAAAGCTGATTGATCGATTAACCACTTCACGACGAGGAGGTCTCCATCAGAACTTGACTACAGTCACGCATGCACGGCATCGTATTTCATAAGTCTGAGTATGCACTGGGAGGGGGCGAGGGGTTTTGAATATGATGTCAGCCTCGTAGCGCCGAGTAACACTTAATTCTACTGATTTTGAGGTGGATCCGAAACTCAGAGCCAATTTCATTTAGCACTCGCTCGCCACCCGTCATGAAGCGGTAAAGCTTCGGATAGTGGGCTTACGGCGTCAACATTTCTGGCTTTCAAACTCCACTACGGGGGTACTGGCCCTAACCAAAAATGGGGACGGTCAGGGGACCGCAGTTGTCACAGGAGCCTTCAGTTTTTGTCACCATAGCTCGGACAGTCTGTGGTCGACTATAGCCGTGCACTCTTCTGGGCATCTATCGGCAGCACAAATCAGGGCATGTGAATTTCCTAGATGGAGCGTGTGGTCCAACTGGATTTTCCTCTTATTTTCTTCAACCGACAATATAATAGGTGCTGCAAATCGACAAAAAGTACGCGCGTAATCATATCAGAGAACTCGTAGTAGTCCTGAGCTGCCATGCCCCACCTCACCTAAGTTAGCAGGGCTAGGGGGAGCAGAAATTTCATATGCAGTCCAAGACCACGCGCTGAGACACACGGAGGCCGATCTTAGAGATCTTTTTGCTGCAAATGTCAGTCGGTAGATGGTGCCCAAAATGGCACTGAGGAACTGCCCCCAACTGTAGCTGTGTGGCAGCGCTGCGCTCGTAAGAAACTCGTACAAAGATCGAGAGATACGTTCGTCCGGTGGGCCAAAGAGAGTCCTGAGGAAAATAGATATGGGCACAATTTGCAGTCTTTCGTTATCTCAGAAAGAGGAACAGAATATGGCGAGTTTGAGTGTGAAAACAACGAAAAGTGTGCAACCTATAGTGCGCATCCAGCCATTCTGCGGGGTACCTCTTATTTCAACAAAAGTAGGTTGCAAAATAAACAAAACACATTTAATTCTCATATGGTGACTGTGTCCAGCAAGGTTAGGACACAGCTTCCTGAGGTTTTCATGCTTAGTTCTAACATAAGAATGATACTAAAATAACATAAGAGAATTGTCATTAAGTTTGCAGAGATCTACTAGTGCAATGCCTGCTTCTTAATAAGGAGATGATATTGACACTATTTTCCGTTGAGAGGAACGTTGGTTGAGCTGGGGTGAAAGGTTTTTTTTTTCGAGAGTATGAAACAGTATGCAGCCTAAAGTCGTTGCGTATTAGTTCCATTGACCTTGTTGTACCTAAATACTGTAATAGCGGCAGTTTTGCACCGACCGCCTAAATAGCTGTAATAGAAAGATAAATTTCGCATACACACTTGGTTGATGAGTAATCAGAGAAATTTGAAAACCCCTCAAAAATCTTTCTTCCAGTTCAAGAGCTACAGGCTCTTCGCGCTCGGAAACACCTCAAGTTTCTTTAATATAAAGGTAAGTTCAGAAGGTTCAGACGTTAGTCTTTTCAAATCGTTCTGAATTAAGTACGTTCTTACATCACAACGTTCGAATGCGTATGCTTCCACGCGGAAAAATACACCAGGCATTCCCAATATAAAGAGATATTCGAAACTCCACTAGTGACGCTTGTAAATTAAGCCAACGGAGTTGGCGGTTTACATTTTAACAAATTGTTAGGTGCACACACAACCGTGCATGTAGGAGCACGAAGAAACATTTCGACGGTTTGAAGCATAAATGTAGAGCAAAAGACTAGCATGTGAGCCGGGCTAAGAACCCCCAGATGTATGTGAAGTCTAAGACCCCATCGTGCCTTCAGTTCAAGAAAACGCGAAACCTTCTTCTATTTACTCCATTGAACATCCGCCTTGACATCATTATTTCCATCGTTTCACGAAGCCAGAGGAAACCTTCGTCTGCATGCACGGCACAATTGCACGTGCACATCAAAGCGCATGCAATTAGAACATAGAACTCTGGCTGCTGCTGCTGACGACGACAGACAATCGAACAATAAAACCTTGTACGAACGAACAATAATTTCTTTGTATTGTTGAAGAGACCGTGCGTGCTGTGAACAAGCTGAATGCATGAGAGCATTGCCTAGGGCGCATGGCCATAATGCGCTGCTTACAATCACGCACGACTGCTGACAATGCAGCAGCAGCAGCAGCATTAGAGATCACGAAGAAGCACAAGTCACGACTACTAGTTAACACATTTCAGTGAGAGGGTCACTGCAACATTTGTTTAGTTATTTTAAAAATTATTTTTTGTGAAGATATTTTAAATAGTTATATATCCTTCAGCGGAGTTTAATAAAGGCTCTGTCTATAGTAATGATGGCGTATAGTGACAAGAGTAAACAAAGAAGAAGATAGCAGCCTGGAGATCTGAGAAGATAGATTTGATCGCTGAACAGCGTACCCCACGTGGGTAGCCAGTGCATCAGAGGGCCCAGGAAAGCCCCAAAAGTTTTCTTACGATACATGATATGAAGTGGGAAGTTATTTCCGATTTCTCTGTACGACTCGTTATTTCAAATGTCGCGAACTACTTCACTAACAAAACTAATTCATTGACGTAGAGAGTGTATTGATCTATTAACGTGGTGCAAGTAGCTTAATTCGTTAAATAAAATCTACCTATTCTTGAACTTGACTGCCATAGAATAAGAACGTTTTTGCACTGGCATCGAAAATAGAATAATTTAAGATTGTTGGGAATTAATCGATTTTTCCTCTCTTTCTTTTTCAATGCAGGAGAGATCTCCACTGCACAGTGGCCCCCGCTACCGCTGCTGCGCACACGACCATCTCAATATTGCGGATGTGACGAAGAGTTTTGATCTACGAATCGATGACAGCAAACAGGACAAAAAAGAGCTCAGATTTGGGGATGTCGTCATGAGAGCAAACAACGAAGAGTGCGCTATCGTACAGTGGTATCGGCTGCCCCCACCCCTCCCCCCCTCCTTAGTCCCTCCATCTTTTTGGCAGAGCTATACTTCCTGTTCCTTACTCTCCTGCTGACCCCCACTGACCACCTGGCACCCAATACACATCCCACATGTCCAGGGTGACCTGACACCTCCCGTGACACGTGTGGTGACCCGATACCATCCTAAGGACATACTGATGGCGCCTTGTATTGTCCTCATACACCAGATGGGCGCAATATTAGATGGTAAAACCGACCTTGAGGAGAGCCATAGCCGAGCGCCATTATGCTCTGGCGCGACCCTTCCACAGTATCGGGGTCGGGGCCATGGGAACACCTGGCACCTTTTGGGTCCTGTCCCAGGGGGACCTAAGGGTTTAGGTCTCACCTTTTGTATCACACGTACCCCACGTGGCATATGCAAATATCTGGAAGCCCTAATTGGCGTCTGAAGGGGACCTGGGAGCTCATATTTCACCTTCTTGTTCGTAGGCGCCGCCCAGGACGCATCCGTACGTACAAAAGTTTCGAGAAGTCAATTTCCGCTTTTCAAGAGGACATATCGGCCTTTACCTCACTGTGTTTTGTAACAATTGTACACAACCGGAAATATCTGGATGCTCCAACCACGGCTTCCTGAGAACCTTTAAGCTTTATTTCAGATTTTTAGGTAAATGCACAAACCACATAATATTTATTCTATCAACACAGAGGTAAATGCTCAACAGAATCCTACTTTTCGTCGCAATAACGCCAAAGAATTCGTGCCTTGATCTCTCGTTCTTTACAATAACTATAGCTCAGTTTGCTGATCTTTGACCCAGAACGCCACGAGGGCTCAAATTCTAATGTCTGATTGCTAGAATTTACATACGTAATCTAATTTTTTTCTCATGCCCTATAAGTGAGCAATAAATTCTCGACCCACGGTGGCACAGCTTCCATTTTCTGAGACGGATACGCTTAATTCTGAAAATAATTAGTCCCTTCATGTCACAGCCTTTGTAAAATAATTGAGAGAAAATCTCGATGTACTGAACGGTTCATTGCTGTTGTTCATTATTTTAATTTTTATTACTCTCGCAACGAGGTGAGGCATCTCATTCTCTGCATGTTCTGCGTGTCAGAAAAATCGTACACAGAAAACACTCTCCGGGCTCGTACAATGGGGACTAACGAGCCATTCATCTCTCTGCTTTAGAGAAATATCATTACAAAGATTATTTAAAATTCCCACAAACGTTTGAATAGTCCTGCAACTTTTTTCGGAGTTATAAAAGCAAGCCTGGAGCTCTGGAGTCTCATGGGATCGTACCTCACACATAGCGCTGGGGAAGTCGTGGAACACGTCCAAAATATCGACAGAAACTCGGGCCACGTACGTCATCGTTTCCTTACTTACGAATACAGCTGAGATCATGATTGCAGGAGACAAAGGTACTCATTAAAGCTCGCACAGTCCAGACCAATAATTGGAAGTCATGTACACGAGACAGGCGGTCATAAATATCCAAAAACGCTCGACTCTGCACTGGGAGGCATAAGACACGCACTGATTTTTTACAACCATATGCTCCTGGCTCGCAACTAAGACACGTCATACGGGTGTGTTACGAGCAGATGTTTACAATATCCATATACTCTTGCTCGCGATTTTTATGGGCGGGTGTGAGGCGTGCGTAGTTTGCTGCGCGTTATTTTCCAGCGAGATATTCGTTATAAATTGTCGAAAATGGAAGAGACAAATTGTTTGCTTGATATTCGTCAGAAGACCCGAACTGTTAACAGCAGGAGAAGAGACTGTATAGTCTTACAGATACAGATTCTACGCCTAATTAATATAATATAAAATTTATAAGTAGGAACTGAAATTAGTTAAGATAATAAAGTTCTGCGCAATTGTTAGGTGCCCCATAAGTAGTTCAATTAAGTTGAGCCATGCCGTTCTGAACGTAATACTTTGGTCTTGTCCACGAAAAGGTGATTATTAAGAGATCAACGCTTACGCAGGTAATGCTAGATATAGATTATATTATGGATCGTTTCATTAAAATAAAAGAATATGACCAGGGCAGGATATAAACAATATTTATTGAGTACTGCTCCAATCACTATTGGTAATGCTACAGAAAAAGAGAAAAAACGATATGAGGAAATATCACCATAATAGGAATGGCAATGCAAAACTTAAAACAATAAGCAGAGGCATTTTAAAAGAAACTGATACTAGTAGTTTATCACTACAAATGCTTGATACATGTAGATAAATACTACTAACGTAAAGCCATTACTGAAAATAAACCTTAAAAAATAATTTGCTAACTAAAATTAGCCTCATTTTCTTTAAAATACCTATCATGTATGAACTATGCTCTTTTAAAAGTAAACAACCATGTTGCTAGAACGCATGAACTAAATACATTTAAGACCATACATCTATATTATATCAAGTACCTGGAGCTACAAATGTCTAAGATATTTTAAGCAGTGCATAAAACAATGACGACATAATGGGGACTACTCTCCCTTTTATTGTTGTGCTTTGTGCGCTACAGAAAAATACAAATTAGAGAGACCATAAGAGAACCACACGGCACCACATGGCAAATAATTAAAACTAGAAGGCAAAAATTTTGGCAGTTAAGCTCAGTGATGTTAGAGATTTTTTGCGTCAAGAAATTAACTATTATTCAGGAATACTTCTCACTGAGCTTTGAGATAATCAAGACTGAACTATTAAGCTTATGAAAAGTTAGGAATCGTTTTGTAAAATAAAGATCTGATTTAAAATTGAAAGTCAAGACCGTAAACAGACTCAGTCTTCGTGTTACTATTGGGACTAGAGAGAGTGTGGCGGTTGCAGTGTAACGTCTTTAGATCTTCGACTTACAGGGATATTAATTCTTACAGCTTGCTGTAGCGAAGCGAAAGCGAGAATGTATAGTCGACAGCGACAGTCTTTACTTGTGTTTCCGCGCCACACGGGTAGTAACTGTTCGGGCTCAGTGCCAGCATGCACTGTTGAAAAGGCAATTTTGCTATGTCTATGCTTTGGGTTGCCGTGAGAACTCTAGTTTCTATCTACTGGAGGTTGAACCACAAATAACATACCTCTTGCTTTTAGTAAACAATACAGATGTTGTAAAGGATGCTATTAAAACTCAATGTCTTGCTGTATACAGAGCCGCGTTATCTCGTGGTTAGTTAATATGAGTTTATAGTTTTGGACCTCACGCTAAAATCACCTACTGTAGTACGTTTGTCATTGCCGTCACTTCTAGTGGAAGATGTATTGTCTGCATCTTATATTTTGATATTTTACAATATCATGGTAAAATATTAAATCCAGTTGAGGACACACTCCTAAATAGTCTGATAAGTGCAACGTTAGTCCGCTCTCAATTCAAACCCTCTAAATATAACGCTACTTTGATCGAATGAACAATGGCTCAAGCATTATTTTTGCCGACAGATTGATTGGGTAGGGCTAAACTTTTCAATGTTATGTTGATAGAATAAGCTAGTGTAAAGAACTTTGCTTTAGGGGGATAAATTAATGTTATTTTGTAAACAGGTCACGAAAAAACCTTTGAAGCCCATGACTAACATAGTAACTGAAATAATCTCCACTATTGATTACCAACATAGTTCCTGCAGTTACCTTCATCACTGATTACCAACACAGTTCTTGCAATTACCTTCATTACTGGTTACAAACAAAGTTCCTGCAATTACCTTCATTACTGGTTACAAACAAAGTTCCTGCAATTACCTTCATTACTGGTTACAAACAAAGTTCCTGCAATTACCTTCATTACTGGTTACAAACACAGTTCCTGCAATTATCTTCATTACTGGTTACCAACAAAGTTCCAGCAATTACCTTCGTTCTGTCGCAGCTTTACGTGTTAAGAGATCCACTACACAGTATGGTCAGCGGATACATGTCAAGTGTTAAGACATACAGACAGAAACACATGCAGGTAATATATAGTAGCCACCAGCATATGGCTCATGAGAACCCGCTCCAGGACGCAGTATCAGTTCTTGAAGCCGAGCTTTCTTCTCGCTTTTCCAAAAGCAGTGATTTCCAAAAAAACCTAAACTCGTTCTAACATTCTCGAAGAAAACACGACCAAAGCAAACCTGCAGCAGTGAACTACAAAACGGACACGCGTTGTCATTTTTAGAGCGGCGATATCTCCTCGCATCCGGTAACTATAGGCAGTAAAGCGAGCCAAAGAACTTGCAGTGCGGTGCGTCGAGCGCAAGAAAAGACCTCTTGGGAACAGGTCTTGGGAGACAGCTGCCGTACATCACTGACTCTTAGCGAGAGAATTCCTGGGAACTAGCAAAGTGGAGACAAAAATGAGAATCAGCGAGACAGGGAACGAAGCAAAGAACAGAAGAAAGAAAGAACACGTGCGTATAACTGTAAAGTCCCTGTGGAGGGAGACGAGGTGCACCGTACTAAGTAGACCGAATGCGTAGAAAATTTCGTGTCTCATGGAAAGAAGTACAGTATATTAGCGAGTCTGAAAACGTTAATACGAGCTACTGAAAGAACCGTGAAACCCAGCCCCTGCGCTATCAAAAATTAATGGGTAACTACTCCATTATGTAGGCGAGGCTTCAGATAATATCCAATTATCGCCTACAATTTTCCTATTAGGTATGAGGAAATACCCAGATGAAGTTCATGTCCGTTTCAGAAAGTGCCCGAATGAGTATTGGAAGAACCCGTAAGTGCCCGAACGAAAAATGAAAGAACCCGTAAGTCTCCGAAGGAGTAATGCATTAACCCGTAACTGCCCAAACGAATAATGAAAGAACCCATAAGTGCCCGAAGGAGTAACGAAAGAATCAGTAAGAGCACAATCTTGATGACGAGCTATGCTCATCGTCGTCCTGAAAATGCTGGAAGTCTTGCCCAAAAACCTGACAAAAAAAGTCTCAACTACAGAACCAATCGCACGGCAGGCTTCGCAAAAACAAAAAGAACGAGAAGACAAGCGTATCAATAAGTCTGAGTGCATTCAACCTATAATAACAATACCGATGATAACTTTTATTATAAACACAACTGGTTCACAGACACGTCAAGTGAAGAACAGAACTCTTGCGGAAAAAATGTTTTAAGAGAAGAAATAATGAGTCACAAAAAGTAGTCTCGGAGCACGACGTCTCCCGTGAGAACAAGCCACAGGAAATTGATCAACTGAATCACTATCACCGAAAGCTACTTAATCAATGAAAAAGAGAACCCTTGGGAATACTTGGAGCTTCCTAATCCGCCTTTGGAGGGTCAGCTGCTGGAGTGAATCATTTCCTCGAGCACGCAGCACACCTGCGAGTCCTGCTGTCATTTCTTCTCCCGAGCATTAGAAGGAAAATCACACCTGCTAATACACCGCAAGAAATGCCGACCTGTCACACCTCTAAGGTTTGCATCAGCATCAGTTATTAATACTTTCATATGGCATATATGCTCCTAGAAAGATCAATGACGCTGAAAAGCCCGTATAATTTTTTTTTTCAGTCATTTCTCAAAAATCATCGTCATGCTAAAACTCGACTTTTTTTTACTATTCCAGAGATTTGAAAATACATAGAAACCATAAACTAGAAAAAATAGAGATTATGATACTCTAGATCGAATTAATAAACCCGTTTTTGGAGACCACGACCGAGATTCAGGACATAACGCCTTGATGCCTCAGCTTCAACACTGCTATGGCCCCCAGCAGTAGCGAGGGCAGTACGGCACCTCAAGTCTGCGGACAGTGGACGCGCTGGTACAGAGCAGGACAGTCTGGGTGCGCGGTCCATGGAACATCTACGCTACCGGTGGTAGGACGGCCGATTATTCTATAGCTAAGCAAAAGCGGTGCTGTTTGGGCAACATAGGTCTGTGTGTCCGCAGTCCGAGCCCCGAGGTATTGTCTGTTCGGGGCTGAGGAGCCAGTGTATATTCGACTGTTGTTGTCTGCCGTTGTGCTATGCTGCGGGTGCTAGGTGTCAGTACAGATTCCCGTTTTGCGTAGAGAAACAGTTAATTAATCCGTTAACTTACAGCGGTGTGGAAATAACGTGGAAGACTCAAAGGTTGACTAAGCTCAAAAAAATTACTGATGGAAAAAGTACGCGAAAGAAAACGATGTTTGTTTCAGGCCGATACAGCGTACCATTGGTGTCTTTGGGACACTCGGTGACCTTTTATTTTAACTTCTGCATGATAGGAATTTTATCGAGAAGGAGGACAAAATAAAGCAAACGTTGGACAATAAAGAATAAAGGTTACGCAATGAAAAAAAAAAAAACAAGGAAGCAAATGACATGAATAAATGACCCCTTCTTTTCAAACGTACGTGACAGTAAGCCATTTTAGCATAACGTAAGCCTGCCGATGCGTTACCGGTACTATATAATTTACAGTATATTTCTGTGTGAATAGCACACGGAAATAACAGCACCGACCGAAGACAACTCCATCAGCGCACTAGTAAGCCATGTACCCGCCTCTACGTAAGCGTAATAAACGCAGAGTTACTATAAGTTCTCACACAGATACCGAACAGTTGCGGTGACCGATTTCAAGCAGATTTTGATATTCTGTTGGGCTCTGGACGGTCTCATGTGCATCGTCATCTAATTTGCAGAAGTCCGAGAGCGTCTTCTGGACGAGGCCAACACAACTGTACTACTACTACTACTACTACTACGCAATGGTAAATCCAACGAGCATTCATAATCGTACAGAAGCACGAAATTTTCTAGCAGGCCATTGCACGTCCGAAAGCAGGGGTGCTCAACCATTTACCCCCTACTACAATATAAAACATTCATAGCTATCATAAACTGATGGTCGAACAAAGAAAGAAGCTTCTTATTGTTTCAGGTACTTCAATTATTTACCCCAACTACTACATAGCTGGGTAAATTTACCTATGGTTGAGAACCTCTGTCCTAAAAGTATCCACGCAGCTGCGGATCCTATGCCAGCATGCATATGCACGTCCCACGGGCATCTACACCGATGCGGTTCCTTTGCCCACACGAGCCCACCAGGGAGGGGGGGGGGCACACAGTTGTGGATCCACTACCTGCAGTGCACGCAACGGTACGCTCCACAGGCATCTACACAGCAGCTCATTTTTTTACCCACGCAACACTCTACACATTTAAACACAGATAAAGCAATAGCCAGCACGGGGTCACCGGAGAACGAATCTTGTCCGTCCGCAGGTAGAGCAACGATGTACATCGGCGATATCAGCAAACACGTTTTCCCGAGAGCAATTGCATACGAAGTGCGTCTCGGTCGACATACTCACCAGTTAAAGGTTATGATCTTCTCAGTCACCCTTGAATGGGACGGCAGAAAATGAGTGTAGCGTGTCTTGTTGACACGGTCAGAGCGGCTAATGTGTGGCAGGGAAGTGCATGGTACGAGAGAAGGTAAGAATGCGGCCACTGTCAACCAACAAGCTCTTTAGGAGGTCTCTAAATAACAGTCTAACTGAAGTCTCACTGTACTAAATGATTATAGTTCAAGCAAAGTACCTAACAGCTCACCATAATTAGAATCAATGGACTCAAGTTAAACACGTGCCCTGGAGTAGAGCAAGCGAAATGTTTGCGCAAAAAATTTAAAACGTTGTCGAACTTGAGGGTCACCTTCATACATAGCAATTAAACAGTATTTTACGTAGAGCTGCGTTACAACTACACGACTCATTATAAACATATGTGCACTTCATGTGGCGCCGGTATTGTGTGAGGCCTACCTCAGAGTCAGGTATAATGTCTGTGTGTGCCTGTAGATGACGTTAGGTACCTATTCTTGCTGAACCACACCTATCCTAAACTATTCTTAATCAACCTAACCTATAGATATACTCCAACAACATATTACGTAGGTATACCGGGACCTTTTCTTCTTCTGCAGTTGAGTATGCGGTACTACAAGCGTTATTAATTTACTACCAATAGCAAGAAAGTGAATCAAATATGTACCACGATCAAAGCATAGCGCTGCAAGACACGAAAAAAAGAAGAAGAAGAAGAAGAAAATGAGGGCAGGTCGGCCCGACATAAGTCTACACAGACGACCACACTCGGTGCAGCATTTCCGCTCAGCTGCACAAATTGTGTCTCTTCTCACGGCCTTGGCCTCCCTCTTATGGACTTTCCTGTACAGAAAGGCGCTAATTATAACAGTGAGAGCAATAAACGAAATGCTTGCGACACCAGGCGTCAGTGGCGGGCCTGTATGGCTGCGACCCTCACTTGCTGTGTCAGTGGTAACGTATGTAGGCAGCAGAGCAGACCGGCAATTACACGCATGCGTGTAGTATATGTACGAGTTACTTGTGTTTCTGAAGTGTCTTACTAAGGTCGCCAGTTCATGACATTGATGTTACTAATGTACCCAGCCGTCAAATTGACGGCCAAGAATTTGTAATGATATTTCATTAGTGACGCACACATTAATACAACTGCCTGTTTAAATTCTCAAAAAAAAAAGCGGAAGGGGCGAAAGCGAATAATTTCATTTTGGTTTAGGGCCAAAATCCGTTTTTTCCGTGAAAGAAAAACTACATAAAACATAAAGTTAAACACTTGAAAAAAAAAGCACTTTTAACCTTGTCTCCTTCGCACCCCACGCGTACCCACGATATAACATACTGTAAGACAATAATAAAATCACCTCGCAACATCGCTACATCACTAGCGCAACATCGCTACATCACTAGCACAACATTATGGTGCAGTTAAGATTGCAGCACTCCTGCAGGTGGGTCGGTGACGACCAGGCATGTTCCACGTCTCACTAGCAAATGTCAAAGTCTTAATGAGGTCACGACATTTTTGATTGTCTTTCCTCTCACTGTAACCGAAGATCTGCGCAGCGGAGGGTCGTGCCGCGCCTTCGCAAGGTAGGCGTAGAAATTTATATTTACTCTGCCCATGTTTTTCAGATTAGATTCAATCCCCGAACACAAGAAATGCTTCGTCTCGTACATAAAGAATGAAAAGAAAAGAATAAGATACAGTCGCATAAATTTGTGCGTACGTTCTGTCAATATGTTGTCCGTTTGGGAGGCTAACCTTGCACCCCAGAAAGGCTTCGTCTTATATGTAAATGAAAAACGAGGCACGTGCCCTCATTAAATTACGGTAGATAGTAAATACTTCATTGAAATCCCAGTTTGCCTAACTCTTCATCATAGTTCGGCTCTAGGAAAATATTTTCCTCTTTTCCTTACCTGACATTGTATTGAGTTTGCGCAATATGATCGCAGAGAAAAAAATTCGTAGTGGCAAAATCTAGTAACTAAGCTGCAACTTGGAAGTGTTTTAGACGTCTTTAAAGGTTAAATTTTAAAGATTTGGTAATCCAAAGGCCAGCTTGCTGTTCAACAGATGATTTTTTCTTCCCTAATCCTTCACTTTCGCCGGAGAGATCAACGTGCCAATTAAACAAGCACCCAACAAACTGTGTGTTAATATATATCGTTGGATGAAAAAAGAAAGGAATGGTCTATAAACACATAAATTTATATGCGGGCTCTTTAAATGTTGTTATAAAAACTTACCCTATATCGTACTAAAAATATTAAGGCTTCACTTGCTGCAGCTGAAAAAAATTAACAAGTAGAAAAAGATTGCGAAAGTGAGGTCATAAACATCCGAGTCTAAGCCCGAACGTTTATGCCCTGATATTGACTAAACATAAAATGTACTTTCTTGTCTAAGGAAAAGACTCCAACGTGTTAGGTGTACGAAATGATTATTTTACACGCCGCAGACCGATGCACCGCAGAGTTTAGCGAGCAAAGACAAAACTTACGTTTTGGAAGACAAGTTGGAGAACCGGCGTGAGCGAGGCGCTTGACCGCTCCAAACGCTGCCAGTACTTGCAGGTACGTGAATTATTTACCAAATTTCACCAAATTTAATACAAAGCGGAAAAAAGCCTCAGTTTTAGGTGAATCGGAAGAAATAATTTCCGTCAAATCATGAGCAAAAAAATGGAAAATCGACTCACATGGAGGAGAAGATTTAGTCAAATCAGGGAACACGCAAAAACATTTTTAGCTCAGATGAAAACAAGGAAAACAGTTTCAGCCCAATTAAAGAAGAAACAGATAAAAACTCAAGATAAATTAGCAGCAGGGAAACAGAAGCGCCAATTAATTGGAAGTACCGGAAAACAGCAGCGGCTGCAGCCCAATTACACTGCGGTCATGACTCCATTAAATTCTCATTGACGAATCAGGGAAAGCAGTAATTTTTCAAACCTCCGTGATTCTAGCTGTGATTTAGGTAATTAGTTCAGTCTTATGTTAGAGCCATGCCCGCATGCTTCCCTACTGATCTGCATTCTTGCGTTAGAGAATGTGCAGAGTCAGCATTTATGAGAGTGGGTCATGTTATGCCGTAAAGAATGGAGGCCTCAGCTCAATTATGAGTATATATGTTGCTATACTAATGCATGTATCGCATCTCTGGTATACACATATACGCATGCATACTTCGAGGCTGAATAATCTATTAAAGCCTAGGTACTTGACGTGGCTCATTATTTCTAATTTACCCTAACTTAACTTTATTAACCTGTTCTAAATTAACCTGACCTTGTCAATACGATGTGTTGAACCTGTAATAGCCTAATAGAGTTTATTCTAAGCTCATTAGTTACTAGCTATAAGCATATGATAATAATCTATTCCAGCTAAATATGACGTAGTTGCCTAAAAAAATCTGATGTAAGCACTGCATTAAACAAAGCCAAATGAAATGAATTTTACCTCAAGGCAGAATCCATTATATGTAATTTAAGCAAACCTACTCTGAGTAAACCGCTATGGCCTCTTTTGGAAAACTGTGCATAAACAGTTGATATCATCCGATACTCTTTCTCATACAGATATCGGTTATTTAAACTTTTTGATTGGGATATAACCGTATACACTTACAACCGAGCCTCACGCCGGCACGAGTTCCTCATTGATACAAGACAGCATAGGCCATCAAAAGTCGCAAGCAGACTACCAATGAAGCCTTCAATATCATAAAAAGAATTAAGGAGTAAAGGCACGGATCAGATGACGATAAGCGCATATAGGGAGAGAGGAGGAGAGAATAAATCGGTGGCACAGAGGAATTGAACTAACCATGGTGACAGGGCTAAGAAATCCAGCCATCTGGATCTCTCTGTGGTGTTGCAATGTGGAAAATCCGAGAATATACCAAAGATCATAGTTTAAAAAATCTAATAACACGAAATATAAAGACTGCAGGAAATCATGCCCAACTGCAGAAGAAAGTGATAAGTTTAAAAACAAGAAAAGAGTAATCATTGGCTCAATTAACAGTAAAACAAAATGGAGTCAGCAGGACATGGAACCAGAACCATAAAGAGTTTTAATAGATCGCAAGCTATACTTTTATTATTGACAGGCGCCTTAAATTCAAGCGACACCTGCACATCAGTTCCAGTTTTTTTCGCTCATGATCGATCAATATGCCATGTTTACAACCTCTTCACCGTCAGTAAACTGCTGCAGCCCTTTAATAAATGTCCCCTCTCCTATTCTCCATATGTCTTCTTAGTGACTCAAGCGATATCCGTATGGGAAGACTAAGCGGAGGTGCAGACATACGAGACACCAACAAATGTACACCGCAACAGTGCGTTGAGATGAAGGCGGACGAGAGCGATTGACTTTGGAGACGGATGTCCCCATGAGAAGAGAACAGACGTGTATGGATGACAGCGGCCACAACACGAGCATACTGATGGGTCCTGGCACCACGATTTGGAGCTCAGCTTCCTTTAGACAACAGAATAAATAAACAATAGATTGTCCTCTACATGTTGATAGCAAAGCTAGAAAAGGATTGGCACCTCGGAGCAGTGGTGTTGGCGGCATTTCTATGGTCACGTTAACTGGGGGATTGATTATCCACATATTTGACGCTACGCACGCAGGGGATCACGGCAACTTGTGTTGATCACCATAGACTGCACCGTGCTCGACGGCCCACTCCAAATACCAAATAGGTCCTCCAGCTGACAATAAAATGTTAACGTAGCGAACATAATCTATAGAAGTAAACTGCTGGCGTAAATGCAAGGAATATGTCCATCAAAAAATAATACTAATATGTAAAGACAGTCAGAAATGGGTGATACTCTTTGAATGATAGGACAACTAATTAAATTACTTGAGCTTGATCAAAATAAATATTGCCTCTAGTGATGGGCTACCCACAAGAAATGTGTAATTCTTACCAATAAATGAATTTCTTTCGTAAAAGTGAACTATTTCTTTTCCAATTTAAAGTCGCTTTGTCAATTGAAAAAGCATTTGTCGACGTTCCATCTATCAGCCAGCCGTAATAGGCTGGAGTGCATCGTCATAAAGTGTAGTCTTTATAGTATACCTAATATGATAAAGGGGTAATAGTTAAACACGTAAAAATAAAAAAAGAGCGGCAATGCAAAACATGATCTCACTTTACTGGACGTTTTCGTAGTATACCTGAATCGTCTTCAAGCAGTGAAAAGAGAAACGTCGCAAAAGTTTTAAACTGGGAAATTGAAGCTGATGATTTTGGAAGTAAAAAGAAAGCTATCGTAGTAGCCTACACTGAAATGAATGTCGTTGTCAACTTCATCTTAGCTTTTACTACAAACTTCCGCTTCCCGGCAGAAAATGCTCTACATCTAATACGAATTTCAAATTAATAAATAGAAGCTTGAAACATGGATGTCTCTCTGGGACCGACACTATCGCGTCAAGTGCCAAAGAGATCAAATACTGGCATTCTTTACCGTCAGTCAGTATAAGAGTGCTAAGCAGCCGTCTTATCTTAACCAATTTTAAAGGATTATCCAATTATAATCAAAATAAGAATGGCTTGTAACGTTATCAAAATCAGGTAAATACCTACTTTTGAATATTAGACTCAACTTCACGCAATGATGCTGCGGAGACGTGCAGAACAAGAACCGTGCCACAATTATACGTATACATAACAATAATAATTACCTTTGTGTGAGTGACAAAGCTATTATTATCCTTTAATCAAACAAGACTTAGTAAGATGACTCTCTATTTTACTATATCAAGGAAAGCCTGTAAAACGTTCTTAATTTGGGTACTTGCTGAAATTGCGAACAAGCCATACAAAATGCGTAGCTTTTAATGCTCGTTAAATGTTATTGAGGTAATCGAGTCTTGAGACAGGAAACACGTAAACAGCTACATGTAGAAGACAGCCTGTCTACCTTGTCCAGTGTAGGTAGGCCTAACAGATATGAGGATGATAAATACGTGACTAGAATCTGCCAAAGGTCTCCTGGCCAGTCCAGCTGCTGGAGTGGATTAGGATGAACAGGCTCAGTTGAAGATCAACGCCGTTTTTAAGTCTGCACTTGGCAGTAAGCAACCGATTTGGCGCGACAAAAACTAGAATCAAGTAAACAATCGAAGTGACGCAAATGCGGCTTGTGGTAATGAAATATTATGGAGCTTCGTTTCGCTCCAATTGTCGAATTGCTCAAACCGTGGAGAAGGCTAAGCGATTTTTTCCAACCCTAGGACGACGTACAAGTATCTCATGCGCCACTGGTACGGCTTTATCTTCGCGAACTCAACAGTAGTACGACAATCAAGTGTACTGGATTATGTTAAGCGATATCGACAGCTAAAAATATGATGCGGACCCCCGCAGCATTTCTCGATGCGCGACAGAAGAGTATAGAGCTCCGAAAATTGTTTCGACGAATACTTTGGGAATAAAGTTTCTTTTTTCGCAGACTCTAAAAATCTATCGCCAGTGCATCATCATACCAATACAGTCTTAAGAACCAGTGCCAGGAAGAAGCATACGATTCTAGGCAAATGATGCAAATGATGAAGCACAATAATGAGGGAGGTCATAGCTAACAGCACTTAAAAAACGGCATGCAAACAGAACAAAGAATTCTGTTGGACCACACGGTTCTTTTCGTCAGATAATAATTACCCTAGCATTGACGCATTATGCTGAGAGTCGGGCAGAAATGAGGTGGCTCACAATACCCTGGTCACCATTGTATTTCCATTAATTTTTGACGGCTCCCATGCACATGAACACATCGGCAGAGGGAATCGGTCGGGTTTCCTTAGACTGCACCTCTCGAGTCGCTATAAATGTTATACGTCAAGTCATCACATGAAAGAAGATTGTTGTTTGCACCGTTCTCATTAGTTTGCAGAGCAGGGCAGGTGCTAGCTTAGTGCACGGAGCTAGGGAGGTGCGGGTGCTAAAGTGTTTGACGCAGTACACACAGCGCGGACACAGCAAACACAGACACTTCCGCCAAAAGAGGGTGCGTGTTTGTGTCACCAAGCAGGTATGTAAACATGAGCAATCCATTGGTACACGGCCCCATGCAGATGACCGCTAGACGGCAGTATATGTCTTACGGTTGTCCAAGAGCTTGCGAAAATCATTGATCATAGAGCAGCGAATGCACAAGATCAACCAAAAAAAATTGATATGGTGTGTGTTATAAAACATTTAAATTTCGAACAGTTAGTGCGCATATTCGGAACTGATGACATTTCAGCGGTGAGTTATGCCTACGCATTCTAGATTAAAGTTTCCCAAAATGATTACGGAGAATTCATGATTCGTTCTCAAAAATACAGCATTAACAGTACCAGTTAAAGGTTATTGAACTTGAGATATGACACAGAAAATAACAGAGAGGGCTTGCTCAGTCTTATCAGCTTCATCTATTACAAGACGAAATTAATAAGAAACATATTTCCAATCGCTGAAACTTTCTGTGCATGAAAATATCCAGAAGCAATAAATTCGTTTCAATGCAAGTTAGTTCAGCATAATGAAACTAAGAATTCAGAAGCCTTTTAAATATGAAAATAAAGTTTCGCCCGATTTCATTAAGCTAAGAATTTAATTCAAGCGAGTAGAATCAAAATTATATTTTAATTTAAATCTAGAGTAGGAAAGGAAGATAAGAATCCAGAATTATTATGCATAAAAAAATCGAGAATCAATTTGACATTAAAGTTAAAGAGACGCTAGATGGAAAGGTTGAATCTGCAGAGGTCGCTGGCAAAAGCAGACGGAAGGGATGGCGGGGGAGGGTCGGGCGCAGCATAAGGTAGAGGGGGGGCGGTAGAGAGGGCAAGGGGGGGCGGCAGCAATACGCAACAATCGTGCAGCAGCTCCGAGCAAGCTGACCACAGGCCAGAAATTGGAGCAACTGCAGTAATTTTGCAAGACTCAGCAAACGGCGCTTTTGTTTCTGAGTACACGTACAGACAGCTCCCGTTAATGCAAGTACCATTCTCCCACTCATGGCCGAGATATTATAATCCATTTACCTTCGAATGATCTGCAATATCGACTAATGTGCAATGATGCACCATTGGATCGGGATCAAGGGGTTAATCCTTCACTGTGCAGGTCTTGACCTATTTTTTTATTTATCCCCACCTGCTGTTCTCATGCGCGCTGATCCTGTATGAGAATAATCTCGTGCGTGGGTTTCATATTTCTATCGATATACTATATATACGTCCCATCTTTCTTCCTCAGTGAGATCGCCTTTGTTATAGAAAAGGAGACTTAGAATACACATTATAATATAATTGTGAGATCGCCTTTGTTATAGAAAAGGAGACTTAGAATACACATTATAATATAATTGTGAGATCGCCTTTGTTATAGAAAAGGAGACTTGGAATACACATTATAATATAATAACTTGTCGACTGAAGCATTACACTGGTCAAGAAGCAGTCTGCTAATGAGATTCTTTCTAGTGGATATTCATCAATTCCACTTTACATTTCCAAATCAGAAGACTTATTTCTATCACATCTCATTATTAAGGAGCCACAAGGTGTTTCTTCAATTTCGTCAGTGCTATTGCAGCAAAACACCCATTGGCAGTTTTTAATGCCATTTTATAAAATTCTATTGCATTGGGAATGCCAATGAAGAGTACCTAGAGGACCCCATATGCTGGCCAAATTTCTGTCGCTGATCTAAATCCAGTGCCAAATACTGAGGCAGTAGCACTTTCTAAGTTCGCAGAAGCAAGGAAAAATACTTTTTGCGGCCCACGATTAATGCTAGGAACTCGATCCAAAATGATAAATCGAACGTTGAAGTCTCAGACAACATGAAGCTAAAAAACGTAATAAAGAGTCTGGATTGAAGTTGGGTAAAACAACAACCTTAACGGAACGCAATTCCGTTACCCATTGTGGGAACGCTGAAGAATAACAAACACTTTGAGTTTAAAGACCAAGTGATCCAGCTCTGTATATTGTATTCGGTACAAAAAGCTTGTTTTGCTTCACAAAACCAAAAGGTTTCTACCTTGAGTATTTAGCTTCCAACAGAAACAGACTCGAGCGTAAGAACCATCTTTATAACTTGCTGAAGGGTATAGAAAGCAAGGCTGCAGAGACGACAGTGCGAGGTTCTACGCGGGTGTCCCATTCCCACAATGATGTCTGTCCTGGGGCGCTACTAACACTCTTGCCGAGGAAGCTGTGCGATGCAGCGGGCTACGTGTTTTCGCAAAGGCCTTAGTAGTATTACCAGTAGCAGCATCAGGAAGGGTTCTACACTAACGCAGGAGAATTGTCACGAAATTCAAAGCCATAAGCACCTTCAAGTTCCAGCAAGGATAGTAGTTCTGGGGTACCAGAGGTTATCTATAGAACGTGACTACAGTCACAGAATGTGCATAATCGCTAAAGTGCAGCAGCAATATCCTTTAATTACCCTTAGCACAAAAGGTCCAGACATCCGTCCAGTTTAATAGAGGTGACGCCGTGATACGAATGACCTATAACTAAACATGCCGCTACTCAAACCGAGTAAAATAAAGAAATATAAAAATACTCGTTACACAAAGGCAAATAATTTCTCGAATACTCCACATAAAATGTGGGTACTTTTTCCAGCTCAAGAAAAATTAAAGAAAAACTTATACGATAAGTTTGTTTTCCGAGCTTTCCAGTGGTCGATCTCTTCCAGGGAGGTAGTAAACTTAGAGCTACGAAGTACTACTATCATAGAAACTGAGGCAAATACAAAAACAATATCAAATAGCATTAATGCTTACCTGAAATAAGCGTCCTTGTTAGGTTTGCTGGCACTAAATATGACACAAAAACAACACAAACGGAAATGCACCAAATTCGGAGATTGCCTTACGCGTCAAAATCAAATTTTCAGGCACAAGTTACACTGTTGCTTGGCACGTCACACCTTGAGGCACACGAAGGCGCAAATTGAACAGTTCGTTGATCTAGTTCGCTGCCAACACTGATAACCGGATTGTAAATCACTGTATTTTCGGTGTCACCAAAGTCCGGGTCTGTAGAGTAAGATACGATATGTTCGACACGGTTCGAGCAGCTGAAAATTGTTCACGAAGTCGAAATCCAGCATCAAATGAATAGGTAAATCAGTTCAGAGTAATTATTATCATTTAGAAATCATAAGAAGTTTTTGATTGTGGTGGTAATATATTAAAGGTAGTGGCCGCAGTTAGATGTACGACGCAATATTAATGTGAGCAAAATAGCGAACGCTGATAAACGAAAGGACCTCTTAGAAAATCTAATTTAAATTAACAATATCAGTAGAGTACAAACTGTCGCCAAACCGCCAAAACGAAGTATAAGTGGAACAAACAGGTTGGCTAGAGGAAGACGGAGTATGTTTTTTTTTTAACAATCGGCAGTTTTTTTCGCTAGGCATACACTGCAGTAAATGAGCAACTAACCGCGGGGTCAATCTGGGTACGGAACTTTCCTGCCGGGAATGAAAGTCTGTTTTCAGCACTAATGGAAATCGGGGCACACGAGAACCTAGGGCACAAGCGCCACGTGGGAACTTTAGCAAGAAAATAAAGTAATAATTCAGTACGGAGGCCAGCGACAAGGAGCAGCCAGCGCGTGGTGAGAGCAAGTGAGCGAGAGAGAGACAGAGAGAGCGGTCGCGGTGACGCGGGGCAGAGCGGAGGACGGCACACACGGAGCCCTCTGATACCGTAGTGACGGGCTCAGCTGTGCNAACAATCGTGCAGCAGCTCCGAGCAAGCTGACCACAGGCCAGAAATTGGAGCAACTGCAGCAATTTTGCAAGACTCAGCAAACGGCGCTTTGGTTTCTGAGTACACGTACAGTTAGCTCCCGTTAATGCATGTACCATTCTTCCACTCTTGGCCGAGATATTATAATCCATTTAGCTTCGAATGATCTGCAATATCGACTAATGTGCAATGATGCACCCTTGGATCGAGATCAAGGGGTTAATCCTTCACAGTATAGGTCTTGACCTATTTTTTTCTTCATCCCCACCTGCTGTTCTCATGCGCGCTGATCCTGTATGAGAATAATCTCGTGCGTGGGTTTCAAGTTTCTATCGATATACTATTTATACGTCCCATCTTTCTTCCTCACTGAGATCGCCTTTGTTATAGAAGAGGAGACTTAGAACGTTCATTATAATATAATAACTGTCGACTGAAGCATTACACTGGTCAAGAAGCAGTCTGCTAATGAGATTCTTTCCAGTGGATATTCATCAATTCCACTTTACATTTCCAAATCAGAGGACTTGTTTCTATCACATCTCATTATTAAGGAACCACAGGGTGTTTCTTCAATTTCGTCAGTGCTATTGCTGCAAAACACCCACTGGCAGTTTTTAATGCCGTTTTATAAAATTCTATTGCATTGGGAATGCCAATGAAGAGTACCTAGAGGACCCCACATGCTGGCTAAATTTCTGTTGCTGATCTAAACCCAGTGCCAAATAGTGAGGCAGTAGCACTTTCTAAGCTAGCAGAAGCAAGGAAAAATACTTTTTGCGAACCACTGACTTACCAGTTAATGATTAACGCTACGAACTCGATCCAAGGTGATAAATCGAACGCTCAAGAGTGAAGTCTCAGACAACATGAAGCTAAAAAAACTTAATAACGAGTCTTGATTGAAGTTGGGGTATAAACAACAACCTTAACGGAACGTAATACCGTCACCCATTGTTGGAACTCTGAAGTACATGTGCCACGAACTATATGATGAATGTAGGCTGGCCTTCGACAGTACATATACAAAGCGCCGAACTAACCTATGACATCCAGCAGAGTACGCACTGTACTTGTGCCGGTCCAGCTATAGGCTAACCTTTTAGGAAATCCAGACTTAGTCCGGCGAGCACGCTCTTCATATATCTATCATAAGTTGTAAATATTTCTAATTAGTTACAGTTATTCTGCTGCCTGTATCTACTCTTGTCAAAGCAAACCAAAAAGCATAAAATAGGTCGATGAGGCAGTAGGAGGAACGACACTCAGCGCAATGACTAATAACAAACACTTTGATTTTAAAGACCAACTGATCCAGCTCTGTATATTGTATTTGGTACAAATAGCTTGTTTTGCTTCACAAAACCAAAAGGTTTCTACCTTGAGTATTTAGCTTCCAACAGAAACAGACTCGGGCGTAAGAACCATTTTTACAACTTGCTGAAGGGTACAGAAAGTAGGGCTGCATAGACGACAGTGCGAGGCTCTACGCGTGTGTCCCATTCCCACAATGATGTCTGTCCTGGGGCGCTACTAACACTCTTGCCGAGGAAGCTGTGCGATGCAGCGGGCTACGTGTTTTTGCAAAGGCCTTAGTAGGTATTACCAGTAGCAGCATCAGGACGGTTTCTCCACTGACGCAAGAGAATTGTCACGAAATTCGGAGCCATAAGCACCTTCAAGTTCCAGCAAGGATAGTAGTTCTGGGGTACAAGAGGTTATCTATAGAACGTGACTACAGTCACAGAATGTGCATAATCGCTAAAGTTCAGCAGCAATATCCTTTAATTACCCTTGTCACAAAAGGTCCAGACATCCGTCCAGTTTAATACAGAAGTGACGCCGTGATACGAATGACCTATAACTAAACATGCCGCTACTCAAACCGAGTAAAATAAAGAAATATAAAAATACTCGTTACACAAAGGCAAATAATTTTTCGAATACCCCACATAAAATGTGGGTACTTTTTCCAGCTCAAGAAAAATTAAAGAGAAACTTATACGATAAGTTTGTTTTCCGAGCTTTCCAGTGGTCGATCTCTTCCAGGGAGGTAGTGAACTTAGAGCTACGAAGTACTACTGTCGTAGAAACTGAGGCAAATACAAAAACAATGTCAAATGGCATTAATGCTTACCTGAAATAAGAGTCCTTGTTAGGTTTGCAGGCACTAAATATGACACAAAAACAACACAAACGGAAATGCACTAAATTCGGAGATTGCCTTACGCGTAAAAATCAAATTTTCAGGCACAAGTTACACTATTGCTTGGCACGTCACACCTTGAGGCACACGAAGGCGCAAATTGAACAGTTCGTTGATCTAATTCGCTGCCAACACTGATAAACGGACTGTAAATCACTGCATTTACGGTGTCACCAAAGTTTGGGTTTCTTGAGTAAGATACGAAAATGTTCGACACGGTTCGAGCAGCTGAAAATTACCGAAAATGTTCACGAAGTCGAAATCCAGCATCAAGTGCGTAGGTAAATCAGTTCAGCGTAATTATTATCATTTAGAAATCATAAGAAGTTTTTGATTGTGGTGGTAATATATTAAAGGTAGTGGCCGCAGTTAGATGTACGACGCAATATTAAAGTAAGCAAAATAGGGAACGCTGATAAACGAAAGGACCTCTTAGAAAATCTAATTTAAATTAACAATATCAGTAGAGTACAAACGGTCGCTCAAACGCCAAAACGAAATATAAGTGGAACAAACAGGTTGGCTAGAGGAAGACGGAGTTTGTTTTTTTTTTAACAATTGGCAGTTTTTTTCGCTAGGCATACACTGCGGTAACTGAGCAACTAACCGTGGGGTCAAACTGGGTACGGAACTTTCCTGCCGAGAATGAAAATCTGTTTTCAGCACTAATGGAAATCGGGGCACACGAGAACGAGAACCCAGGGCACAAGCACCACGTGGGAACTTTAGCAACAAAATAAAGTAATAATTCAGTTAGGATGCCAGCGACAAGGAGCAGCCAGCGCGTGGTGAGAGCAAGTGAGCGAGAGAGAGACAGAGAGAGCGGTCGCGGTGACGCGGGGCAGAGCGGAGGACGGCACACACGGAGCCCTCTGATACCGTAGTGACGGGCTCAGCTGTGCGGCGGGTCGTGGGAGCCAGCGAGTGCACCTGCCGCCTGGACCCATTACTGCACCTGAGTACGGGGACGGACGCTGAACCTGATCCCCAGGCTCATTACTGTAGCAGAGTCTGGGACGCATGCTGAACCCTACACTGAGGCCTAGTGCCTACACTCATTCTTGTACCTGAGCGCTGGGACGAATGCTGAACTTGATCCCCAGGCCTGGTGTCTAGATCATTACTATTACTAAGCGTCGGGAGGGATGCCAAATCTCATCCTCCCAGGCCTGGACCCATTACTGCAACTGAGCTCGGCGATGGATGCTGAAGCTGATCCATGGGACCATTACTCTACCTGAGTCCTGCAGTGGATGCTGAACATGATCCCCAGCCCATTACTATATACCTGAGCCCTGGGATGGATATCAAACCCAATCCCTGTGCCCATTACTGCACTTGAGAGCAAGGAGAACCTGATCTTCAGCCCATTACTGTGCCTGGGTCTTGGGATGGACATTGAACCTGATTCCGATGTCCATCATTGAACCTGAGCGTGGGATGGATGCTGAACCTGATCCTCAGACCCCTTAACACACCTGAGCTCTGGAACAGATGCTGAACATGATCCCAAAGCCTGGCACCTGGACCCATTGTTGGACCTGAGCGCTGTGACGGATACCGAAGCCGATCCTGAGGTATAGTGCCTGGACGCATTACTGTAAGTAAGCTTTGGATCGGATGCCGAATCTGATCTTCCACAGGCCTGACACCTCGACCCCATTACTGCACCTGAGCGTTGGGACAGAAGCTGAACCTGATGCCCAGACCCATCGTCGGCCTAAGCGCTAGAGCTCACCGCTTATATGTTGATGTAATGCACATCACATCAATGATCTCGTCATAGGAGGATCATGAAGGTGGACTGAGGACGGGCGACCGTGTAATGTGCGAGCTACTGCAAGCAGCAAAGTCTACAGCGGATCGGAAAGAGCCGAGCACTACAATCTGGCATTTCCAGGGAATACATCATAAATGATGTAACATTTCTCTTCATGAAGCTCTACTTTATCACAAGTGAAATTCAGTTAGAGGTTTACTACAATGTAATCTTCAGATAGTTAATAAGTTGAATTTTGCTTTTGGCAAATTCAGTTCCGAAAATGGCCAACTGAACTTCATTTGAAACAGATTATTCTGGAAATAGTTATAGAGGGGTGGGGCGAGATGAACTCACTTCGGTTCCCTTCTTTACGTGAGCGCCAGTAAGAGCAGACATTGATAAGTTTCTGCACTTGATGGTATCATTTAAAGGCAGAATGGTTAACCTTGCAGTGACATAGGACAATCATTTACGAGAAACGCAATAATATGATCTTGATACTCGTCCCCTTCGGTGTGATAAGCGAATGACTGATCCCCTTACAATTTCCGTTGCTCATGCTTATGCAGGAACAATTCAGCAGCTCCTAGTACAGATGAAATACATTAGTTGCAATACAAAGACCAAGGCCACAAACTACAACTAAGAAGACAGCGAGAGAACAATAACCACTTCGCAGCTTGCATCTGAGGCCCCCCCTCCATATCTCAGCAGAGGCCCCGGGCGTGGCCGCAGTATTGTAATTATAACGCAAAGAGACACGGCGCATCTGCGCAACAATGGCAGCTTCTTCCTGTAGTGTTGCGCCATCGTTGGGGAGCTCACTGGGCCAAATGTGAAACTCCAGCGCGGGCTCATTTCTGATCGTTCACTTGTAGCTGGTAAGCCGGGGTACAGATATGATGGGACAGGTGAGGGGGCAGTAATGGGGACCAGTGCGTCATGTCACGGCTATTTTTGATCAGGTGATCGAGAACGAATGGGCCCAAAGAGGACCCGTTCATTTGCACCAACTTGGGGACCAGCACGTCATGTATCGGCTGTTTTTGGGCAGGTGATCGAGCAGGAATGGGTCTAGTGCATGCCCATTACATGTTGCAAAGCAGGGCACAAGGCACTACATACTAATGCATATACCAACTCGATGATAGATGAAATTACACCGTGACAAATAATGTTCTTGAGGATGGAACCAAGCTCTACACGATAGCCGATAACAAGAACTCAGAGTCAGCTAACACCTCTTTAAAAGTTAATTAACTCTGCTTTCTTGCTCTCCAGTATAATAATAATAATGATAATAATTATAATATATATATATAATATTATAATCATAATTATTATTATTTGGATCACGTTTTAGCCACGGGTCAGCTCCTTCTCTCTAGTACATATAGTTTGACTCGTTAACTAACATTCGCCGCACAGATTTGACGACCAAATCATGAAAAGCACGTCGATATTATCAGCAGGTAGACATGCGCGTTGCCAGTACAGCCACTTCATTACTTGCATTGACTCTTAGCAAACAATACTGCAAAACCGCCCGCTAGCAGCGCACTGCTTATCTGTTCGGATGCACGTACTCATGCCAAACACAGGGCAGCATATCCGCCGGGCAGCTGTGGGGAGCATCCTTCGTGATTCTGCATGAGAAGCAGGGAGGTGTGCCACCGATCCAAGCGAATTTCAACGGAAATGTAAATACCCAAACAGAATTCTCTGCCGCCCAAAAAGTAAACATCGGAGGCCGAAAATTGTATTAAAGTCGCCCAGAACGACAGTATATAATAGCAAACCTAAAAGAAAAACAGGTGCACATAAACAAGCGCGGTCTACATCGCGACATGCAGAGCATTCCCTCATATTTGTAGCACCTGATGAGCTTCAGTTCTAACTGGCCATTGCGTTCTTATAATGCCATAGGTTGGTAAACTAATAATAAATACATTTAAAAAATAAACTGCCCGGACCGCGCTCACGATGGAAACATTTAAAGAATATACTGATACTACAACGTAGATTATCCAAAGACCAACATGACCGTATGCATCGTAAACATTATGTTGACAGCTACTTGAGAAGCAAATTAAATGGGCGGCCTATATAATAAACATGAACAGCCTTTATAGTACCCTACAGCGAAAGCGAGGATTTATAGGCAACAGTGCGTTGTATGCCGTGGCTCGTGAGCAGTCTGTTTCGGGTGCCGCCCAGTGGCTGTCAGTCTATAGTCGAGGGAGGTTGTACTTTGCTGTGGGCTCTGGCTTTCCGTAAGGTCTCTAGTTAAACTAGTCTTTATAATAAATAAAGAGTAAGATATGCCTGATATTTAAGAATAAAGCGTAAAACAGCCAGTTTATACATAAGAAAAAATAAAAGAAAGAAAAAAAAGTAGTCAAGCACTGTGAAAAAAGTTTAAAATTGCAGCACACGCTCATTCGGAGCCCCAGTCCTCTTCCAAGAAAAACTAAACCACAGGTACAGTAAAATTGCGGGTAACAAACGCACTGCAATCGCGCAAAACAAATAGAACAACAACACGAGGCACGCAGTTGTAAAAAAAACAGCGCTTCTAACATCGCACCACACGCACCCTCGAAAAAAAACATGGCCTGACATGAGTGACGCACTCGCATTGCACCCTTCAAAGAAAGTGTGTTTCCTGATTGCAAAAATAACATGTTGCAGTCTTCAAAACACGGCGCCAGGCACAGGATGTTTCATATGCACGCACAGAGTACTGTCTAGCATACGCAACACGCACCTGTGCAGGCGGGGCGTATCCAAGTGGGCAAGGTGTGTACCAAAGGAGTATCTTCTTATATACTGAGTGTACTTGTCACAGAAGAAATATGTGAGTGCAGAACTGTAAAGCTAAAAACTGTTTGCAATTATCTGATGCGCACAGAACACTATCCTGCTTGTTGCTAGCGCTTGCCATTAAAAAGAAAAATGTAAAGTTAAACAGAATAGTTTGGTGATTTGCAGGTTTTTTCGGAGCACCATATAATATCCAGTATAATACTGCTTGTCATTTGAAATGTCATAAAACTACTGAACGCCATTCCAGGAAATAATTTGTTTACACCGATTGCAATAATTTCTATACTAAATAAACGGCTCAAGTATCTCTCTCACGACCCGCATGAAAATTGGTAAGTCGAGAGCTAGGGCAAGAAATGCGAAAATTAAACGTTGAGAACTCAAAATGTTTTTTCTCTGACCAACGTTCAGTAGCTCCAGGTGAATGGTACAGCTAAAGGAACACAAGAGGTGCGTGCCCACCATAGATAGGGTGGGCGCCATTATAGCGAGTCGGGGAAAAAATTGAAACGGTATTTTTGACCGGCCTTTGGTGAGCTGAGATAATGAGAGAGAAGCTCCCATGCAAAATTTGAAACCAATTGATGTGGTACAAGTTAACTGAATCCTGTACTTTGTATATACTGAAAAACGTACTTAGTTTCCATGCACTTGCACCACTTATGAATATATAAACCAATTGGTTTCAAATTTTGCATAAGAGAAGATTACATTACTACTCAGCATCTCACCGAAAGCCATTCCAAAATTATGAAGTTTTCAATTCTCCACCTCTGCGCTATAGGCATCCTAGTACTCACCCTAACGCTAAGTACCACCAGGAGCAGCCGTACCAGTACACCCACAGCATCGTAGACAGATACTGTGAGGTATCTCATCTCCGAATGAATATATTCACTTTTTAACCCTATCCATACCAGGCTGTATTTTTACTACAAGGATACTTAGTCCAATTGTATTCCTACGGAGAAAACAGCCCTGGTGGCGAGGCATCATCGACTGGTATTAACATCTTAGATAAGATTAGACAGCAGGCAATGAACTAACCAACATGCCCATTCTCAGAGAGAAGTCAAGATTCAGGCTCCGGCCCTCAATGCGCTACTGCCGTGATGTATACACGGTTAATATATTTACAAGAAGTTTATTCCATCAACAAGTTGCTGTGGTGGCAGAAACATCAGCTTAAGAAAGCGATATGAAAAGAAAAACAATATTGAAGGAGACGCTCTTGAGAGCTACCAGGAGACTAGGACGTTAGAGGCTTCAGTGATGGGCAAGGCGAGAGCGAACTAAGTGAAGCTCGTAAACTTTATCCGGCGCATCAGATAGAAGCGCTGGTTTCGTCACTTTGGATTGTGTTGCAGGTGCCAACCGCAGCCTCGAAAAACTTGAAACGGCACAACACTCCGTTTTGTGGAGCAGAATTAAGCTGTAGCAGCTGGCTGTCTCAGGAGTAATTAATTTGGGTTTGCATCTGAAACTATTTTTTAAAGCGTAGAAAAGGACGCTTAGCTCAACTCGCCAATCGATGACGCCAAAAGTTCAAATCAAAGTGAACGCCCACCTTGACTGCAAAATCCACATGAACCTTTTATACATAAAATACTCATCGAAAGTTTGAGAAGAGCTCGTCATATCGGAGTACCCGAATACTGTATGTAATTCTTATACGTCTTAAGCTAAAATTTCTCGAATTCTCTAAAAAAAAAAGACGTAGTTCACACAAGATGTCCAGATTCAGTTTACGTTTGATACCGGAATTATTACCATTTTTAATTTTCCAGATGAAAGAAAATCTTCAATCATTAAATTCATCAAATATTACAGCTGGATCGGCGTGAAAGCGCATTAATGAAATACATAACCCGCAAAAGAAATATTATTTTGTGACTGGTAACAATTTTGTCCAAATAATCTCCAAATTCTAGACAACTGCTGCACGGAACTACTCAGGTTAGTTCGTTAACGGGTTAAGAGGTTAAAAATAAAATGGTTACTATTTCGAGAACAGGTAATCTATTTCAGGACAACTTAATTTAACAGGCGACCTGTCGCAAGTTCTGGAAGAGTCGAGCACTTTTCCCAACTGACCTTTTAGTTTACGATGAAATACGGTAGAAAAAAAGTTGCTTTGCAGCCGCCGTTAGCATAATTGGTCGCGCTTGAGCTGCCAGCCTCGCTGGGGCGCTGCAAATGAGACCAAAAACACCAAAAGCGAATTTCTTTCCAGCAGAAATGCGCCGGCGAGTGGGTGCATGCGTGCGTTGATGCGCAGGCTTGCAATGTCCATTAAATGGATTCCTCACGTCGTATGATTATCTGGTTCGAAATGCCTGGTACTGAATACCTTAACGTAATACAATTACGATTGCCTGGTGCTGATTACTCTGACGTGGTACTGAAAATTAAAACACTAATGATGAGCATGTACTAGGAAGCGGATCGGGGCATAGGCTCGGAATGTTTCTCACAGTCGTTGCCCGAGATGTGCCCCTGCAGAGAATAAACACAGAAGGACAATCGACAGAAAATAGTTGTTTAACAGTCATGTCTCTTATAAGCCATTGCAAAATTCTTAAAAATGGTAGGCTGAGACTATCCCAAGTCATTGAGGAGCCACCGCAAAATTCTCATTATAGGCCGAGACTATCCCAAGTCATACCATTGAGGACCCAGGATCAACCACAAAATTCCCAAGCACGGTAGGCCGCGAATGTTCCCAGAGATGCCTCTGACGTGCCACTGCAGCGAATAATAAAACTCTGCTTAGCATTTATGATGAAATAAGATGAAGCAAAGCGCCATTACGACGGGTCCTGCAGGCGCCGCCATATGTTCGGAGGAGCTGTGGCGTGAGGCGGGAAGTAAGCTTGCATATGGCAGCGCGACCTTCAGCGCCGTCCGGCACACCTGGTCACTTCTTCACCTCTGTTTCTTCCTTAAAATCAAGCCTAGAGTCTTAATTTTTCTCTTGCATGGAGAATAAAACTTGCGCAATGTGGTGGTGGAGCCAGCGACCGAAAATACGGGCTAGGTTTTGAGATACGGTCACTGTAAGGAATTGATCTGCTGTTGGTGCTTTCTCTCGCTATCGCTGCGGCTGCACCAGCGGCACCAGCAGCAGCGGCAGAAGGAGGAGGGATGTGGAAGTAAACGGCCAAATGCAAGATTAGATAAGAAGGAAAAGATAAAATGAAGAAGATACGAGGGACAAATCAATACAGCTGACTGAACAACATACGAGCAAAACTAGAACAACACAAATGCAAAATTCTGGAAAATAAGTGTGGCCTTCAAATCAGCAAAGAACAAATTACGAGCGACGCAAGAGAGCTGGCGACCTGTGAAGAGCAGAACAGCAGAGGGAAGCAGTCAAGCGAAGTTTAATAGCTGCATTATTACCGGAGCTAAAGAACGCACCGAGTAGATCCCTGATGACTTCAGAACGAGGTAGCTGTGATGCTGATGAGAAGATACTTTCCCAGTCAATTCTAAAGGCACTTTTTGTGAAGGCATTACGCTATATTTCTTCCGAAATTAATACAGTGAGAAATATAATGTGCGATGTTTCCACAGGTTCGCCACGCCTTACTGTGCGCTCTATACATCAATGGCAGGTATTGCCGGTCAGAGCACGGTTAGGCGTGCTGTTATCGTAAAGCAGCACGGACGCATTTTACGGTACACTGCGCAACTCACTTATGCATATATCGAAGGAAGGTCGAGCGGAGGGTAGACTCGGAAAACAGCTCTAAATTTAGAGTTAATTTAAAAAGCGCATTTCTTGCGAGATAAACTAATATGATTGACCTTTGTTCATAAGAAATATCGGTTGTGTGAGCTGGATTCGCTAATGAAACGCAAACGTTAATTGCGAACCGAATACGCTCAAACTCAAGGGAAAATAGTATACAATTAACGAATGAGTGAACGAATATAGCGATGGACGGATGTGGCCACCAAGGAACAACGCTATAGATTACTTAGTTGTTATTATTATTATTATGATGATCATTATATAATTAGCTGAAGCCTTACTACCCACAGAGTGCGCTGTCATTCAAGATGAGAAAAAAAGGTCACTTGGTGGATCCTTGGAACAAGGATCCATACAGCCATGAACAAAGAAATTTAAAGTAGTAACAAAAATTGATCAGAACCAAAAAGTGAAGCAAAAGAATCAAGGCGGGCAGGTTATCCAAGCGAAGTAAAAAGTTACTGTACAAAGTACAGCGCAGTACAAAGTTACTGTAAAAAGTACAGAGATCAGCGCGATGGCAGCGTTGCACAAGCTGCGCTGAAGGCGCTGCAGCAGGGGACGGCAGGGCGCGCGCCCCCACAGGGGAGGGGCGCCACCAACTGCCTTGCCCGGGGCGCTTGTTGGAAGGAGGTCACGAGCGGTTGGGGAGAGTGAGGGGGAGGGGAGAAGGC
>LQNS02278125.1:5227973-5254380 GCA_001587735.2 Parhyale hawaiensis | reverse complement strand
AAGAGACTCTTTACTGATATGCGATTGGTGCATCCGATGACTGGCTGACACTCATAAGAGACTCTTGAGCTTCAACGAGCTAGGCTACTGGCTCCCTCCTTCTCTATACAAGCTCCTTGGACTGAACTATATTTACCTTCGCCAAAGAGGTAATGTTTTCGTCGGGTTTGTCTGTCTGTATGTTTGATTGTTTGTCTGTCTGTCTGTCACCAAGATAACTCAAAAAGCTAGGGATGGATTTTAACGAAATTTAAAGGGATTATTAGGTATGATAGGAGGAACAGATGATTAACTTTTGGTGAAGATCCGTCAATCCATTTGTTTGTTTGTCTGCCCCATTTTTCTCAATGCCGTAACTCAGAAAGTTATGGACTGCTTTTTATTAAATTTACATGAGTTGTTAGGTACATCACAAAGAGTAAAAGACCAAATTTTTGTGACGATATGTTTATTCGTTCGTATGTTTGTTGCTGTGTTTGATTTTATGTTTGTTAGCACAATAATTCAAAAAGTTTCGAGTGAATCTTTATAAAACTTACAGGAATTGTTGGTAATATTAAAAGACATGAATGACTTAATTTTGGTGCAGAACGGCTGATTTGTTTCTATGTTTGAGTTGTGTTTGTCATAATGTTTGTTAGCAGCATAACTCAAACAGTTATGAACGGATCTTGGAAAAATTGGCAGAAACTGGTAATACTATTAAAATGCACAAATGATTAGATTTTGGAGTTGATACAAAAGAAATGATGGTTTCAGAGCCAATTTGAATTTTTCGTTACCATTGCCTTACTTGGCGGAGGTATGCGCTCGCAGAGTGCTCTAGTTTCTTAGTGGGGCTTAACGTTTGCATAATTCCAAGCTGATATTCAAGCCTTATCTTGCAGGGGGGATATTTTGCTCTCGCAAAACTCATGGCTGTACAACTTGCGTTGCACTAATGGAAGATCAGGCCTGCAGGGATGAGACTTATAATACAGTAAAACCTATACTGGGAACCGGAACAATAAGAAGCTCAATCATAAAATTTTTACCGTCATTTTTGACGGCTAGACCCCCTAGTGAATTTAGAAAATTGACACTGGATTTATACAACATATGGTATGTACTATGAATGAATCGGTTTTACGTCACGATCTCCCGCATCTCCCAAGTAAAGATTACGGGCTTGGTTGACGCCCAGCTAATGCCAGGACTTTTGCTGGAGCTTTAGCCTTTTATTCACCGGATGCCGGTCCAGCCGTGAACCAGTGACGCTTATAGGATTCGAATCCGGGACCTGCTGATCCAGAGGCGGGAACTTTATCATCATGCCACGGCGGTCCAATGTATGGTATATAGTATACTATGAATGCTGTTATTATCGGTGAAATCAGGAACAAATGAAGATTTTAGAATATCCCTTTTTTTCGAAACAATCTTGAGAAATTCAAAAGGCAGCAGATCCTCCTACTTGCACAGAAGAAAGGTATTAATAACAGGGTTATTGTGCCGTGGTATTCCAGTTCTCAAATGAAATGGGAAACGCAAAATTGTTTTATCGTTTGTTGATGTATGAAAAACCGGCAAATTACACCTTTGCATCAAGAAAGCTTGCAACTGCTGTAATTTGCACAATTATGACCCGATTTTATTTGGTCTAAACGCCAATTTCTTTCGTTTTGCATATTCTTGTGGCAGGCAGACTTCCAATTACTTATCTGGCTTTCGCACTTGAGTAGCGCAGCTAATAGTCTGATAAATACTGAAATTTCCAGTCGATTTTGCTAGTGCTGCCATTTGCGCAACAATGACCCGATTCCTTACATCCAAGCGCCAATTTCTTTCTCCTTGAATATTCTTGTGGCATGAAAAGTTTCATTTATTTCTCTCCTTTAGCACGTGAGGCGTATTTTCCAGTGTGAGGTAATGAAGTCGCTTCCCGATGATTTTTCTTACTACTTCCATTTGCATGATTTTTTGACTCGATTCCACTAGTCGAAACGAACGTTGTAGACAATAAATGCTGGCGATACCGGTGAAATCGGAAACAACAGCCTATTTTGGAAAAATTGCTCTTGGGGTACCTTGCAGTTTGTTAAAAAAACGTAAAAATCCCTAGCAATCCTCTTCATTCTTGTACGCGAGAAAGGTATTAGTATTAGGATAAAGGGAGGCGGTCTGCCCACACCTAAATGCAGAGAAAAACGCGCAAACCCAGACAAGAGAATTGGACAACTCAAGATGAAGTGTTCTCATATTTTAAATAAACTACAATTTTTACAAAAACAGAAATTCATCAAACCGATACTGAATTTTTACTAAGTATGGTTTAGACTATAAATGCGGACCATACCGGTGAAACCGGAAACAACCGTGTAGATTTTGCAAATATCGCAAAGAGAATACATTTCAGTTGTTGTTTTTTTAGAAAAAATCTTTAAAAACAGCGTTAGCAGATCCTCCTCATATTTGCACATTAGAAAGGTGTTAGTATGAGGATAATTGCGCGGTGGTACTCCTGTTTTCAAATGGAAAAGGAAATGCACAATCCATGACAAAAGAATTCGCCAACTGAAGATGCAAAATTCTCATTTTGTCATAAACTATGACTTTTACTAAAACATGAATTCACATAACCAGGTATGAATTTATACTAAGTATGGTGTAGACCAGGGGTAGGCAAACTTTTTGACTCAGGTACCACACGGACTTTCAAAAATTGACAGTCAGCACTCGATGCAAACATATCACAGATTAAAAAATAGGAGAAACACATTTGCTGCAGATATGCAATTTCTAAATAAGACTTATAATGCATGCTTAATTGAATTAACAAATCTAATATCCTAGAACTTCCCGCGGGCCGCGTTGCGCTACCGTCGTTCACGACACCTTGTGTGCGTGTTTTTGTACGCAGATCGTGTGCGTGTGAGCGGCGTTCAAGTTGGCGCGCCGCGCTGCTCGCTGTATCGCTGATTAAGTTAGGTTACGTTATGTTACGTTAGGTAAGGTTACGTAAGGTTAGGTTAGGTAACGTTAGGGAAGGCTAGGTAGGGTTAGAAAGATTAGGTTGGGTTAAGTTGAGTTAGGTTAGGTAAGGTTAGAAAGTTAGGTAAGGGGGTTAGGTTAGGTAAGGGTAGGTTAGGTTAGGGTAGCTTAGGTAGTGTTTATTTTAGTGGTGGTGTGCGCAGGAAAGCCTACGTGAACGAAAAGGTGTCGTGAACGACGGTAGTGCGGCCGGGTTAAACAGACTGATGGGCGAGATGTGGCCCGCGAGCCGTAGTTCGCCCATCCCTGGCCTAGTCCATCCTGCTGAATTCGCCCCTCAAGCAACTTTTTCACCGAGTCCGGTGGAGGCTGTGGAGGCGATATGCCACTCTCGGCAATTCTTGATTCTCGTCTGCATTGGGCTTAAGAGAGGTTTAGCAAAGAAGCATAGCAGGAACAAGAAGAAATAGCCTAAATAACTGTAAAAAAGGCACCTACCTGGAGAGTGAGCCAAATACAAGAAACGATTAATTCAGGAGATTGAAATAACGTTTTATTACACAATGAAAACGAAGAACTGTCCTAAAAAGTCGTTATAAATATTGCCAAACCACTATCTATTATGCATAAATCAACGCATGGGTATGACAGTAAGAGTCAGGATCATAGTCAACGGCAGCTTTCACAATTAATTACAATGCTTACTTTAACACAGTGTACTCAACAATATTATCGGTATACGCTTAGATGAAGATCTCTATCTCTAAGTACAGCATAAGTAGTGTTTCAATGATATATGCATTGTTTCTAGAAGTGTGACGCGATAAAAGTACATACGTAACCGATGGCCCTGAGGATGTGCTCTTAAAGAACTACTCGCAGTTTTTAGAAATCCGAGTATTCACTGGACTAGATACAATCCTGTTCACGAATTTATCATATTTTACATTTTCCGGTATTGAACACAAGTATCCAATTGAGTCTCACATCTGCGTCCTTTTGTTGCGACTGCAGAACCCAAAACCGCACTTGGCAGTGGCCCACTTTGATTTTCAGGTGTCTAAGCCGGCGACTTGGCTTGGAAGTCCACTCACGTTCATTACCCTCCATTATTGTACTCACCTTGAGCCAGTCCCTGAGCCAGGACACAGAGGGCTTGGGGTCCCCAGCCACCTCGCACTCGATGACGACCATGTCGCCTTCCTCCGCATCGATGGTGCGGGGCTTGCGGACGAACATCGGCGCCATCTTCTCGCTGCGGCCATTTAAAGAATTCATTAATTAGCAGCACTAATATTACAATATGAATTACACAATTTAGGACAGGCTAAGCCTTTACTGATTCGCTACATCACCAAGGTAGCTAGTGTTTCTACTTACGAGCAGGGCAGGCGATTCACGCATTTCTTCCAGCGGGTTTCCGAGTGGTCGCAACATACTAGCATAGAATTAACATCCAGATGTTTTTTTTAAAGATTCAGTCAGTCTATGATATTTTAAAGCTATTACTTTTTTGAGCTGATTAGGCTACTAAATATATTGCCTTGACACATTTGCGAAGCGTCGCCATTACTTTTCACACTCGTGTTGGGTATGTGGAACACTATAAACACGATTGGTTGCCGTAGTAACTACAAACGACGTGATGAACTATGAACACGTTGGGACTTCTCAGCTTCCGACTCACAAAGACCAGACGGACACACACGCACAGACACGGTGAATACTATACTTCTTTGCGGATAGAGACTCCATGAAAGAGCCGCATCATACACAGGCTACTTACGCCGGAGCCACACTACGTATTCGTACCCAAAACTTGGTTCAAGGATATGAAACTTAGACGTCATTTCAGCTATCGTATCAATGATACCGATTATAAATATGCATTGAAACGGCACGGGAGCCGAACATCTTCGCAACCGGTTAAGCGTGCGAATACATATGGGGCCTCTGCATTAATCAACGTGTTACACTCTGGTGCAGTTCCAAATAAACAATTGCATAACTTAAATGTAAAACAGGGAGTTAATATAGATTACAGGTCATTTACTAATGATCTATAGTAAATGTACTGTAGTATATATGGAGGATAGCCTTTTTGCAATGATAGTGAGCACCTAGATTTACACTCTTAAGATTTTTTAAACAAGGAGGAAGGAGTATATACATAGAAGGAAAAGTGCAAGTATCAGAGGGAAAGAATAATAATATATAGGATTTTACAGAAACCATAATCAGTGCTGAAATATAATTTGGTAACAGGAACTGTAAAAATAATTTCATTTTCTCTGAGACTGACGACCCTTGAATTGACAACACTGACGATGGATTCTTTAGGCATGTCCAACAAATGTGTGTTTATATCTGCACTATAGTCCTTTTTTATGTTTTTTCTAACAACAGCCGCACTTAACGCTTACGCTTACGTATCCAGAACACCGGAACTTTTTCATCTAAAGGGGGACGACATTGTAGGCTGTCTCAAACAAATTTAAAAACCTGTGAAATTATCATTGTGGAAACTGTGTACTGTATATGCGGTTTTCGAATTCTTTAGAATGTACATATTCTCAAAATTATTTTCTTGAGATGGCATTATTTTAAATACTGAAGAATACGATGAGAAGCACAATCTCAAAATTGTACACGAAACGAAAGCATTGATGTTTCAAATAACTTCTATAAATTGACGTATACTATTTATGAATTTAACAGTTTCTCAAGCGATGACGAATCATACTTTAATTTTTTACCAAAAATGTGATTCAAGACTGCACAAAACTCATGCAAACGATGACGCTTTTCGTATTACTTTCATTGTTAATCAGCATAGCATCCAGATGCTTACTTGTGCAAAAGTGTTGATCCGTAGTCGTGTATAAGCAGGATATTCTACCTCTTATATCTATCTACATTATAAAATGCTCGAACCGTGCTTGCTTGTGTCTTGTTTGACACAGCTTCTTCGCTTTTAGATGGAGAAAATTTCAAGCCCCAGTGGTGCCCTTGGGGGTTTTAGAGTCCGCTATACAATCCATGTCATCGTTCAGGAGTCAGATAGAGACGAATATTTATGGAGCGTGGTAACGTGGATACCGACCCCTTTATACATACGTTGAGTGCAGGAAGGAATTGAAATTTTATTCGTGGCCAGTATCAGTAGCTTAGCTGATTTTTTACTTGTGTCTTCTTTGTAGACAGAAATTCGAGGGTTGAAGATCTGCTTCGATTGTATGTGGTACGGTAATTCCTAAGCTCTACTGCATGAATGGGCACGCTAAATCGAAATGGCTAGGGAAATACAACTGGAATAAGTAACTTATAAATTGACGATGCTTACAGCCTGGACGTTGAATATTCGTTAAAGAAGCAAAGGATCTGTTGATAGTGAGTCGTACGGGCAGACGTGGGCGGCCAAATAGCGTGTGGTCTGTGACCAGCTAAATAATACCTGTTTTTTTTTCTGGAAAGCAAAGACGATCTTGATGACGACCCAAAGGATCACGGGCCGTCTAGTTAGTTTTTAACTTTTTATCATTTAAATTTAATAATGCATTCATCAACTGCAGATGATAATCTTTATCACAGCGATTTCAATGAGTAATAAAAACCTCAGTGACTAGAGAAAATTTATGACTTTAATTTTTTCCTTGAATCACTTTGGATTTCATTAGAATTGGCCGGCTACAAGACGCAGGCCGAACCTGCGCAGGACAGGTGACCCACAGGTGGTCCTGACGCTCTGGTTGTAGGCGACGAAAGGTTCCACTTCGCTAGTAAATAAGGCGAAGCCTTCAACACTGGCAGCTGCACAGATAGCTACCTCGTAAATAAGCGAACTTGCTGCATCGGTCCACCGATCGACACAGGGAAGCGGTTCCATCTCCGGGAATCGAGAGGTCTAAATTAGATAAGGCTGGTGAGCCATTTTCAGGTAATCAGCGTTGATATCTCGAGGACAATAGATCGGGAGCCTCTCGGCGGCCTTCGGTGGCCCATCAGCAGCAAATTTATGGGACATGATAGCCGCGCTCGGCGGTGTGGGGGCGCGAGAGTGTCACACTCGGGAGTCCTAATGAGGACTGCAGATTACGGTGGGGACATTGCGGGAGCTGCAGTGGGTCTGAGGACGAGGATGCACTCCGCCTCAATGCAATACTTAGCCTAATATAGTGCGCGTCACGCCGGGTGTTGAGCAATTGTGGCTACGCTACCGATACCAAACGCGGGCATGCAGGGTAGATCAGCCGGGGATGTTCAACTACGCAGCAGAGTCACAGAGCCCGGATAGGCCTAAACAGGGATGAGGACAAACGTTGTACAAGCTCTAGTAAAATCAGAATACAGAGAACTGGCGGTCTCACTATCTCGATGCGGTGAGCACTAAATACAACTGGAGCCTGCGATACCGTAATACCAAAACTGAGATACATACCTACTAAGTTCGGTTTTATAAAAATCGAGTGAAGAATACTTAATGAGTGTTCTCGGCTCGAAGATTGAGCTTTAGCCGTCTCAAGCGTAATAACAAGCAAGTAGAGCTGCACTCGCCAAACAACGCACCGATAAAAGACAGAATGGTAGACGAACAGACAAATGGATTGCCGGATAAATCACTAAAATTTGATTATTTCTTTCTTGTGATATTCCCAGCATTGTGAGTTGTGTTACTTACAGACAAATATACAAACAGCCAAACGGCACGACGCATTTTCATAAAATATAATTATTTGTTCCTCGTGACATTCTTCACAGTTCCTGTAAATTTTATGAAGTTCCGTCCATACTTTTGGAGTAATGTTGCTAGCAGATGACAAAGATAAACAGTGAAACAAAGAGAAAAACTGACAAACGGATCATCGCCAAAGTTTGATCAGTTGTTTCCTTTAACATTCCTTACCCTTGTAAAATATTTGGCCGCTCCAGAAGCTAACATTGCAGCTTGTGGGGCGGCAGAAAATTTTGCTAGGGAACAGTTCCTGTAAATTTCATAAAGATCCATCTACAACGTTTCGATGTATGTTGCTAGCAGACAAAGAGACAGAAAAGACAGAGAGACAAACGCTGGCAAAAACATAACTTCCTTGGCGGAGGTAATAAACTAATACAACTGATCGAAAATGGCGAATTCAACGCTCAGGCTTGAAATTTTGGAGAGATTAAAGCTAATCAGAGTAGATTTTATCAATGCTGGTAAGTGAACAGAGCAACTTGGAAACGTGAGATGCAATGTGTAGTTGTGTGTCACGCTGAGTTGATGGATACTGACCAAGTGATGCCTCAAGTAAGAATCATCGGGTCATAAATGCAATTTATTATGCAATATGAGAGACCAGACAAACTGTGTTACATAAGCCGTTAGCTTTACGGTTATTCGAGAGACTGGTCTGAACAATTCTTAGGCACGAAATTTGCAAAACTTTGAGCCGGCCCAGAAACTGGTACAGGTTTCATTAACTTATGGAACGGCCAAAAATTTTGTTAGGGAAGTCGATGATCAGCCCTATTCACTAGTCAAAATAGTAAAAGAAATTAGAAATAGACAGCAATGAACCCACTTAAATGCACTGTTGTGTTACATATCGCAAAATCTGCTTTCTGAAAATTCATTAATAAACTAAAGCACTCTGAGAGGTTATACCTCCGCCAAGCGAGACAACGGTAACGAAGAATTCAATTTGGCTCTGAAACCATGATTTGCATCAACTCCACAATCTAATCATTTGTGCCTTTGAATAGTAATAACAGTTTTATGCAATATTCTTGAAGAACCGTTCATCAGTTTTTGAGTTACGTGGCTAACAAACATTATGAAAACACGAGTCAAATATACAAACGAACCGACCGATCTGCACCAAAATTTAATCATTTATGTCTTTTAGCTTTACCAACAACTCCTATAAATTTCATGAAGATACATTCATAGTTTTTTGGGTTATTGTACTAACAAGCATAAAATGAAAAACAGTGACGAGCGAACGAACCAAGAGATCGTTACAGAAATTTGATCATTTACTCTTCGTAATATACCTAACAACACGAGTAAATTTCATGAAAATCCGTCCATAACTTTCTGAGTTATGGCATTGAGAAAAAAGAGGCAGAAAAACAAACAAACAAACGGATGGACGGATCTTCACCAAAAGTTAATCATCTGTTTCTCCTAACATACCTAACAATCATTGTAAATTTCGTCAAATTCCGTCCACAAATTTTTGAGTTATCTTGGTGACAGACAGACAGAACGACAGAATAACAGACCAAGAGACTAACAGACAGACAGACAAATCCGACGAAAACATAATCTCCTTGGCAGAGGTAATTAATAACCTTGGATGTGCTATAATATTTTTTCATTCCAATAAAATACAAGTATTATTGACCATATTTCATACTAGCATCGGAATGAAAAAAAAAAAACCTATTAGCCATTTAAAGAATTTTCTGCGTTAATTTATTAATTATCCGGCAACATGCAAAAAGAGAACGACATAACTTTAGCACAATCTATATTATTAGCGTGGATAAGTACAGGTTGGTGCTCTGGACAGACAAGTAGTCTTAGTCCATAACGGTGGCGGGCCGACCAGTGGTGCCCTTACCGGGAGCGCCCTCCATAAGGCATCGTCTGCCCCCACCAGTGGGCAGCTCATTTGCTGTGGAACGAACTACACGACGCCTCGGAGACTGGCTGCACAGAGCCTTGGGGTGATCGGTGCGAGAAAGGGGAGGTGTCTCCGGCAGGGGTTCCCAAATTGTGATGATAATCTTACGACAAAAATTCTGTGCTTGATAGAAGAACACATCGTAAAGATGAATTTCAAAGTTTTCAAGTTCATCAGGAGGAGCTGCAGCGCTTCATTCAAAGATACTTTTCGGAAGATGTTTCGGTGGTTGTTTCAAGGAAGTCTCTAGAGAGGAATTTTATATTTATCGAGACGATACATCAGGGGAGGAATATTAGAGCTTCAGTCTAGGATACTTTTAGGAAGAAAATTTAGTGTTTGAGGGACAATATAAGACATGAATTTTTTCAAGGTTTCTGAAGAGATACTTCATTGGAGGGAATTCGAGCGTTGCAGGGGACAATACGTTACTTCTTCAGAAAAATTTCAGCGTTTCAGTCTAAGATACTTCATAGCTAGGAAATTCAGTGCTGTAACACTTTTCCGCTCAAAAGAACTGCCCGGTTATTTTGTGCACTGTGTTAAAGGGTCAACTAAGACATAGCTCATGGGGGCACAAGACGGTCATTGACGGACATGTCTTAATAGGTATATCAAAGTTTGGGGAGGAATGCGTCTTAGAAAGGAATATCTGGGAATCGCGTGGAGACAGTTCTCAGGAGAGCCTTTCAGAGCTACCGTTGAAGTTTGTTCCAAGGGAGGAATCTCAGCGTTTCAGTGCACCTGCCTGCATTTTGAAACTAGTTAAGCCTAAAAGGCTTAATTTCGGCGCAGAAACAAACATGTCCTAAACCAGTGATACTGAAAATAAAAATGGTCAAACATGCATTAAAGGACTCAAAGGGCGCTGAATGGGCCATCGTATGGTATACAAATCACTACTCTCTTGTGCTGTGCACTTTTTCAAATAAAAGCTACCCGCACTGAAAATTGCAGCAGGAGAGACTATATATATATAAATATTTGTATATATAGGGAACAGCCCTTCTTTCAAGCAAATTTCATTAAAAAGATGACCGCATTTATTATTATTTAAAAGTCGATCGGTTCTCTCTAGTTTTCTAAAATACTCTTTACTTGGTTGATCTAAGAAATTTAATAAGTGACCTACGTTAAGATTTACACAACCGGTTTCACCCATGTTTGGAAACATACCAATGAATATACAAACATATCTTGTAACAGAACGGGACTCTAGTAGTGCATTTGTGGATCACATGAGAAGTATTGCAGCAATTTGTAAATAGACCAGCAAGAATAATAGAGAATAGAAATTTTTAGTAAAATTTCTACTACTATTAGAGAATAGATCTCAACGTCTTCTCAGAAACCCACCGCTCGCAGCATAGCACATCAAGTGACGACAATCTGATCCGCACGATCAGTTAGTCCTGAAGAGACGCTACCCACGGGGCGAGGGGTGCGGACATGCATATGACACTATCAGCGCCGCTTGTATTTTGCGACAGCAAACTGTATATAAGAAATGAGATCGAAAAAAGGCAAGACCGAAATATTTCGAAGGTAATTACTACGCAGTACATTACGGGAGGCTCCAAGTAAAAAATATACCTACACAAACTGAGACCTCCAAATATATTACCTCTTCGCTTCACCGACGCCAGATACTGTAAGCGTACAAGCCGGTCTCTTTAGGAAGCCAAATATAGCACAATTGTTACACCAATACACCGCATTACCTGCTTCCATTGCAGAAACAATTATCCTGCTTCAGTCCTTTAAAGGTAAGAGCATTCATCACTCCGTCACCGTGCAGCAAACATTTTGTTTTCAGAATTGGTGTCCTTGGTGCTAAAACGCAATTAGGACAGTCGAAAAGCATCAGAGCAGTTTCACGGCAGGATTATCCAGAGCGGATCCGTCAAAACTGTGGCAGGACGCAGTCGGGGGTGGACTGGTAAAAAAAACTGCAGCAGGCGAAGGAGGCGAAGTCTGTCCACGTCAGCAGCAGAAGAAGTGATGCTGATGACGCAGCGACCGCCGTGTTTGGCGGGGCACCCCGCTGCGGGCAGGAGACCCCGGGGAGGGTGACGGCGAGTGGAGCGTTGGTTACAGCAGGCTGGGGTGCGTGCGTCAGAGGGGCAGAAGGTCCGGCCATGCAGCTGATCTCTGACGAGCGAGCTCGTTAGACACGCGTGTTGCACGGACAGCGAATCGATCACCGCAATGCAGTACGAGCGTCCTGCTAACTGCTTCTCCTGTTCAGCTAGCGAGCGTTTATTCTATCTGCTTGCTTGATTGCTTGCTTTCAAATCGATTATGGCACAGCTGCCTATGGGCTTGATGGCAGTTATCCATAACGTTGAAGTGCAGCTTTAGCATTCTTTTATTGATTGTATTAAATTTGTTTTAAGCTTATCTTGATCTCAATAAAAAGCATTATGATATCGCGAGTAATTTATTGGTGAGGCCTCAGTAAGTGCAGAGAAACACTTGCTTGCTTTCCAGCTCGTGTAGCAGCAGCAGCAGCACTAAACTGACGTAAGTCAGCGGTGAATTAAGAAGGTTTCATTGGTGCAGGCTAACAAACGAGAGAAAATAATATTAAGTAGCCATCAATGCAGCTTTCCTCGTCAATTTAATACAGATTCTTGCCCGACTGTCGGCCTCTTTATTTCATAAGACAAAAGCATTTGTTATGCCTTGCAACAACGTGCGTTCTCAGTTACTTCTGAAAAACAGAAAGTTCACTTCTAGGCTTTTTCACAGTGCTTCAGTAACACCTTTTCAAATACAGACACCAAATGTTTGATACAGCGGACCTAGAACAACATTCACAACCACCGCAACAGCACTCAACTTTTTCGGATCTAAAACAGGGAGCATCGAAATCCTTAAAAGAACGAGCAACTATGGCGGACGATCCGTAGGATATACCCACAGACTCTCAACTCTGTCAGGACTGAAAAAGACGCACAACTCTCCTAAAGAGAAAGTTAATGTGGATGGCCTAAAATAGAGATGGAGAGGCCCCCAAGTGAACAAGCAAAACTTCGTAGCTGTGCGGGGGAGGAGGGAAACACAAAATACACGCGCGGTTTATGGAGAAGGAAGCTTTGGAGGCGCTTAATATTATAGGCAGAGGAGAGCGAGCAGTGCCTAAAGCGCCTAATGTATGCACACTACAACAATTAACTCTATGACATGTGCGACAAACATCGCGTGATCGAGGGAGTACAGGAGAGACTGCATCAAAACAAGCGCTGCAGAGGTCAGCAGTGGGGCGTCTCGTCTTCAATTGTTAATGAGGCAAATCTAATCACAAACAACTGTGGCAGGGCGCCTTTTGTGAACGGAAGTTCTGCTTAGGGCGAAGGGTTCTCATGAATCCCTCGGGGTGACGCAACAGTAATCGTGTCAAGGAAATGACGCACTTGGTCAGTGTACCTTAAAAATAACATAGCTACCATGAGGCCTACAGCTTTGGTGCTGGATAAGCATGCATGATCAATGTTTTTAGTACGGACCGTGTATCAAATTATGTCTCTGCTGTTGTATGTGCTATTTTGAAGTACTTGAAGCCTAATTCACATTTATCATGAATATAAATATTTATTACTCCCGCCAAGGAGGTTATGTTTTCGTCGGGTCGATTATTCTGTTTGTCTGTCACCAAGATAACTCAAAAAGTCAAGAACCGATTTGGACGAAATTTACAGGGATTGTTAGGTATATTAGGAGCAACACATGATTAACTTTTGGTAAAGATCTGTCACCCCGTTTGTTTCTTTGTCTGTGTGTTTGTTTGTTTGTTTGTCTGCCTATTTTTTTATAAGTACCATAACTTAAAAAGTATATAATAGATGGATTTTTATTAAATTTACATTAGTTGTTGGGTATAAGGCGAAGAGTAAGTGATCGAATATTTGTGATGATCTGTTTGTTCGTTTGTTTGTCGTTGTGTTTGATTTTGTGTTTGTTAGCCCAGTGATTCAAAAAGTTATGGATAAATCTCCTTGAAATTTGCAGGAATTGTTAGCAATGTTATAAGACATAATCGATTACATTTTGGTGATGATCGGTTGGTCCGTTTACGCACTTGTTTAATGTTTGTTAGAATGTTTGTTAGGAGCATAACTCAAAAAGTTTTGAACGGATCTCCAAGAAAATTACAGAAGCTTTTAATGCTATGAAAAGACACAAAAGATTAGAAAATCATGGTTTCAAAGCCAATTTTAATTTTTCGTTATCGCGGCCTTGCTTGGCGAAGGTATCTGCTCTCAAACTGCTCTAGTTACCTCCGCCAAGGAGGTTATGTTTTCGTCGTGTTTGTCTGTCTGTCTCTTTGTCTGTCTGTTTGTATGTTTGTCTGTCACCAGGATAACTCAAAAAGTTATGAACCGATTTAGATGAAATTTACAGGGATTGTTAGGTATGTTAGGAGGAACAGATGATTAACTTTTGGTGAANAAAATAACATAGCTACCATGAGGCCTACAGCTTTGGTGCTGGATAAGCATGCATGATCAATGTTTTTAGTACGGACCGTGTATCAAATTATGTCTCTGCTGTTGTATGTGCTATTTTGAAGTACTTGAAGCTTAATTCACATTTATCATGAATATAAATGTTTATTACCTCTGCCAAGGAGGTTATGTTTTCATCGGGTCTGTTATTCTGTTTGTCTGTCACCAAGATAACACAAAAAGTTATGAATGGATTTTGACGAAATTTACGGAGATTGTTAGGTGTGTCAGGAGGAACAGATGATTAGCTTTTGGTGAAGATCTGTTAACCCGTTTGTTTCTTTGTCTGTTTGTCTGCCTATTATTTAGTACCAACTAAAAAAGTATATAACAGACGGATTTTCATGAAATTTTCATTAGTTTTTGGGTGTATTGCAATGAGTAGGTGATCAAATATTTGTGATGATCAGTTTGTTCGTTTGTATGTCGCTGAGTTTGATTTTATGTTTGTTAGCACAGAGACTCAAAAAGTTGTGGATGAATCTCTATGAAATTTGTAGGAATTGTTAGTAATGTTATAAGAAATAATTGATTACATTTTGGTGATGATCGGTTGGTCCGTTTACGAATTTATTTTAATGTTTGTTAGCAGCATAACTCAAAAAGTTTTCAACGGATCTCCATGAAAATTACAGAAGCTTTCAATGCTAGCAAAGACACAAATGATTAGATTTTGGTGTTGATTCAAAGAAAATCATGGTTTCAGAGCCAATTTGAATTTTTCATAATCGCAGCCTTGCTTGACGAAGGTATGCGCTCTCAAAGTGCTCTAATTACAATTGCACTGCAAATACTCGACGCCTTTCCTAGTTTTCAACGCACTTCATTTCGTCCAAGTAGGAGTATATATATGGCATTAACTTTCCTACGCCATTGGCTTACAAAAACAAGGTCACAACCTTTTAGCTTACATTTTTGACGAATGAATAGCTAATACATAGCGAGCATTATTTTTTTTACATTAATAATAGAGCTAGCCTTACTAGATGTAAGTTTTTTACTTTGCGCAAGAAAGGGTTAAGCAGTAAATCACATCATGAAAGTAGAAGCGACTCAACGACATAAATATGTAATAGTAACGGATAGAAGTTCCCTTACTTTTTTTGTGGAATAGAACTTCCTTACTTTCTTTTGATGGAAGTAAAATATCTTAGTCGCGAGGGCCACAAAAAAGCTCCATCAAAAGCGTTACTTTTGTACAACGCTCACTAGATACAACGCGCCATCTCAGAGAAAAAGCATCCACAAGAAAGCAATACAAAACCAGTATGCGTAATGGTAAATTTGCTCACAACAAAAAATTAAGTCTCATTTTTAATCCTCACCGTCGCTGGAGACACGCTTCACACGGGGAACAAATGGTCCCGCTGTCACGGCAGAACAGGTCGCAACCTATCACCGGGACCGCTACTCCTACTCACCGCAGTTGGTGGTCCCGGCCCGCCAGGTCAGGCTGTCGGGAGGACACGGACACCCGACAGATGGACTCGATGGTCCCCATCTCGTTGCTGGCGGTGCAGGTGTAGATGCCCCCGTCGCTGTAGCTCGCGTTCTCGATCTCAAGTGTTGCGAGGCCGTCCTCGTCCAAGTGGAAAGTGTGCTTGCGAGATGGTCGAATTCTCTGACCGTCTCGGTGCCTGTCGTTCATGGCACGCAAAGGAAGCAATTGTAGCAAATGAACCGGTAGGTATAAATGCCAGCATATATTTCGTAGTGAACTACCACTTTCACTATCGTTATTGTATTCGTAATTGTTTCCCTGCACTCTGGTTGCAATATTACCACAAATAAGGCTTTGGTACTATTTCTTCTTTTCACACAATCCAACGATTGATAGAACAAAAAAAAAAAAAAAACACTGACCAAGGCAATATTACTAAGTCAGGACTTTTAAAAAAGGGAAAAAATAAAAACTAGTTGACGTTAAGCAGTATGTACTTACCACGGAGGTAAGGCCTGTGGGTTATAATTAAGCACAGACGGGCTATGGAAGACTCACCAAACAACACCGATGGTTGGGTAAGCCTCAATGACTGTCTGCAGGGTGATGGTCTCGCCTTCCGACACGCTTACATCATCGAGCTCTCGAAGGAACATAGGCGAGATGTACGACCTGAGGGAGCATAATGCATAGCAAAATTATCCATCACTAGAGTCAGGCTGCCCATACTATACTTTAAGGAGATTATGATTATTATGATAATTCAAGCTTCACTTTTTGAAGATTGTTTTAATTTCGAGAAAGACAGAAAAATATTTAAACGTATAGGATGATGACGGTTTATACATGTGTGCAATTTTCAGACTCCCAGTGGATGACTCTTCCAGCCAAACAGAATTTTCACTTTCGTAATGAATTTTTCGCAGCGCTCACAAGTGTACACGCACCGCAGCGTAATTTCACGCACCTAGTGCTAGTGAATTTGCGTTCTATGTTGCACTTACCGTAGGCCGGAGTCAACGATGAGTCTACACCTGCAGGTGATGCAGCCGTAGGGGTTGGTGGCGGTGACGGAGTACACGGCGGCGTCCTCGTGCTTGGTGTCAGACAGCTCCAGGGAGTAGAAGTGGCCGTCCTCCTGCCACAGGCGGTGCCCGTCTGGACAGGCACATAGAGCAGGCATGGCAGTCAGTCAGTAGTGGAGCGGTGAGGAAAGTAAGTAGATTTGGCTTGATGTTACTTAGAGGAAGCGTAGGCAAATCAACGAGTAGAGTAGAGGGGCTGAAATTATTCAAAAACAGCGCCCTGACAAAGAGGGAGCTACGCAGACCAACGTATTGTCAATTCGGCCAACAGCTCACCGATCACCCTCAGCACCGCGGTAGAACTTTGGTTCAGGGCAGAGATGGAGAGATATTCTATAAAGTAAAATTGACGAAGATGCTGCTTTTGCCACCTTTTAAATTTCCCAGCGATAGACTAGAAGGCAATGGCTCAAGGGGAATAAACACCAAAGACTTTCCTCTCTGGATATCGGCCTCAGAATCCATCCCTTGTCCTGTAAGTATGGTAGTGGTTCCATTCAGCTAGAATAGGTACCTAATCTAAAGTATATCTAGCTCAGGTAAGCCATTAACTATATCGACATCAATTAACGTCTGTTTAAAGTAGCATTTTGGCAGCGAAGCACCGAGGTGGAAAAATGTAAGACTTCTCTACTTTTGTCCACTCCCAGGTAGAGGAAAAGATATATTGGAAGCTACTCACCGTCCTCAGTCATGGTAGCGCCATCTTTGTACCACAAGACGTCGGGTTTCGGCACACCGACGATCTGGCAAGTGAGACGTACGGGGAAGCCCACCTGTACCCGCCGGTCCCTGAGCCTCATGGTGAACTGGGGGGCCATGCAGGGTACTGAGTCCATGCGGGACAGTGCCATCAGGTGGCTGCAGCCGAGAGTATAAGAAAAGTGAAGAAAAAATACACATAAGGTATACATTTGGTTGGCTCTACCTCGCTTTGTATAACAAATCTAGTATCAAAGGATGGAGAAACGTAAACAAAATTGGTCCAGTAGTTTTAGAAAACAGGGAAATATGTGACGTGCAGCATCAAACCCGGCGGAGCGAGTTCAACTGCAGGTGAGACAATCATCTAGCAAAAATTACTCAAGCAATGAAGCCATTAAGCTCTATAGTTCAGGCTCTCGGCGGAGGGTCTGTGTACAGGTCTCTTTTACAGCTCTACCATGTATGTATTCTCCTATTCCATATGGTGAGGACAGTAAAAAAAAAAGTTGGGTGGAACTTTCGCACCTGGTACATTTTTGAGTGCGGCGGGCATGGAGTGCTTAAAATTATCGAATATCAGCCGATTATTCTGAAATTTGCTCAGGATATGTATTTTTGAAAAATAAACTCATTTTGCACCCACAATTTTCTTGACTTAGGCATAAGTTTTTGAGATAAAGGAAAATATATATATCTATATTTTTTGGAAATTTCAAAAGAATAGAACTCAACGAGTTTTCATGCTTGAAAAAAAAAAGACAATTTTGGAATCCTTGAATTATTCCATATAAAACTGTAGAGCTGGATTGTCTATTTTTGCTCCCATTATTTCTTTATCACTGCTCAAGCCCGAATATTTTTTTCCTATATTTTAGTTAACGATCGAAAATCGTGTATCAAAGGAAAACAAAACAGAAAATGGAAAATTAAGCTCTATAGTTTTGGCAGGAATTGTTCAAAGATTCCAAAACTGTCATGAAAACTCATTGAGTTCTATTCGTATAAACTTTTCAAAAAAATATACATATATTTATATACGTAGATAGATACCATTATCTCCAAAATTAAGGCCTAAATCTAAAAAGTTGCAACAGCAAGTGTGTTTCTTTTCAAAAATACATATTCTGAGCAAGTTTCAGAACAATCGGTAAACAGTCGATAATTTTAAGCCCTTCCCCATGAACCACCTCAAAAATCTAACAGGTGCGAAAGTTCTACCCAACATTTTTTTAGAGTCCTTATTATATGAGATAGGAAAATACATAGTATAGCTGTAAAAGAGAAATGTACACAGACACCCCTCCCCCCCAAAACCAGGACTACTACGCTAAATTCTGTATTAATAGCAGCGGAGGTCAGAGGTAAGGTGAGTGCGACCATCCATTACTGTGATGCTTCCACCTCGTGCCCCTTTAAAATGTAATGTAGATTGAAGAAAACAGAGCATGTGGCGCCATGATGCCAAGCACAGACATGTTCTGTTAGGGTGCAAGAGACCTAAAATAGGAAGAACATTATACAGAATATCTGTTGAGAAACATGCAGGGCATGGAAACTAAGAGGTCCCTGACCTAACTGAAACAATATAAGCCACGTTTGTCTCTTTTTTATTCATTACGCTGCGTAAGTGCAAACCAGTCAGACTTAAGATACGCGCCACGTTTATCACACTAACTGTATTTTAACAAAAAGGAAAATGTGTACGTAGTAAGCCAGAAAAATAGAACATCCAATGCATGGAAATCGTGGAACATAGCAAGAAATACTACCTACATATACAACTGTAAAATAAGAGATGGATAATTTTCAAGAAATATTAAAAAGGCATGAACCATTTGTGCTATACGTTGCAGTTTGGAAGCGGGTGCAATTCCAGTAACATTCCGTTACCTGTTAATCCTGTCGTGCGCCTCCAGCACGGAGCAGTCGCGAGTGGACAGCAGGCGGGTATGGGAGGTCACGCGACCCCCGGGGTTCACAGCCTCAAGTTCGTACTTGCCCTCGTCTTCCCAGTGCAAGTCGTCAATGCGAAGACTCACCTGGTCGTCAGTGGGTGATAATGCATTTATAGTAAATAACTGATGGTGATATTGTAACTTCATGGAGACACTATACGCTGATAGCCATTATTGCTAATATGACTCTGCGTCAGTATATCAGGATTTTCTCCATTTAGTGGCCGCATTTGGTCACAGCTACATTATTCTTACAGTTTACAGACTGCAAGAAAAGACATGAACCTAAACGATACCAACCCGATCCAGGCCACAATCAATCAATCAATCAAACCTAAATGTACTTTATCTAATGAAGTTTCAGATGCGAGTATCGCACGCAAAAGATCAGGAAATTACTGGAACACCCGGCCAGGAAAAATATATTCCATAGCAGTATTATAATTTTTACATTCAATCATTAAAAAAAAATGACATTCAGGAGGAAAAAGAAGAATAAATGTCATCCATAAGAAACGAAATCTATTGCAGGCAACGATAAATATGAAAAAGAAAATCCTGAATGGAATTCAAGACAATTGTGGCGATTAATTTAATGTAGCAGAAAATATTTTTATCACTAGGACTAAAAGTAAACAGGCTCACCTTGTGGACGTAGCCGAACACGTTGTGCATCTGGAAAAAACAAAATAGAGGCAAATTCATTAGGAAGAGTTACCAATGTGTTTTTAAATCTGATTAAGATTCGTTTCAGAGAGACTGGACGCATAAAGTGCCCACTATTTGCTGTTGAGTGAGCACAACACTTTGGACCTGTCAACTCCCTCTCGGATGTTCTCATCGGAGAGGCTACGGCACTCCATGGCCAACTGCACCGATTTCTTCTTTCCTTCCATATTCTACCTTTCATTTGAAACAATAACGACTTAAATTGGGTTAAGATGTAGCTAAATAACAACTCATGTCTTAACTACTTCTACTTTCAGATTTACTTCAAGTATAAGGCCCTGCTACCCCATAACGTTGTGGTTCCGGCTTTCTAGCCGAGTAAATCATTCATCTTAGATCGCTATTGATCGTCTCCGATTCGGAAATAGCGGGAAAATACTAATATAATAATAATAATAATTATAAGACTAGACATAAGAACAAGGGCACAAAAACTTCCAGAACATGAAAAAATTAAATGAGTCCACAATCTCATGTCAAGCAGAGAGAGAGGGAAGGGGGGAACTGGAGAAGATAACTTAGCAAGCACATACAAGAAACTGCCTCAGAATTTAAGCTTCTATTGCTGATTTACTGAGGAATTTAAAAAAAGAACTAGGCCGTACAGTTTTGCGGTACTGTGATAGCTGCAAATAAGCCCAAATGGAAGTAAATGTAATGTGAAGTGCGAAGTCCGTAGAGTTTTCAAATAGTAACTGCCGCGTCTACTGGCACGCGAAAACACGGGATAGTTCTCTCCGTACTTCTAATATAAATCATGGATTTTCACCACCGAACCAAATTCTAATCTCTCACTCACGACAGGGCATTCAATGTTTACATTCAAGCAGTATTTAGTACGCAAATTTCCGATATAGGAATATATTCATTATGCATACACAGAAACGCAGATCTTGCAGCGCATCCATTACTGCACAATAAAACAACCTTATCTTTAAGTCATTGCTAAGGGCTTGCCTGAGTCCTATTATTGTTTGAATCTAAAATTCAACAGAGTATCTGAGATAAGGTACTCACGGTGCCCTCAGAGTATTGTGTAGAGTACCGCGGGTAGCGGTCAGGATCAAGCACGGCGCCATCTTTGTACCAACGCACCTCAGGCAGCGGCTCGCCCGTCACCTGCAGAAAGAGAAATAAAATAAAGCAATTATGCCGCTATTATATTTCCAAAAAGTTAATTATTAAAAGAGTAGAGCACAACAGAAAAAGACTAATTTCACCCGGCAGTTTCAGCAAAGAAGAGAGAAAACGTTGGGCAGCACAAAGCCTCTCACCTGGGCATCAAGGGAGATGGAGCCCCCAGGCATGCAGCGCACTTGGCGAGGTAGTGTCCGTGGGATAATGCCGACGAGGTGTTGTGCCGGCTACACGTGCCCAGCCCTGCAGTAGAGGTGGAGTGGGGTTGGCATGAACAACGCCCCCCAGTGCGCCTTGTCTATGAGAGCCAGAACAAAGTCCACCATGCGCAGTTTGGAGCAGATGGGGGAAACTGCCAGCTGCAAGTCAGGAAAATAACAAGAATACATAAAAAAATCAAGTGATCAAGAAGATATCGCTAATAGCTATTTATCTCAAGTGAATGTCTTTATTGTTTGGTCACGTCAATAATCCTGCATATACTCTGATCTAATATAAAATGTTCAGCAAAATAAGCGGGATGTGATGAGGCGCACCTCCTGCCAGCGCGCCTCCTCGCCCAATATCCAAGCCTCAATTTTGTAGGCGGTGACCGGGCAGCTGCCGCTGTACTCGGGTTTGCTCCACCTCAACGACACCCACGTGCGCCCGATGTCCACCGCGCGAATGGGGCCCACCTTACCAGGCACGTCTGGGGGGGACGAGGGACCAGGGCATATAAAACATGAACATGGATCGCAAGGAATGTTAGACAGAGCCTCCCCGGCTACTCTCCTGCGTGTAGAAGGGGAAATGAAACGCACACAGATTAGGCCGATCTAAAGGTAGAATCCAAGAAGGCTATATGGATGTTTTCACAACAGACCAATAAGCATAAGAATGCAAAGTCGGGAAAGAAGAAAAGGAACAAAGCCAATCATTATCAGTAGGAGCAAGGAAACGTAAAAAAATCAAAGAAGGCACAGAGGAAACACGTCCCGAAGGCCTAACTAGAACTAACGTAAGTTTCTATGGAATCCTGTGGGACAGAGCTTCTCATTTAACCTAGATATAACTATAAGAATATAGCAAATAAGATTGGATAAACAGTACAATGCAAAGGTCTTCAACTCCAAAGTTGCGGATAACCTTGAGCTCCAAATCTGCCACAATCTTGCCACTTTCTTGTCAGAGATCCTGGAATTCAGAAACCATGTTTGGTGTTTTAGCGCCGGGGCCACATATGCATTTGTACGACCATCTGGAAGCAAGATTTAGAAACTCACTGGTCGTTGGAAATGTATTTAAAATCGGTAGCATAGATACGGTAGCATGAACGACATGCGCGAGCTGCACACCCAGGTGTCACGTTCTGCGTATGAAAATCTACTGTGGTTTCGGCATCAGGCCGCGCGCACAATTTGATGCGAGGATGATCAACTCACAAGGGTACGGCACTTATGCTGCTGTATCTTTGCTACCGACTTTAAATATGTATCGGGACAATGTGTTTACTGCACATCCTCGTTTCGCACCTCTAATGAAACGGCCTGACATCCTACGCTGGTCCTCGTCGTGCGATACCGAGGGGAACCTCTCGGTGCCCCGGGGGGAGTAGCTGCGGGACCGGCTTGTGTCTTTTACCTGTGCATGAGGAGCATAGAATTAGTCACACTTTGTGAGTCTACTTGGCTAAGCTAAGTATACAGAAAATAATTAAAAACGGAAAAAGTTACTGTACTCGTGTTGTAAACCCTTCAGGTTCTCTAAAAGAGAGAAAGTGTGTATGTCCATGTAAATGTAAAAAAAAAACTTATGGATTTCTTTGTTCGAAATTTCATCGAACAGATGGCTGCAGGTGCCAACATCAATATAGGAAGAAAATTTGCCACACCAGGTAACAAAAAGAGCTGTGTATATAAAATCATACCCATTTTCCGACTTTACAACCATACCTTCTACATCAGTCTAACACATACGATACTTTGCACATCACAAGTAAGAGATTAATTCATGATGTGATTTCATCTACTTTTCAAATTCATAAACCACATCTTTCAATTTCGGCTGCAATTGTTATGGTGAGGTAGGTAGCTTTAAGCATTCACGCTTTCATCCGATGTCGATGAATTCGTTACACAAAACTTTAGTGACGAACTATTTCTTTTTGTAACACCATAACCATCAAATAACGTTAATAGTTCAGGTAGTGGTTGTTAAACCAGGAGAATACTACTAAGATAATATTGCAGTTAAGCAATACAACTGTCAGAAGCTACACCTGTCGGACATGTACAGGTTTTCAAATGAAATTTGAAGAAGCAAATTGTGCCGAGCCGAACTCTTGAACTAATTCCTGGCATAAAAGGTATCTAGGCAACTAACTTACGAGACACAGGTGACTGTATGATATCAGTCACGGTTAAAACAATGAACAGAGGGACATAAAATCTTCCTGCCATGCATAACTTTTGACTAAAATGAAATCCAAGGAAGCAAACTTCGATCAGCGAAGCTTGTTAAATATATCCTGACATAAAAAAATGAATAATCATAACAAACGACACTATAACGTACCTTGACACTACAGTAAGCCCTGACGGTGCCATGGGCATTCTTCGCCTCGACAGTGTAGGTGCCAGAGTCTGTAAATTGAACACCTCGCAGGGTCCAGCTGTGGGTGTTACCCTTCACCGTCTTGTGCGACGTGCCTCGGTTGGAGACGTCGTGAATGCCCTTCAGCCACGTCACTGCCACACACATCGCAGTGCGCATTAAATAAAAATAGTTGAATGAAAAAAACTTACCTATTAAACAATAAATAATTCGAAATCAATGCACTCGAATAAACTTAGGGAAGCTATCCAGAGACAGTCTCCAAATTCCTAGGAAGGCGCAGAAAGTTTTTACTCTAAGTGAACACTAGTGATATTTGTTTTTGAAATGAATATAAATTTCATTTAGAAATTACAAAGGCTACATTCTTTACAGCCATTTATTAGTCAATTCAGGGCTCATTAGACCAGGGGTTCCCAATAGAGGGTGCAAGACTTCGATAATATAAAGTTGGATACATAAATTTGGTGTAAATTTCATTCTTTAGCTGCCAGGTTAAGATAAGTTTAGCAGGACTCGATGCTCACCTCTGGGCGTTGGCTCCCCCTGGACCGTGCAGCTGAGGGTGAGCTCCTCATCTCTGAAGGCGGTGATCATACTCTCAGGACGCTCCATGAAGGAAGGCGCCCGAACCTCTACGTCGCCTGTTGTTAATTTAGGCACAGCGCCGCCTCGTCGTGGCCGACCCGTTCCGAAGGACACGGTGCTCAGGGTGTAGGCGTGGCCGTACCTACCGTAGTGGAATATGCGACGTTAACCGACACTTGGTTGCTGAGGTGACGGAATAGGCGACATTAACCAACACGTGCACAACGGGGAACGCTGGGGTGATGCCCCTCATGACATAGCATGCGCCAGTATTTCTTGTCCCATTTGCTTACAGGTCATGTTTTATCCCTTAAAAATGTATTAAATGTGACGCTTTAGGTCCGGCACTTGCCGCTAGGTAGTCTGCCTTTCCGTTTACGAGTGAACTTATTCACTCCTTAGGCCCCACATCTACCTTCCAGTAGTTTTCGTCTTGTTTAATATGAGCGATCTACCTGCTGTAATGGAGTCTGAATTATTAACAAACATAAGCATTTATCAACGGTAAACTGATCTTCCTCATTGATGAATTGACAAAACGTCAGCACCATTTGAGAAATCAATTAATTTTCTTCCTTTGCTCAGTACGGCGGTACGATCACGGTCACTGGAACTGTCACATGCGTCGCTGGTGCCGATGAAAGTGCTAATGAAAACTTCACGATTATTACCCCTATTAGTACTAGCATACTTCATTAAAAAACTTTTCAAACAAAGTTTTTCTTCAATAGAAAATGACATTATATTTGGTACTACAGAGCTAATACGGTACTGACCCTAAAGGTGATGACCTATTCCGTGCTACCAAAGGGACTACCTGCAGTAAGATACTCACGGGTTCTGAATACGACAGGAGTAGGTGCCGAGGTCTCTCTGCTTCACTTGGAAGACAGTGAGCGTGTGGGTCTTGCCCACAGCCGACACACGCATCTTGCCTGACGGCGCCAACGACCGGCCGTTGAAGAGCCACAGGATGTCGGGAGCGGGGGTACCTGGCAAGTCATTTGTAATGCGTAAAAGTTGCCAATAAGTCTTTTTCTTTGTCTCTGCTCAATGCTATCATAGGATAGATTTCAACAAAGAAAGAAATACCGTTTTTTTTTTTCTCCACAAGCGGAGCTTATTGAAAACGGCTTTATGTTATATATAAAAGACTCGATCTCAAGTCATGTTTCTATGAATGGATGGTAAAGATTCAAATGCCCTTGGATCCGACGTGAGCTAAGCATGACTGGAGTAACGATACCACTAATACCCACGAATACGAAGTTCAGCTTATCTCTAATGATTTGTGGTAAAAGCATAACCATATCTAGAACTCAAATTGCACTGATTGATATTTCTTGAGCTATGAAAAACCAACTAAATGAACACTGAAGACCGTATGATGCAATTTAATTATAGTTTGTAAAAAAATCTGCTTTTACACGCAAAGGCAGCTGCAGAACAATGATAGCCTAAGTCCTAATACATGGGGGTGAGAAGGGTAAATGCCTATAGGCCCCACGAGGAATTATCAGAATTGGTGGAATAGGGGCGGGGGAGCACTGTGATGTCAGCGGCAGCAAGCTAGTCTATACTCTACACAATGTACTGCCAGAAACTCTACATGCATTAAATTTTTTAAACAGTTACGGCATAGCTTGGATTCAGGAATGTGTGCTTAAGAGATTAGGTTAGGCACCTATTCTAGCTGAACCTACCTGTCCTAAGCTAGGCTAGCTCAACCTATGCTTGACTAACCCATCCTACCACATATTTTATGGTAGGTCAGTACCTAGACACAACTTGGAATACGTATTCTAATTCAAACGAAGTGAGTCAGCGCTTGGCTGTTACACCATCAGAGAGCTTATTTTGAAATACATACAAGAAGGCATCAGAAAATGTGCTTTGTAGCTCTTCCTGTACCTGCCACCTCGACCTGCAGAGTCAGCGTGCCGTCCTCCTCCACGTACTGGTCGCAAAGCTCCGAAACAAAGCGAGGAGTCTCCGAGTCGTCCTGTAGTTTCTCTCCTCGTTCAGC
>LQNS02278125.1:4959666-5200242 GCA_001587735.2 Parhyale hawaiensis | reverse complement strand
CTTTACTGTACTGTGGCAACACCATCACTGAGCATCACCCTTCGCCCCTCCCACTGTGGCCTGTGACCTGCCACGCCATTGGCTGCCTTGAGACTGTACTTGCTGAAAGGTTCAGGAAAAAAAAAATCGCTCCCGGGGGTTATTTCGGCACGTGGCAAAGTTTTCAATTTTTTAGTCATTGCAGCAAAAGTTTCAACAGTAGAAAAATGGTACGAGTTCCATTTCAGAGTTGACGCAATTGTCTTGAATTCGAGGCAAATAAAACAAGCCCCTCAGACTTTTTCGAAATTTCTGAAACAGGTTTTTTGTATACTCAATTTTGACGTCTGACTGACTCTTTAATATTTGTCTGAGGGGCTCATTTTTGTCTCAAATTCAAGACAATTCTGTTACCTTTGAAATGGACTTTGTGCCATTTTCCTGCTGTTAAAACTTTTGCCGCAATGACTAAAAAACTGAAAACTTTACCACGTGCCGAAATAACCAACGGGGTGACGAAATAGCCCAACCTTACGGTATTTTCCACAGAAAAAGGTAATGGAATTGAGTTTGTGCGTTTTCCACTCGTTCTCCAAATATCGATCAAGAATGCTGTTCGAGACGTACTCATTGAGAGTTTCAGAATTATTATGCGTACACTGTACGCCCGTATACAAGAAAATGATGAACACGTCCTTAATACAGAAAATAGTAGAGAGTAAAAAACTAACACTAAGCATATAACATCTCCCCTCAACACGTGCGAACACAGAACATTGCACATAATTATCTCTTTGTTTCTGACTGCATCGTGTCATTTTAACGCTCCATTAAATATATCTTCTAGCATTATCCAGTTAAAGCATCACAGAATACTATAAAAAATTACATTTCCACAAGGAAAAAGATTATTAAAAACTACCACCATGGATGCACTTGTTAAATATCTGCCTAACCTTCTTGAGGAACTGCTCCGCCTGCTGCCGAACTTCTTCTTCCTGCTGTCTCTTCGCTTCCTCTCGTCGTTTAAGTTCGATTTCGAGCCTTTTCTTATCTTCTTCAACTCTCTGCCTCTCCATGTCTTCGAGCATCTGCAACTCCCGCGCCCTCATCTTCTCGGCTTCTTCTCGCCTGATTCTGGAGTCATCCAGCCTTTGTTTCATCTCCTCCAAGTCTTTTTCTTCTCGCTGTCGAAGTTTCCTGTCCATTTCCTCTTTTTCTTCTTCATCTTTTCGCTTTCTTGCCTTTTTTGCCTCATCATCTGCCTCAAGCATCTTTTTGCGTGCGTCTCTTCTCGCTTCCAACTCTTGCTCCATCCTCTCCCTTTCTTCAGTAAGGGCTTTTTCTTCTTCCAAAAGTCGCTGCTTTCGCCTAGCTTTCCTGTTTTCTTCTTCTGCCAACATTGCTTCTTCCTCAGCTTTGTGCTTCATATCTAGCTCCTTTCTTCTCTTTTCTAATTCTTCTAATCGCTGTTTTTCTCGTTCCTTTTCACGAGCTTCCTCAGCCTTTCTTTCTGCAGCTTCCTCTACTTTACGCAGCCGGCGCTTTTCCTCCCGTTCTTCATCTAACTTTCGGAGCCGCTCCTCTTCGGCCTTCAGTTCTCTCTCCTTCTCTTCCCTCTGTTTTCGTCTTTTTTCTTGTCTCAATTCTTCTTCACGAAGAAGAGCCTCTTCTCTTTCCTTCAGTGCTTTCAACTTTTCTTCTTGCTTAGCAGCCTCTTCTTTCTTTTTAAGTTCATCTTGAACTTTTTGCTTGGCCGCAGCCTCAGCATCCTTCTCCGACGGCCGATCTCGCCGTCTTCGATCCCTCGTGTCTGTCTCGTCTGTTCGAGAGCTTCTCCTTTTCACTTCGTCTGTGTCCTCCTGCTCTGATGGCCTGACTCGGCGCCTGTGCCTGCCAGGAACCTCCATATCTCCATACTCCTTTTCATTACCTGGCTTTCGTACACGTTTATCATCTTCAACTGGCTTTGCGCCGTCGTCTCTGTCAATAAGCCTGACTTCATGATCTTGATCCTCAAAATCAATTTGCCGTTGAGTCTTTCTCGATTGAATAGAAGCTTCTGCACCAGAAGAATCAGAGGGTATGGCTTGCTTCTCGTTATCTTGTTCTCCAGACTTTTGAATGTCTGTTTTACCGCGTAGGCGAGCACTTTCTTCATTCTGCTTCGCTGGCTCAACAGCCTCGGCACGTCTTTGCACTTTTTCGTCCTTTTCTTCGACAAGCTCGACTTTATCACGTTTTCGCACTTTTTCATTTATTTCTGTAGGTTCACCCTTGTCTCGCTTTCGAACAGCTTCATCCTTCGTCTTTCCATGTTCAGCCATTTCCTGCTTCTGCATCTCTTCATCTCTCTGTCTTGCTGGTTCAGCCTTGTCTCGCTTCTGCTCCTCATCGTCTTTCGTCTTTCTAGGCTCAACTTTGTCACGCTTCTGTACCTCTTCGTCTTTTGCCTTTCCACGTTCAGCCACGTCCTGAACTGCCTCGTCCTTGGTTTTCTCCGGTTTTGCCCTGTCAAGCTTCGTCACCTCTTCCTCTTTTTCAGATTCAGGCTTGTCACGCCTCTGCAGGTCTGCATCTTTCATTTTTGCAGGTTCAGTCTTGTCATGCTTCGGTACCTCTTCGTCTCTGGCCTTTCTAGGTTCAGTTTTATCACGCTTCGGAACCCCTTCATCTTTCTCTTTTCTAGGGTCAACCTTGTTACGCTCCTGGACCTCATCATCTCTCGCCTCTACAGGCTCATCTTTATCACGTTTCTTTACCTCTTCGTTCTTCACCTTCCCAATTTTAGCTTGGTCAAGCCTCTGCATTTCCTCGTCCTTCGCCTTTCCAGGTTCATCTTTGTCAAGCTTCTGTTCCTTCTCTTCCTTAATCTTGCCAGGTTCAACCTTGCCATGCTTCTGTACCTCTTCTTCCTTCATCTTTCGTGCATCAGTCTTGTCAAGCTTCGGTACCTCTTCTTTTGCCTTTCCAGGTTCAGCTTTGTCACGTTTCGGAACTTCATCATCCTTCATCTTTTCTTGTTCAGCCTTCTCGTGCTTCTGTGCCTCTTTTTCCTTCGCCTTTCCGGCTTCAGCCTTTTCACCCTTCGACACCTCTTCGTCTTTTATCTTTCCAGGTTCAGCCTTGTCGTACTTTGGGCCCTCTTCATCCTTCACTTTTCCAGGTTCAGCCTTCTCACGCTTCGACACCTCGTCATCCTTCGTCTTTCCAGATTCGGCTTTGTCACGCTTCGCTACCTCTTCGTCTTTCGTCTGCTTAGGCTCGTCTTTGTCACGCTTTGGCATCTCTTTAGCTTTTGCTTTGCCTGGTTCAGCCTTGTCACCCTTTTGTATATCTTCTTCCTTCAACTTTCCTGATTCAGTCTTGTCACGCTTCAGCACCTCCTCTTCCTTTGCCTTNTCCAGGTTCAGTCCCATCGCGCTTCGCTACCTCTTCTTCCTTCATCTGTTTAGGTTCGTCTTTGTCACGCTTTTGCACCTCTTTATCTTTCGCCTTGCCTGGTTCAGCCTTGTCACCCTTCTGAATTTCTTCTTCCCTCGCCTTTCCAGGTTCAGTCTTGTCACGCTTCGGTACTTCTTCGTCGTTTGCCTCTCCAAGTTCATCTTTACCAGCCTTTTGCACCTCTTTGTCTTTCGCCTTTCCTGGTTCAGCCTTGTCAGACTTCTGTACCTCTTCTTTCTTTACTTTTCCTGGTTCAACCTGGTCCTGCTTCGGGACCTCTCCGCCTTCTGCCTTTCCAGGTTCATCTTTGTCACGCTTCGACACAATTTCTTCCTTCACCTTCCCAAGTTCAGCTTTGTCAGTCTTCGGCATCTCTTCGTCTTCTGGCTTTCCACGTTCATCTTTGCCACGCTTCGGCACCTTCTCTTCCTTCGTTTTTCCTGGTTCATCCTTTTCGTGCTTCGGCACCTCTTCAGCATTCGCTTTTCCAGGTTCAACCTTGCCACGGTTCTGCGACTCTTCATTTTGCGCCTTTCCGGGCTCAACCTTATCACGCTTCTGCACGTCTTTGTCTTTAGCCTTTCCAGGCTCAGCCGTGTCAAGCTTTTGCACATCGTCTCTCTTGATTCCAACTTCAGCCTTGTCACGCTGCTGTACCTCTTCATTCGGCTTACCAGTCTTAGTTTCATTAGACTTTTCGCCAGCTTCAGCTTCTTCAATATCCAAACCTGCGTCTTTGTGTTTTTGTTTCGTTTCTGGCACTTTAGATTTGCCACTTTCTTCGTCTGCCACTGTGATATCTTGTTGAGCTGCCTGTACTTTTTCCTGCGGTTCCATTTTTCCTTTCTCCTTTGCAGGCACATCACCTTCAGGTTTCTCAGATTCTTTCTTCTTTTCTTGAGTCAGTTTCTCATCTCTTTTGCCAACAATGGATTCATCATCTTTTCGTTCTTTGTCTTTGGTAATGAGCGCTGAGTCTGTTTTCTTTTCAGAAATGTCGACAGCGTTTTCTTTTTCCTTTGTTTTCGATAATTCCTCTGTTTTCTTTGTAGAAGCGCTGCTTTCATCCAATTTTCCAGGTTCTAATTTATCATCTTTTTTAGTTTCAGTGGCTTCTGGGCCGATAGCAGCAGCTTTTCGGTCTTTCTCTGCTTTACCAGGTTTTATCACATCAGTTCCGGAACTTTCCGCAGGTGTTATTTTTGATTCCTGTGTAGCAGCTGCAGAAGTGTCAACATCTTCTGTGCCTCTGTCTTTGCTGACCTCAGCTACATCCTTGGCTTTTTGCTGAGCATCATCAGCTGTGGCAGCTGCTTTGGCTTTGTTTCCTCTCTCATCTTTGGGAACTACCTCGGCTGTTTCCTCAGTAGCTCGTTTTTCTTCATCAGTCAGAGTTTTCTGAGGTACGTCTACTGCTGCTGTTTTAGACGTGCCCCCAGCCACTTGATCCTCTTCAGTTTTTTCCAATTTAGTTTTCCCAGTAACGAATTCAGCTTCTCTTTCACCTTTCATTTCACCGTCTTCGACCTTGGGCTTGCTACTTTTCTTTTCTTTTTTAGTATCACTGTCAGTTTTCCCCTTTAAATCAGCTTTCTTACCCGCAACAGCCTGCTCACCTTCTTTAGTAGAATCAATTTTTAGATCCTCCTTCTTATCTTTAACCTTCTCTTTTCCTTCAGTCGTGGCAGACTTATCAACTTTCTGATCTTCAGCTGCAGCGCCTTTCTCGCCAATATCAGTGACAGATTCTTTTCTAGCAATGGCATCAGCCTTTTCTGCTCTATTCTTTTGCATATCATCTGCTACTTTTGAGGTAGCAATTCGTGAATCCTTTTGTGCCTCATCTTCAACCTTAGCTACATCAAATGGTGCATCTTTCTGAGCAGCATCAACTTCAGCTACAGCAGATGGTGCACCCTTTCGGGATGCATCTTCAGTTCTTGCTGCAGATGATTGTGCATGCTCTTGGTGAGCCTCTTCAACTTTAACCGCAACAGATGAAGTATCTTCAGCTTTAGCTACAGCAGATGGTGCATCCTTCTGGGAAGCATCTTCCACTTTAGCTGCAGCTGATGCTGATTGCTTCAGGGTAGCATTTTCAAATTCAGGTGAAGCAAATGGTGCATCCTTTTGGGCAACAATTTCATCCTTAGCTCCAACAGATTGCGCATCCATCAGGGTAGCATCTTCAACTGCAGCTGATGCTGCATCTTTTTGGATTCCCTTGTTCTCCTGCACTAAGGCTCCAGCAGCGTCTTTGTCTTTCTTCATAACGGCAGTTGCAGTCTCGGATTTTCCACTTTCTTCCGCTTGATCGATTTTCTGGCCCTCCGGTGCTTTTGCAGTAGGAACTTGTGCGACGTCTTTACTAGGTAGCGATTTATCCTTAATAGCTTCTTCAGGACGATCCAGTTTTTCTTGCACTATATCCACATTCACAGCAGTCGGAGCATCTCCAGCGCGTCCCTCCTCGGCTGCAATTTTGTCAATCTGTGGTTCATCTTTTGTACTCAAGGTTGGGGCTTTTTCTACTACTTTTTCTCCGGGCACAGCCGGTTCTTGTTCTTTTAATGACTTACGGTCTATTTCTTTCGGAGCTCCTTTAGTTATAACCTTCACATCTTTGCCTTCATCCTGCTTGGCAACTGCTTTTTCTCCTGCACCCAATGATTCCATGGTTTTCTTATCTACAGTGGTGATTGCAGCTTTACCATCTTTTGCTTTCTCATCCTTTTGATGTGGCGGTTGCGTAGCGTCTTCTTTTCCAACAGCCTGTTCTGTCTGGGCCGTCGTTTTCTTTTGTGCCGCGGTTTCATCTTTGAGGCCACCAGGCTTAAGCTCGTCATCTTTCTCTTCACCCACTGCAGCGTCTTTGTCAGCCGTAATTTCTCTAGCTTCACCTTCTCCTTTTTTAGCAGCAGCTTTCTTTTCCTTCTTCGCTACTTCACTCTTGTTGTCTTGTGAAGCATCATTTTTGTCCACTAATTTTTCACTCTTTTCTGCAGTTACCGAAGGCTTATCCTTGGCTTGCTGGGGCGCAGTTTTGCCTTCTTCGCTAGCTGTTTCAGATTTATCGATTTTCTTGGCATCTTTATCTAAAGTATCAGTTACAGAAGCGTTGGCTGGAGTTGTGGCAGTAGTCACTTCAGCAGGTGTACCATCTGCACTTATTACAGCTAATTTGGCAGCATCCTTTTCGGCGACTACGGCTTCAGCGTCACCGGTTTTAACTTTCACAACCTGAGGAGCAGCGCCGCTTATATCTTCTGTCAGAGTAGATTCTTCCATAGAAGTTGGTATATCGTCGTCTTCGATATCTTCAATGGTCACCTCTTCTGCGAAAGAAACTTTTTTGTCTGATGACTTTTTCTTCTTCTTTTCCTGTGCTTTGTTGTCAGGAACTGAAGCTTCCTGGGAGCTTTTTGCTTCATCAGGAGATTTCTGTGCTCCCGTCTTATCGTCGGTAACCAAAACTTTGCTGTCCACAGGGAAGAAGGCCGCAGCTCCGGCAGCCGGGGCAGATGTGTCTGCGGGGGCCGCAGCAGGTTGTTCATTTTCACTACCGCTAGCTTCAATAGTTGGCTTTAGCGAGCTCTCGCCCTCTTTCAGTTGACCTTCAGACACCCGTTCTGTTGAGCTTGATTCTGTACTGACGTCAACTTTGTCAGCTGCAATACTCGTCTGGTCAGCACTTGCGCTCACCGGTTCCTGCCCGGCATCCAATGTCGAAGATTTATTTGTAGCAGCGGTATCACCAGTACTCATTTCGTCAGCGGTAGAAGGCGCATCAGCGTCTTGTGACGTTGTGGCAATACTTCTCTCGAGAGCCAATAGGATGGCCTCAGCCTGCTTGCCAGCATCTGCTAACTTCGCCTGGAGAGCAAAAGCGAGCTCTGGAGGGATATCTGATGTTTTCTTTTGGGCATCTGGAGCTGGTTTTTCCAGCTCACCAACATCTGCTTTCGCTGGCTCAGCTTTAGGCTCCTCAACACTGGCCTTTTGGGCTTGTGATTGCTGAATTTCTTGTTTCACCTGTTCTTTTTTCTTCATGAGTTCTTTTTTGCGGTCAGCAATTTCCTGCTTTTTAGCTTCCAGAGCTGCCTTAGCTTCAGGAGATTCATCGGGTGTATGCATAGCCTCTTCCAAAACTTTCTCAGCTGCTTCAGAAATGTTCAAGTACTTTTCTAAATCTTCAGCTTCCATGGTGCCTCCTTGAGACCTGATAATTTCTTCACATGCAGACAGCATGTCAGGGGAAGAAATCATTGAAGAAACGGGGCTCTTGTTCTCAGGACTCGTCGGAGTCGTCACAACTTCAGCTCTTTGGTCTTTTTGCGGCACACTTTCATCACTGCCACTCACCTGTGATGGTACTGAGGCCTTGGCTCCAGACGCGTCTTCCAATTTGCGTTGCGAGTCGTCGCATATTTTGGCTTTCACAATTTCAATCATATCAGCTGTCATGAAAGGTTTATCAGAGCTTGCTTTTTCAGGTTCTACACTCAGCTCGGCTAGCTCACCACAGAGGGCATCCATACACAGATCGACCAACTCCTCTTTCTTGACTGATGCCTCGCCCGCTTCATCGGGAACAACTGATGCTTTATTGACACTAGCCTTTCTTTTGCTCAATTTGCCATCTTCAATCACTTCAGTAATTTCTAGAACAGGAGTCTTTGCTTCATCACTTCCTGCTTTAGCAGCTTGTTCTGCCAATTTTTCTTTCTTCGGTGAAATCACCTTGTGGACAACCTCGACACTATCAGATAACTTTTCTTTGACAGCTACAGCTACGTTGAGATTTTGAGGAGTCTTTTCTAAATCCAACATAGCCTCGAACAAGGTGTCGGTTACTTCGACTTTACCCTCACATATTTTGAGTTTCTGCTTGGCTTTTGGAGAATGATCCTCAACAAGTTGCAAAGCCTTCTTTTCTTTATTCATGGCATTCAGTGCGACAGCCACAAGTTGCTGTTCATCGCTGGATAGTTGAGGCGGTTGCTTAGCAGCAACAGCAGCTTCAGCAAGAGCTTTAAGCGACTGCAGCTGTTGCGCCACTTGCGATTCTAGTGCAATAACATCAGGACTAACAACTTGTGGCAGAGCTGCAGCGGCAGCCTCAACATCTTTTCCTTTCACAGGAACAGCGGCACCAGCTGCTTGTGCCTCAGGGACCACGGCACCAGCTGCTTGGGCCTCAGGGGCCAAGGCACCAGCTGCTTGTGTCTCAGGGACCACGGCACCAGCTGCTTGTGTCTCAGGGACCACGGCACCAGCTGGTGGCACTCCTTCAGCGTTAACCTCAGCAACTTTCTCTTTGGGAGAAATAGGCGCAGAGGGAGGATGTCCATCATCAGTAACAGGAATTTGAGGAGTTCCTTGCTGCTTCTCCACATCCGCTTCAGGGCTAGCAGAAGGTATAGAGCTCGTAGCTGGAGCTTTGGCTTGCTGATCATCAGCAACTACGCTGTCTGGAGTAGCTTGTGCCGATGCTACCGGTTGAAGAGCAGTCGGCTCAGATTTGCTGGCGAGTTCTTCGCTAATGGAAGCCGCGCACTGCTGTGCCACTGCAATATTGTCAACGACAACAGCCTTCTTTTCAGACTGAACTACTTTGACTTTCTTTACTTTTAACTTCGTTTTCTCCACCTTTCCATCTTTAATGGTATCAGTAATCTCAAAGACTGGAATTTCGGCGCAATCGGGATCCGACGCGCTCTTCATAAGCTTCTTTAGAACCAATTCTTTCTTTGGAGCTACTATCTTTTGAACGACTTGTTCACCGTCTGCAAGATCTTCTGTTACCTCCACCGAAACTGCCAGATCAGTTTTTGGATTCTTCACCGATTTCAACGCTTTCAATTGTCCTTCAGGAATGTTAACCGAACTTTCTTCAGCCGACAGGACAGCTTTTCCGGCGCTGTCCTTTTCGATAGTAACATCGACGGGAGAATTTGCGGCGGCTATTTTTTCGATAGCAGCCTGCAAAATCTCCACGTCCTGTTTTGACACATCGTGTTTTCCTTTCTCCATTTCTCGAAGAACATCTTGCTTGACCTTCTCCTGCAGCTCTGCCATCTGTTGGGCTGCTGCCTCGAGTACAACGGCGCTTGGTTCAACTGCACTATCCGCAGCATCAACAACAGCAGCAGGGGTTGCAGGTTCTTCAGTCTTTTGGACAATAACAGGTACTTGCTGAACCTTTGCCTCTTCTGCAGTAGTGGCTGGAGTAACACTTACAGCAGCTGTGAACAGTTCATCTTTGTGTTGCAGAACTTCCGATATAGCAGCCTCACAGGTGTCTAAGAGCCCCCGGTCAGCTATGGACATGGGCTGTTTATCTCCAAGCATTACTTTCGCTTCGCTCACCTTGACTGTTTTCTTCACGGTCTTGCCATCGTCTGACACTTCAGTAATTTCAAACACGGGAATGGTTGCAGTGTCAGCTTTGGCAGACTTCTCTATCAACTTCTTCAAGAGCAGTTCGTTTTTGGGGGAGATAACTTTGTGAACGACAAGCTTATCTTCGTCTATGGCTTCAGAAATCTCGATTGCGATACCCAAATCTACAGCCGGATCTTGTAGAGACTCGAGTACTTCAAAATTATCTTTCGAAATATTAACTGAGCCCTGGCACATAGTTAGACGTTTATTTCCTTGTTCATCATTCATCTCCGTTAATTCTACAGGATTCTTTGCGGCGAGAGTTTGTTCCAATACCGCTGCCAATGACTGCAGGTCTTCAGGTGTTAACTCACGCTCAGGCTTAGCGGTGACTTTCTTGAGTCTCTTGTGTAAACTACGGATGTCCAACGGCGGTTCTACGCCGGCGCCTGCCTCAGCAGCAGCAGCAACATCGCCTTCTGCGGAAGTCTTCGCTTTCTTTACTTTTTGTCCTTCTTCTACTCCCTCTGCTACACTTGGTACTGCCACAGCAGTTTCCAGTCCTTCGTCTTCCATGGTCTCTTCAGCAGCAACTTCCTCTTCTGGCTTTTCTAATACATTGGCTTCCACGATCACTTCTATCTGCTTTCGCTTGCCGGGTAAGGCTTTCTTGAGAAGACCCTTCAGAGGTGCCAGTTCTGCCAACACTTCCTCAACAGAGGCAGTGCATATTTCCCTCAGGCTCGCCTCATCAATAGTATCACACTTATTTTCTTCATATACCACCTTTGCTTTTTGAATTTTAATTTTTCTTTTGATAAGTTTAGGTCCTTCGCTGATCTCAGTAATCTCGAAGACAGGAACAGATTTACCATCACCTGATGCGTTGGACTCACATATTTTCTCTGCGAGTTCCGCTGTACGAGGCCCAACAACTTTGTGTATAACTTGTTTGCCTCCCGCCGCGTCTACCTGAACTTTCGCTACAACCTGCAGAGCAGCAGGTACATCTTCTAGTGCCTGAAGCTCTTCTAGCTGGACTTTAGACAACTTTACTTTGGCTTCTTTTATAGCTAATTTACTCTCTTTTCCGCTACAATCTTCTTCAATTTGGACAGCTTTCTTCGCAAGCTTAAGCTTCTGGACAGCAGCCTCCAACGCCTTGATATCAGTACCAGAGAGATTTGTTTTCACTCGCTCCTCTGTTTTTTCTTTCGTGGCGGGTTTCTTCTTTTCAACTTTAGCTTTCTTCGCCTTGGCTTTGGCTTCTGACGTAGAATCCTGGGATTCAGAAGTAGGTTCCTCCGACTGCCGTTTCTTACCAGGTGTAGTCTCACTCTGCTTCTGGTCGTCGGCCGGCACGACCTGCGGGGGTTCAGACACAAGCGCGCTGGACTCAGCTCCAGCTTCTACACCAGGTACTGCTTTACCCTCTTCACTAGCTTTTGCTTCAACGCTTGGCTGAAGTTCGGCAACTTCCGGCTGCAAGACTTCAACAGTCGGGTGCGGCTCAACGGTAGCACCAGCAGCGCCAGCGTCCTCAACCAATTGCTGTTGGTTCAGTACTTGAGTATCGCCTTCTGGAGCGAGTACTGCTTCAGCAGAGGAAGTGGCGATATTCATTAGCATCTGCTCCATGACATCAGCGGACTCCATGCCTGCTTTTTCATAATCTTCAATGGCCAACTGACGACTCTCTTGCAGCGCAGCAGAGTCGTCCATATGTTCAAGTGAATCATAACCAACTTGTTCTGTTGCTGGAGCTTTTACGAGCACTGCCCCTTCCGTAGAGGCTGCCATCTGTTCAGCCAGCCTAGCTGCCATCTGTTCAGCCATACCAGCCACCATCTGCTCAGCCATGCCAGCTGCCATTTGCTCAGCCATACCGGCTGCCATCTGCTCAGCCATTCCAGCTGCCAGTTGCTCTGGCGTAAGCTGTTGCAACACTTCTGGAACCTCTGACAAATACCCTTGCTGCATTTGTTGAGCAACAACTGCTGCAGACAGCTGATGCAGAACAGCTTGTTGGAACTGAGGGTCTTCCAGGTTGAACATGACACTCTCACTACCAGAAAACTGGTTCACCTGCTGCTGAATGATTGCCTCGATGTATGAAGGCTCTAGTACATCGGCAAAATTACCTTGAATGATCAATTCCTTCAGAGATGGAGCAGCTTCTAGAATAGGCACATCGTCGATGTTGAAAGCACTGTTGTCGACAAATACGACGTTGGCATACTCGGGACTTACAGGAGTTGTTGGTTCTGAGGTCTGTACTTCGCTGGCACTATCTCCCACTTTCTTTTTCTTCTTTACAAGTTTCTTAGCTGGCTTGGAATCATCAGTCAGAGTTAGAGTATCGCTACTCTCGCCTCCTTCTTCAGTTGGCTCTCTTTTCTCGTCGGCAGCTTCCACAGAGTCGATGGGCCGCTTGGCCTTTTTCTGTTTCTTTGCTTTACTTTGCTCAGCTTGTTTTCCTTCAGCAACTTTAGCTTGAGCACCAACAAAGCCTTCGGCTTCCTCAACAAGCTGACCTTCGTCCTGCAGCAGAACCAAGCCCTGTTCGCTGAGCGCCCGGAGGCTTTGCTCCATAATATTTGCCTCAGATATCTCGGCCACTCCTGCACTGTCACCGGTGACGGTGTGGGGCGACGCCATTTCGCCCACTATTTCAACGTCCGGTATATCAGCAATGTCCGACCTGAAAGCTTCACGCTCGTCCACCATCACAGCTTCTATCACAGAAATTTCCTCTACATCAGCTTCCGTCTTCAAATCCTCGAAACCTTGGTCGGACATGCTCATATATTCGTCAAAAGCTTCATTTTCAACGTCAATGACCATGGCTTCCATGAGAAGAGGCCCTTTGCGAGACGTTTCCCTCACGATGCGGAGAGGAGGCAGCTCCGCTTGATTACCTTCTTGACCTGCATAAAAGTAATCGGATGAATTGCAGTTATTGAAATGCCACCAAACTTCAACAAGAAACATGATACAAATCGTACGGGTGACTTCACCATCTACAACAACCTGTGCTGCATTACCTGTGGAAAATACGATTAGGGTATGTAATGAAGACAATCATAAACTCATAGTAATATTACTTTAGTCTATATTAAATCCTTCAGCCCACCAAATCCCCGGCAATAAAAATGAAGAAATTAAGGCATGACGGGGACCTTAGTAAATGAAAAGTCTCCATAACCGCACACCCAACTAAGAAACCAACGTGCACTGGTTCGGGCTGCACATAATCCCATTTACGGACCACAGGAGTGTAAGGCTGTAGCTGACCACAGACTGTTCGAGCTATAGCGTCATAGGCGGTAGACTCGTGGCAACTACACCCCCCGACCGTCATCCTTTCCGGTTGGGTCAGTGCCTCCTAGTGGACAATGCATGGTAGCACTGCCGATTCTGCTGTGCCGAGAAGTTTGGGAATAGAACGTCTGCACCCGGTGACTCCTAACGTCTCAATCACTCCAGAAATCATCGCAATGAGGCATTCCATACACGGTAATCTTTCATGGGTAAAATAAGTGGGTAAAATGAGAAAACCCTACAAAGTAGCATAGACATTAAAGAGCTTATAAGTTGCCTAACCTGACAGATGGTCGGAAATCTCATCGGCGTACATGTCGGCGATCTGTTTGGCGTCTCGCTCAGAAATATCCGGCGTGTCGTACAGAGATACCGACACGTCCTTGCCGTCGATGCTGACGGAAATCTCGTCTTTGTCTGCATCATCAACCAAGGAAACTTCGGCAGACTCGTACACAGAAATCTGCGAGGAGCGCTCTTCGTTGATGGTGGAGAGGCTCGGGTTCCTTGCGATGGCTCGAGCATCGTGCTGCTGCTGCTGGGTTTGGTTCTGGTTGGTTTTATCTTTGCCGATGAGTTGATCTGTAGTTAACGTGAGCTTTAATATCATGTGTTAGAAAGCCCAAGTGAAAATGGTTACCATTTTTATCTTTTNTGGTGGAGAGGCTCGGGTTTCTAGCGATGGCTCGAGCATCGTGCTGCTGCTGCTGGGTTTGGTTCTGGTTGGTTTTATCTTTGCCGATGAGTTGATCTGTAGTTAACGTGAGCTTTAATATCATGTGTTAGAAAGCCCAAGTGATAATGGTTACTATTGTTATCCTTTGTTATTTAAGGTATTTCTTAGATATTATATTTATAAAAAAATAGTCTTCTGTTTTAGAAAACGTTGAACAGACCATATATCTGAATATATTCATCTAAGGTTTCAATTCATTACATTCTACTCAGGGTTAAATCACTCCTAAATTATTTCTACTAAGTGCATCGAACAATCTTGGCTAGAATAGAATTGTGATGCCCAACAAGGCTATACTGATATTAGCCAACATACGAAAGTGACAAGTTCTCTTAATATATGCAATTTTATTTCATAGGTGGCATTGCTTCGAAAACTGCGCGTTTTCCAAAGACCGCTCGAGCGTTTTACCAACAATGTAATGAACGAAGGAGTAGGAGCTGCCTAAAACGGTTACCTTCAAAGCCAAGGAGAGAAGCAGAGGAGGACGCGGAACCCATGCAGTTGGTGGCCTCACAAGTGTAGGTCCCGAGACAGCAGGTGCCGTTCTCCCCGCTGATGATGCGGTGAATATCCCCGGGCTGGAGCTCCACGCCGTCCTTGAACCACTTCAGGCCGGGCTGAGGCACGCCGATCACCTGGTGATGCAAAACGGGACTCATAAGGTAGAAGGTAAAGTCAACCTGACCGCACCCTTAACTGGGAAACTCACACGCACTGGTTTGTGCTGCGGATATAGGCCCACTGTCCCCAGAGGAGTAAGTGCGGCTGCAGCCGAGCACGAGTCATCGAGAACTATGAGGCCAATTTGACGGAAGGTTTAAATGACCCGCGCCTCCACGCCCTCATCTCTGAGGAGGCAAGTACCCCCACTGCGCTCTGTACGCCCACCTGCCGAGTCAGCACACCTAGATCAGCAAATAGCACGCGTGCCTGGGTTGGCTTCAAACCTGCAATACAAGGAGCGTACACTAAGATCTCTAGCGTACTGCTACCGTGGGTATAATGGAAAGATAAAATTAATCTGTAAGCACGCCCCAAGAGGGGGGATCCACACTGGTTCGTGCTGTAAATATTGCCCGCTGGTCCTAGATGAGTGCACGGCCATACTCGAGCAAAGATTGACATAGCTATGGCATCCAAGACGGAAGGCTCATGCGACAACTGCACACCCTCCCCCAACTATCTCCATTTCTGATTAGCTTCAGTACCCCCGGAAGCTTCTGTATGCCTGAAATGCCGAATCAGCAAACCGAGCACCGCTGGAATCCACCTGTCTGTCAGAAACATTTTACTCTTCGTACCAGGATGCGCGAGGCTGATAGGCGGACATTTTGGTACTGCTGGTAAATACATGATAGATACTCGTTACGTACGTAATATATTATATTTATATTATTATATTATTGTTATTATTGTATTATATTATGTCAAAAAATGTAAACAATGAGCTGACAACGGTGGCAGTGACACAGTATCCGGCGACGAGCCCAAGGCATGAAAATAGCTCCCGTGGGAGAAAGGAAGTCTCAGACATAATCACTACTTATGAGTATTTTATAACCCAAATAAGTGACAGGTAAGTAGGTAGTATCTGGAAACTGCACTTCTGCTATGTGGTAGGAGTCCTCACTGTAGCAACAACGAAGGCAAAGAATATTTACATACCTGATAGAGCAAATAATTAGCACACTAAGTGAAAATGCTGCAAAATCTTATTACGACGCGCTAGATGTAATAAATCGTTTTCTCTCACGAATACACAACTAGAGTCTTTGCGGAACTCCACAGCCCGCAACATAACACAATCTAATGCGATAAGAGTAAGGCAGACACGAGGCAAACTCCCTCGAAATACAGCGTTGACTCAGTCGACACCCACGGTACTGTTGCAAAGACATCCTCACCTAGACTCCGCTACAGAAGGTTACGAATAGTGTGTAGAATAACAAGTACCAACCTTGCACTCAAGGTTGACTGTTCCTTCTTTGGAGAGGATGGCTCTCAGAGGCTCCAGGAAGACTGGTTTCTTGTAGTGTCTCGGAATGTTCACTTTGACAGAAGCAGCCGTGACGCTGTGACCGAAGTCGTTGCACGCCATGCACTTCCACTCGCCCTGGTGGTAGCCACACGTTGGTTAGATGACAATAAACAACAGATATAAAATGTACGCAAACTTGGCTGATTGATTTATTTTTAAACAATCAAGCTAAATAAGGATATAAACAACTAAATAGCGCATTCGCTCTGAAAGGCTTTGGGACTCTATAATTCTTCTCTGATATTGGAAGTGGTGTCATAATCATCAGCAACGCAGATAAAACGATGGTTTTGAGATACAGTCAGTCGCAAAACGGTGAAGCAATAAGTAGAATACGGTGTGTTCTACATGGGATACAAAATTTCAGTGCTTTCCTAACTGTCGAAGGAGACTACTATGTACGTTCTGTTTTTCTTAACGAGATCTCTTTACAAAGAAGAGTTGCATTCAAAAGAATATTATCAAGTAAAGCAAGGATTTTTTTTCCAGCTGGAAAGCCACTAACGATTGCTTACTTGATCACTGATTTCCAATGACTTATTTTCCAGGATGAACTTCCCGGAGTCAAGAGAGGTGATGACAAACTTAGGACTTTCTGTGATGACCTGATCCTCGTGGTACCAGGTGACGGAGGATGGTGCCGTGGTTGTCGTCACTGCAGGCAGAAGCAAAGCCGCGATAACCCTCAAAATTTAAAATTCAACACCCTCAAAATTATAGATTGCAACAGTAAAACGGTATTATCAAGAAACAGTGTTTAGAGACGCTCTTTTTATAATTTCTCAGAGCCACAATTCTGAAAGATAACCCGAAATTCATATTTTCATAAAAAAGCATTGTTCAATACGTGATTTCTGCTTGACATTTGATGCTACAATGTTAAGGCGTACCAAGAACAAGTGCTGCTCAGACGGCAGCGACTATGAAAGTATTAGAAATCAAACAGAAATAGGAGAAAAAAATGACAATTGGCAATAATATCATCGACAGAGGAACACTGTGCAGCCGGCAACGGGTGATATGGGAAAGAGTGTCTTATTTCAGCAATAAAAAATACTCTTTTCGCTGAGAACCCCACCAATGAACTCACTGACTCACGTCCAAACGTCCCTAACCTTTGGGCGGGCATCACGACCACACCGCCAGACAAAGAAGATTAACAGCGTTGAGAATATCGTAACTTGGCGGGCTAATGTGTAGAATTTCATCAAAATAATCAAACTTTAGCAGAATAGCCAACATTTGGTGTTTCAACTGACAAAGAAGCCTTTTCTTCAAATAGACCTTCAATAACTACCATATAAGGGAAAGGGGCTTTGGTGGCACAGAGACCAAGGGAAATTTAACAACAGTAACTGCCTTACAAGCCATTTACCTTGGACAGTTAGCTTGAAGGGCTCGCCAAGTTTGCCCTCTGAGCTCAGGAGGCCGTGGATGAAGCGTGGAGGCACGTTGGTGGCGAGCAGATGTTCCTTTTCATCTTCGTTGAGGTGCGACTTGATGTCTTCGAGAGTCAACTCAGCACTCGAGCTGGCCTCTCCCATGCAGTTCTTGGCCACACACGAGTATTTGCCTGCGAAAAAAGAAGACTTTTATTAAAACATTCCCAAGAATTCCGACGTTGTTTTGAGGAATTATCCAAGTTCAAATCATAATGTAACAGCATAAAATAGTCAACGCGTATATAGGATTGAAACCCTAAAGAAATTAAAAATGGCACTAACTTCTATATAGTTAACCGTAGAACATTCAGTGCCCTCACTTAAGTTAGGGATATTAAAGCACTACCACTTTTACTACCGTGACAATTAGCTTCCGTTTTGAATTTTAAAGGCAATTACTAAAGCATAAAACAAAATAAATACAAAACAGCAAGCTTACCTAAAGAATTGGTGCCGGAGAGTTGGTAGACATCGCCAGGCTTGAGTTCCTGACCATCTTTGTACCACTTGAGGACGGGCGTTGGGTAGCCGACGACTTTGCACTCAAACGACACGAGGCCTTCTTCCGTAAGAAGGGCGCGCAGAGCCTCCAGGAACCGCGGCACACGGTAGTTACGGGGCACTGGTAATAAGGAGCTTTGGATTAGTTACCTTTGCTCTCGCTGTTCGGCACTTAAGGTACTTCAGATTAAGCACAATGAAGGGGCTTTTGGAGAAGACCGACCAAGCAATGAGAAGGAGCAATAGAGAAAAACCGCCTCTTCAACAGTAGCTAGGAGCAGTTTGAAAGTGATGTAATAAGTCTTCTAGATTTGAAAAGAACGGACTCTAGAAATATACCTCAAATGTAGGTAAAGGGAAGACACACCAGATGGGTACTTTTTACCTACGGTGCAGGGCGCTGCCCAACCAGTTTGTTATGGTCAATACACTTCCGCTATAGTGGGATTAAGGGGGGAGGCACGAGCCGAAAGTGGACGAGGTCCTCGAAACCGGAACTGGTTGAAGTTAGACCGGATTCTAAAAAGTGGGCCGTGGATGTGACTCCCTAAACGTAACCCCAACTCAAGATGGACTAGATTGTGGATGTAGTTAAGTCATCAGTCTTACAAGACATTTAAGTCAACAGTCTGACAAGACATTAAGTCAACAGTCTGACAAGACATTAAGTCAACAGTCTGACAAGACATTAAGTCAACAGTCTGACAAGACATTAAGTCAACAGTCTGACAAGACATTAAGTCAACAGCCTGGCAAGGCATCACAGAGCATAGCAAGGTAACTTGGGTCACCTGTAAGCGTCAGCTGGCATACCGATGTGGCGTAACCACCGTCATTCTTGACCACCGCTTTCCACTCTCCGTCGTCCCCGAGCTCCAGGGGAGCCACCTGCAGCGAGAAGTGCCCCCCGCCTTCGTCCTTTAACCTGTACTTGTCGCTGGGCTCGATGGGTCGTCCGTTGTTGAACCAGGATACGCCCTGAACCTCAGGGGGCACCAAAACTGCAACAATATTGAATACCTGTACTTCATTTTGAAATACTGGTAATGTACTGCATGGTCTGACAATGTAATGCTAAAATATATGATGTTGTTACTATTACAAACTAACGAAAATAGAGGATGAGTAAATGGGTCACAGCGTTTTCCGCTCAATTTTAATGGGCTGGTCAGTGCAACGGAATAAATACGAATAATTTCTTGTGCCATCTAAAATATGAGTTATCATAGATCAAGCATCTGTAATGCGACTCAAAAGCTTTCCAATATGTTTTATTTTAAATTTCTATTCCAGGCAAGAAGTTCATGACACGATGATTTAAAATAATATAACTCTAATTATCTGAAGTAAATACATTCATCACTACTCAATCAGGCTGAGCGATATAGGGCCTACTGTACTATATCGCGTATTGGTATGTAGATTTTGAACATCAACAATCAAACTTAAAATATAGGATTTTGTTATTAAAGAAAAGTTCTCGTTAAAACCGTACTTTGCAAATGAAGATCTGCCTTTTCTCCAATTTTGATTTTCTTGTCGACCAAATTCTGTTTAATGACTGGCGGTGGCCCGACAGGAGAAGGAGAGCGTCGTTCACTGTAAAGATATACGACACAAAATTTCAAACTCAATACTGATAAAAGTAGCATTTTTCTAGGCTAGCCACCAGGAATATATGACAAGCCGTTAATAACAAAATTTGATGCATTGCATATGCATATTAATAAAATAATTGACTTAAGTGACTGAAGTTTCTGAATCAGGTCTGTTTTTAAGGCATAGCCACGACATAAATTTTGAAGACCTCTTTCATTCAAAAGATGGAGCTTTACTCTACAAACAAAATCAAAACAAATGCAGTGCCATTCACAACGATAATCAAATATCAAATCAAATATCAAATAATAACAGTGAAGGTAATGCCAGGCATAGCACACTCGTATTGAATACATGCAGTACTGCAATCATCAACGTTCTGTACTCACGAACTCTTCAATCTGCCCTCGCACAGCTTACCGGCTTGGAGGTTTGAGGGAACCCTCTCTCGAGGCGACCCTCACTCTGGAGGAGGACACAACTCTGCCCATGCAGTTCACCGCCTCGCAAGTGTACGTCCCCAGCGACGTGGGGTCTGACGCGTTCGCCGTCAGTCCAAAGACGTCACCTGCCGACACGACGCGTCACCGGCAGTAGAAAAGACACAGTAGTATGTCGGGCTGTTTGATTGTTACTATACTGCACTGAGGAATAGTTAAATTCTTCGGAAGATCAGCACCTCTAGTGCGCTAAGCGACACAAATAAGAAATACACTTGGATATACGTCTCCCAAGGGGCGGAAGCGGTGCTTGGAAGATGAAAGGGAAAAGGACATGCAGTAAATAAAGCAAAATGAAGATCAGCAAAGGGGAAAGAAATGAGTAGAAGAATAGAGGTTGGGCAGTAGGAGTCGGAAGAGGGAAAGTGGTAAACTGGTATGGAAAGAAAGTTATTTGAAAGGCTACAATGACTCATGTGTGTTTACTGGGCGCTCCTCGTAAATCTAGAATTTCATGATCATGTAGAAGTGCATCAATATTGGAAAGCTAACGCGGGAATTCATAGTTCTTAGGTTAAGTGCTTGATATTATTGACATCCTTAATAGCTGTTTGGATATATCTCCTTGTTACTTGACATTAAGTTTATTTATTCATCGTATTGGCGTCTCCAATCACTACAAGTTACGGTAAATAAAGGTACGGTAAGTATATCCTCAGTAATAATAATGAGTTTATTAGAACGAGGTGCATAGGAAAGGACTCGAGTTAAAATTAGAAGATAACTACAGTACTTTTGACAAGACCACGTTCCTTCCCCATATGAAGCTACTATGACTGACATAGAGCAATTTTTTTCAGAAAAATATAAAAAGGTACAACAGTGGATGACCTCACCTGCCTTAATCTCCATGCCATCCTTGAACCACTTGAGCACAGGGGTCGGGACCCCCACTACCTTACACTCGAGACTGACTGTTCCCTCTGCAGTTAAGATGGCCTCCAGCTCCTCGAGGAACACGGGAGGCTTGTAGCCCTTCGGTACTGAAACGATGGAAGATGTGACACGCAGCGGTAAGCAGCGGCTCAGAGGAGGACTACAAGACTACAGAGGGACCCATACATAGATATCGTTTGTATTATAAGAATGGACCGCTTTTTCCTCCATTTCTCAGTATAGAATCCAATACAGCTTCTTTACAACTAAGCTTACTAAGCTTTATGTAACTATCATTAATAGAGAGCGTATAATTCTCATATGATTATAACCTCTTTATACTGTACATCCCACTGGATCTTTATAGCGCTAAAACACCGAGAAAGATTTGATCAGATTATTGAATAGGTTAAGCCTCTGTCTTTACAACTATGGTGATCTACTAGAGGAAGAAATCAGGGACATAGCTATAACATGTCGATAGAAACGGGGAACCAATGCACGAAGGTGTTGCCACACGGGATCAACACCATGGGAACAGCTACTCAGGAAAGAAGATCAAGAACAGAAGAAAGTAAAATCAGTAAGAGTACGGAAACGGAAATAAGAAAAGTGGGCACGAAAGACAGACGTCCCGAAGGCCTAGCTAATAGCTAAGGTAACCTACACAAAGCCCCTGGGGTCGCTGTTTCCCATAACATAGGGGGCGAACTACACTAACCTAACCCTGTGATCCATCCTGTGCCCCCTGAGGGGGGATTGGGAGAGTAATATCTTTAAAAACCAATTATCATTCTTATCAAACTACAAACGTCCCCAATCTCTGTCAACAACACCACCATAGCGCGGAAAGTTATGTCTACAGCTGCCATTTTGAGGAATGCCTCAGTTCGCACGTTTAAGAATTAGCTCATGAAGCTTGCACCGTAGTATAGGCACCCACCAATAACCCTGAGGGAGGCGCTGCAGGAGGTCTGGCCAAAGCGGTTCTCCGCAACGCACCGCCAGGTGCCCTCGTCAGCGGACGTCAGAGGATTGACGTCCAGGCAAAAGAAGTTCCCTTCATGCAGCAATTTATGGCGGGAATCTTCAGTTACGGCCCTCTCTTTGTGGTACCAGTAAACCTATGGAGCATTTAAGTGAAGGCAGATTACGTCATGTCTAAATTAAGACAGTCACAAAATAGAGGAGCATCAAATTTTCACCTAAGTACAGCAACGTGTTACCGGGCAACGTGCTGCTTCGCTGCAAGGGCATTTTTTCGCGTAACAATACAATAACACAGTCTAGCATGAAAAGGTTTAAACGCGCTTCGTTGATTGCAAGCCCTCACTCCCGTGCATCTCTAGGAGGATCCCCTCAGCGTTTCTCACTATTGCTTTCCTCGCCCTTCTACTGACTGCCTCCCTCAACTTCCCCGATTCACTATGGAACCTCCTCCTGACAAAAGTTCGCAGTATGTTCGACGATGCCCACAGCAAAATAGCAGAGTTATATCTTTGATAAAAAAAACTCAACGAGCATACAAACGTACCTTGACGTCACGAGCGAAGCGGAGCTCGACAAGGAAGCGCACGCGGGTGCCCACTTTAGCAGCAAGTTCAGTGAGGGTCCTGACGAACGCAGGAGCTTCTTTGGACTGCTGCAGTTCGCCAGGCGCCACCACCCGCAGACCGACGCTTGCTTTCGCCTGTACACCAAATCAGTGATACGATCGAGGAAATGATAAAGATTAGCGAGACTTGCGACACCGGCAATAGTACTTAGCATCAACTAATAACTAGAGGGGCATAGAAGTCTTAGTATATACTCATAAGTAATGGGACTCGAGAGTCTTTAGCATAAACTAATAAGTGACTGGACCTGAGAGTCTTTACCATAAATACCCGTGATACGTATTCATGTAATGAATTGCTTTTAAAGAAGCACAGGTATTTTTAAAGTCATTCAACGGAGGTCGCTGTTTTCCGTTATGCAAATTTTCTCCTAAGCAATTCTAATAGCGGAACTCACGGAGATAACAACAGCGTTATTAGCAGAATTATCATACGATAACCTTCATAGAAATCAGCTTACCATGTGAATCTAAACTAGAGTCATCGCGGAAATCCACAGCCTACAGCATTTCACAGCAGCGCACGGCAAGTGTATGACAAACACGCCACTGTTGCCGTAACATCCTTGCATTCGCTTCCCTACAGCGGAGTGTAAAAAACCAGCTATGTAAAGTAAATTATACAATGAATATTGGACAAAAAGAATGTTTCAATTCGGCTGGGTGTCTCAATGTTGGGCAGCGGAAGGAGATACCCATAATGGAATGATGTTTTTTATCAGAGCTTAGCCGTTTCACTTTATTGGCGCTGGTCGTCTATAGACATCTTTCACGCGGTGCTATATTCCTAGTAAAAGAAAGTCTAAGCAGATTAATGATAGTTCAGTCCTGCGGCATACTACAGAAAATGGGCCGATCTTCGCAAATAGAGGTTAAGCTTCATAATTTACTGAGCAGTAAATTGAGAAAAATCTCTCAAGAAATATAAGATATTGCTTGATGGTCTTCAGTGTTAAGGGTAGGAAAATGCTTACACCGCATGAGACATGAATAAAAGAATACTGTTTGTTTTAATTTTTTTAATATGAAAACGAGGAAAAGATGAAGAGTACTTATCTCACAAGAGCGCATTTGTTGACATCGTGCAAACGTAAATTAATCTCCATCACTGCATTAAGACCCAACCCCTTCCTCTCGAACGGATCGTTGGGTCTCACTGCTGTTCCCTACGGAAAGTGGCGTTTAATGTGCTTGCTAGAGCGTTAAGTTACGAAAAATTCAGCAGCGATAGCAAAATGAATGGCAGCACTGTAGTTTTTTCTCCTTACGGAGATCCACCTGAAGTACCAACAAGAATCCTACTACTGCTCTTTCCTACTGCTCCTACTATTTCATTTCTCTTCACCTGAGATCCGTCGGAAGTAGTAACAAGAGCGGTGTAGGTGCCGGAGTCCTGCTGGGACGCCCTGTGCACCACCAGCTGAGCCTCCTCCTCCCCCACCGTGGCGCTGTAGTGGTCACTCGAGGCCAGCGCCCGGCCGCCCTTGTGCCTGCGCAAGGTTCGTCCCAAATGAAAATGAAGCAAACTACCTGCTACACTTTTCTCGTAAGCTAACTGCGAACTCCAAAGTATAAGTAGAGAGAGTAGAGCTCAGTATGAGTCTGTGTAGTAGGTGTTGTAGTTAGACCGGCCCATCATTATAAGGTATTTTTCGTCACATAGTGCAGCTAAGCCTGTCGTGCGGCTGAAGTAAGCCGCCGGCTTAATAACATGACTTGAGAGAATAGTAGCAAACATGTTCCTAAAGGCGAGTTCACGCGTCATTCATCTCAACGCATTCGCTCATGATCTAAATACACTTGTCAGAATGTGTTACTGTACCCTAGCAATAGCAGATTAGTGTACTCTTTTCTGAGTTTCAGTAAACACCAAAGATGAAGAGATATCCGTAACTAACCTGATGACACTTGCAGTGGATACTAATTTGACGGTAAACATTTTTTACACAAAAATGATGCTGCGAACTTTTCGGACGAGTAGATGATAAACCGATAAATATATTGTATTAGTAATGCTACTTCTCTAATTCGTTATTTTGTTTACTTTTCTTATTTGTTTTCTGTACCTGGGACTCTGTATTTTATGTTATTTCATGGAAATACCCATGAAAATGTCTGAATAATTGTGATTATCGAATTACGTCAGTACAATGTTACCTACGTGGCATTTTTGACGTTAATAAATTGTTGCATTACGCTTATCAGCCAAACTGGATAGAAAGCTGTGCTTCTATTTCTAATTTAAAGTGTGCGGAGTCCGATGTGACGTCACAGGTTGGGGCGCCACTAGGGCTGTGACGTCACGAATTTTCGACCATATAATATCTGTTTCTTAAGTTATTACTCCCTGGATAAACGGTCGCTCCTTTTACACCTAGCAGGGGTTTTTTTGGTATCTCACGTGACTCGTCATACATTAGCACATCTACGCTAAAGAAATACCGGTGATGATATACTATGTGGTCTAATTGAGACTAGGGAATAATATGTTTGCCTATAAGTTAGGTTAGGCAACTAGTCTAGCTGGACTGAATATATCCTAACCTATTCCTAAATAAGGGCTTGTTCAATTGGGCCGTCAAAGTCGACCTAAGCAGAACCCGCTGAACAGAACTTGTCCGAAATTACAGACAGCAACTTTGCATCTGCCGCTCTGAATTGTGTTGCAGGTGTTAGAAGAAGCTCAATGACATTGGACCTGCTGTACAAGTCCATTTTTCGGAGCAAAGTTGAGTTTCGGGAAGTCCCAAGGTAACCGATGAAGGATCAATGACTGAAACTCAATTCAATGGGTCAAAGCCAGTGCACCTGTCAGAAGTGTCGAACAAGCCAAGCCATGAAGGCTTAATTTTGCTTCCCAATCGAATGCGCCCTAACCCAGTATATTCTAACCTAACCTATTATAGGGTAGGTCACATCTATCCCAGGACCCACTTTACTACGCCACAGGGTCACCAGACCGGACCGTATGCACGCAAAACACAAAAAGACCGTACGAGTGCCGCTCATTTGTTCGTCTGCAGTGCCATTTGTTCTCACGGTCAATGATGAGCTAAGTCTGGCGAGGTGCGTGAGATACATGGCACCGTGCCAGCGCTCAACGGCTGGCAGAATATTGGACCAGTGGCGGTCAGAGCAACATCGGGGCACGGTAGGTAACATCTGCCACACATACTGACATCACTCATGGGTTGTTTGTGACGTCATTGGTTGCGTATGTTAGCAGCAATATTATATCCTCAAGCACAAGATTCCCTCCATGCAAAGAACACTTTCTCATTCAATGGGAGGGGAAAGGCGTATCCGCTCTTTTGTACGGAGGCCACTGCGCACGGAAACAGCATAAACAAACCGTTAAAAAGATTCAAATGACTCATCACTTAGTGAAGGTTTTCCGCTAAGTGGAGAATTATATGACGATATCTATCAACCTACTCTTCCCAAGCACAGCGGTGGTCCGCATACAAAGTAGATGCAATTATTACCTCACAAATTTCTTGAAGATTGACATTTGTGACGTCATCTACCGTGAATAGTGGCAGTGTCATGAACTTTCTACCCGAGTCGTTTCCAAGTCTACGGAACACTCCACGATGCAAAGAGAGGGAAAACGAGACGCCTGTTGTCAATAGTATGCGGGTGATCACCGAGGATGCTAACATAAGTCATACACACTACAACAGAAGAGAAGCTCAGCACCCTACGTGATGCTGGCAGCAAAGACAAACTTCATCATATCAATAATTAAAATTGTATGTTACAGTGAATTTCACATAGACAGTTGCATATTTAGTTGTAAACCTTCCCCCCCCAAAAAAAAAGAAATGCCGTGATCCAATGAGAGACAAGGACTGACAGCAGCAAGTCAAGCAAAACGAGGAACCCATGAACGACGTTTCGGTAAACACGTTCTATAAACCCCTAAAAAGCCACACTAAAATGAATAGAAAAGTTTTACTATTTGGCAATTAGTCTTTCCGACTCAGTACACCATAGAATGCATTTTTACATTTATTGCTCTCTATAGACCAGAATATCCTAGAATTACGTACAATTCAACTGTGGGACATCGATAGTTCTCAGTCACCAACCCTTAGCAAAATGGAGTGGTTTCGTTTATTTCTTAGTTCAGAATTTTTTATTTTTAGTTCAGAGNNNCCAACGGGCGAAAGTTTACGCTGACAACAGTTGCGAAAGCGGATATCCATGGAGTCCCAGACGCTCGCCATGCTTGACATATAACCATCACTGGCCTCAAATACAGTAAAAGATGTCACTAACGTGAATGAATTTCTGGTAACGTGACAAAAGTAAAACAATGGCTTACAGGAAAATGCAAGTGTCACTATAGTACAGAAGTAGAGCATTTCATGAGCATACGTTAAAAACATAATGCAAGGCACCCCTGTCAGACGTGTTTCAATGGGCGGGATCGCAGACATCTCGTATCAGCTTAAGAACTTCTTTAACACGGTCGAGCTTACCAAATAGGACAATAATCTCCCAAAAAATGGCCGGCGCCCCAAAGGCGAACCAACACATTTTGATGGCTCTGCCTTTTTTGTTCGTGCGGGCATTGACAGCTTTAAGTAATTTGTACACAAAGCAATTCTGTGACTTTTATTTCTCTCTTTCTTTTTTTCTTCTCTGGCTGGGGTGGTTGCGTGGGTGTTGATTACCTAATGGAGAGTCCTCCGTTCTCTCGTCGCCAGCTTGGTGTAGTTTAATAATAATAACAATAATAATAACATAGACCATGACCTCTCAGACTTCTGCAAACCTCACAAACACAGACCATGACCTCTCAGATCACGGTAGACGTCACCAAGAAGGACCATAACCTCCCACAACATGGCAGACGTTGCCAACTCGAACCATAACTTTTCACACAACAGCAAACGTCGTCCAGAACGGACCATGAACCTTTCATAACACCACTGACGTCACCAATACGGACTATGACCACTCATAACATCGCCTACGTCACCAATACGGACCAACTCTCCCGAGCATCGTTGAATGTTCCTAACATGGACGCTACGCCGACCTTCAACATGACGGGCGATGTTATCAGGATGGATTTCCCACAACACTGAAAACGCCACAAACAAGGACCATAAAGTTAGCATGTATATAAATTACAGCACATCTTGCGCCATATTGTGCGAGCCAAAACATGATTTTTTCACGAAATGGAGCGGCACTCACCATGAGATGGCGGTCGGTTTGACGTCCTCGAGTGCCACAACCAAGATGGCGTCTCCCCCAGCGGCGACGGTAACTGCCTCCATGCGTGGTGATATGCCTGCCCCTGCAAACAAATAATTATTATTATTACATATTTAAATTTATTTTTGTTTAAACTTCCAATATCAGAAAAGTAAAAATCGCTTGTGCATGCAGCCAGGGCCTGAAGTTCCATTGCTGGCAGATTTTTCGGCAGTCGCAAATGCTTGTCAACACGCAGAGTTTTTCATTGACGGCCTCCCTAGAATTACAGACAAAGGCATGTCATCGGATAAAGAAATAAACTTGAGCTATGAGAAGAGCAAGCTTGGCCGGCTAATTTTAGATAGCAAGGCTGACTTGCGTGGCGAAGCCACGTCAGGGGAGCTTCCTCCCCCCCCCCCGCCTGCTCTGCTCGCTCTCCTGCGCCGTTGGCCCGTTGGTCATAAGGCAGGACATGAGGTCCGACGGGCGCCTATTCTGCTCTACTTAAGCGACAGAGCAGACGCATTCAAACAGCAATTAGCACATTTAGGGCAAATACAACATCGGCGACGATGATGTCCATGTGTCTTTCTCTTCATGCGTCATTGACGAAACTTGACCAGTATACTGGGCGTTTCAGAAAAGTGGAGAAGACTTGATATTATTGCCTCTACTAACACGAGGGCAAGCAGAGTTTAAAAAAATCTTTTAAAAACTTTATAATCTATTAAATCATCGAAACTTTTCTGTGAGCTTCCACACTCTTTGTCAATCAACAATACAAAATTGAAATTGAGGGAAAACATTTACTACCATTCAATTTAATATTTAGAACTTGGTTACGTCTCCGGCCATTACATGCATTTATGATACAGCAGAGATACGATGCACAGTGTTGTATCGAGCCAGTAAAAAAACATCGAAAACCCGGTCACAGTGAAAGTTCTCCGCGTGACCACGGTGCATGGGAATAATTAACAGTAGGAGAGACTAGCGCCGCCACGTCGCTTGAATCTCATGAACTGCTCGGACGACTGTATGTTGTTCAAAACAAAGGGCATGTTCGATTAGGCCCCGAAATGAAGCATTCGGGGCTTCTGCCCCAAACTGCAGACAGAAGCTGTGCATTGTCACTTTGAATCGTGTCACGAGTGTTAGAAGTGACGCGATTACTCTGAACAGGCTGAAAGTTCCATTTTATGGTGAAGACTGAGTTTTTGAAACCTTCAGGGTAACACATTGAGGGTTAACACCTGAAACTCAATTAAGCGGGTCGAAGCCAACGCACCTGCCTGAAGTTTCGAACCAACCAAGCAGATTGGCATCCAATCGAACATTTTTAAATTCCGATTCGTCACCTACTAGTGAAGTATCATTTCTGGCTACAACTCGTATGTAAGTACGTTTAAGTAATTTTCCAGAATGAACTATCCTGTCCCTCGTGTCTCACTGTAATACAAGTTATATAAATGCAGAAGATCAATGCGAGATAATCGGCCCAGGAGATTCTCGCTACCAATTGTCAAGATGTCCGCAGAGCTATCATGAAGGAACTAATTTGTGCAGCGCAATTTAAATGTCTCGTGCCAGGCAGCAGTTCGCCGGCCACACCGATGACTGCGATGTGCAAGAACTCCAAACACAGAAGAATATTAGTTGGACGAGGGGTCTCCATCTCAATTATTTCCATAAGAGTTCAATTATAATTATTGATTGACACAAGGGACAGCCAGACTTTATACGCATTCAAGCTAGTAAAGTTCAAATAGCCAAAATATTAGAAGGCTTGGAATTTCATAGCAAGTAATCCATGAATTTATCCATAGAACAATTTTTAAGGATACGGAAAGTGTGTCAACAATATATTTCTGTTATTATTTGCTCCGTTGAACAAGGAGCTCATCATATTCAGCATCTCTTTTTTTTAACTAGTGCAGTAAACAAATTATTCGACTAGCTTTTCATGGGGTCTAAAGCGCGACTAACTGGCGATTAACTCCGGCAAGTCGGCCTAAAGTGGGGAATGGAAATCTTAGGACCGAAGTTCTGCATAGTTTGAAGCAAATCAGATCACGTGACGTCGAGCGCAGCGGGCGACATGGAAACGCATTCTGACCTGCCCAATTCCTGGCTACTCAATTCCTGGCTACTCAATTCCAGCCCAATTCCTGGCTACTCAATTCCTGCCCAATTCCTGGCTACTCAATTCCTGGTTACTCAATTCCTGCCCAATTCCTGGCTACTCAATTCCTGCCCAATTCCTGGCTACTCAATTCCTGCCCAATTCCTGGCTACTCAGTTCCTGCCCAATTCCTCCTAGCGCTTGCCTCCAACACGGCCGTTGTTGAGCCGAAAGCTTTGTCAAAAAAACTTCATATTAAGAAATCAATTGCCTTCGTAAATACGAAAAAGTCAGATAGTAACACTACGTTACTACGCTGCTGTTTATGAAGCTAAGGCAATGATTTTTTCAGGGAAAAGGCAGGTATTAAATGGAAGGTTAAATGCATTAAAATTAAGTTATAGGGTCCCCCAGCTCTGTTTACTCGGACAACACTTATGAACTGGAACTAAATTAAACGCATTAACTTCAAAATATCTGATTCTGAAGGACAAAGGAAAGACAAAGACATATTCGATCAGCCAAAATATATCGAAATCCGGATCTTGGTTGACCGTTAGATTGTGTTCGAATGGCCGTCAGTAAGGAGCACGTCAACAGTGACTTACAGTAGTCTAGAAATAAATATCAAACCTCTAGCAGATAAACATTGTGGCCAACATAAAAACGGATTCAAAATTGCTAAAAACCAATGATCTGCCTGGTTAGTTGAACGAACTCTTAAAATATGGCAACGGGGATAGCAATTCAAGTAGCAAGTCGAGACGACGTAAACCAAACCTGCATAATTATGTGCTCTATTCAGGCGAAAACGTTGATTGTGTATAGCATTGGACTTTCATATCCTATTTGCTTCCAGTTAGAACGTCCACTAATTACAAGTTATTACTGCTGTCATGGAAAATACTTCTGATTATTAATTATAAAGCAGCAGAACACACTTCGCTGTATTAATTAAGAGAACTAAGGCAACTTTGGCAGAACCATCGGACGCCGCAGAGTTTTCAGATTAGATTAGAAACAAAGACACCCATTCCGAGATAGGAGCCAGAGCATAGCCTTCGGTTCACTCGGAGCTAGTACCCCTCCATTGCTGCTACTAACACCCAAACAGAGTTACAGAAGATAGAAGATATATTTCGAGTTATAGTAGACAGCGAATAAGTTACCCCAGAACTTCCTCGTATGCGTCACGTGAGGCACTTCCCCAACCATTGTTTCTGAAAAAACGTTTCATCGTTAACCATTCAGACACTTTTACTGTAATTTTGTAGTATTTGTCAAGCTGGTATTGTAGCACTGAATTATCTATTTTTTATGCAATTGTGTTGGTTACGAAAATTTTGCTTGCATAGATTAAATCGGACTGTCAAGTGTAAATCCAGTTTTTATTTAAATTATTCTCTAAAAGTGTTGTTTTCATTATATAAATCAGAGGGCCAAGTTTGAAAATGCTGCAACAGGCATAAAATGCGTACGTGAATAGTCTTCCCTATCGGCGAAGGAGGTCAAAGAACTGCAGTTCGCCGACTTTTACCTAGGGATTTACTGTACACCTGAGAGAAATAGGGAAACCACGCATAGCGTCCTTCAATAGGATCGCCGCCAGGCCAATTAATCGAATTCATATCCTAGCTTGTGTCCACTCTACGGGAAAACAGCTCCATATACCATCTGGTAATATGTAAAACTGAATTTTAAATGCTCTCGGTATTTCTATGCAAAATTTTGCGTTTTTTTTTTGCGATTTTCGAACAATTTTTAGAGTAGGTACACAACAGTTTTCTAAACATGTTCTGTCCTCTAATCGTCCTCCTAAATTGTCGTGTTCATGTTAACATCATCGTGTAGTTACCAAGAGAATTCTTTACATGTTAAGTCGTCACGCCAGCGACTCAGCAACTGTACCTTGCAAAATTTTGAACATCTATTTAAATTTCAAGTTAATTACAACTCGGAAGCTGTGAATTTTCTGCTGCTGGAAAGGTAGAGCGACGCCTTCTGACTAAAGTGTGCGCCGGCCTTAATAGGGATACTGTGGCTAATCAGCGGTTTTGGCTTTTCGGGTTGTGAGTGCAACACCATGAGCTGCAGGTGACCCTGGTGTAACACCCTCTACCCTGAGATTGCATCACGCTTCTTTTATCAAAGCTTTTGAATATTGTTCAAGGTTTATAATGAAGTGTAGCGAGAATGATGCTGTGATGACGCTCAAGACCTTACTTATTATAGCTAAACAGAGCACAAAAAAATATATAATGCTTTGTTACAGCCACTAGACTTACCGTACTGGAATAAAAACTGGAACGTAAGTTTGTCGATGTATCACACGCCAAATATATTCTTAAGAGAATGTTATCATAGAACACGCACTGTTATACGTACAGCGCGATATCGTTGGTTATTTTCTAGCATCCACATAATGCTGAAGAAATATATCCGTTATTTCTCACGTCTGACTTTCGTTACACGGAATATTTACAAATCAGGCAATTCATAAATATGCTCACTAGAGCTTCGTTTCCGCCATCGTAAATGACTCGTTCACTTTCATTCTCACATAAATTTAAGACTTTCACTGAATGTTCTGAACTGGAGTTTCATATTATAATGAACAAAATTAATCTCTTGTGTTTCATGCACAACACCCATCACACGTGAAGCTTATTTTCACGCAGGCAAAATTTTCATCCTCGGACACAGGTGCACATAAAACAACTCCAATTAAGCTCACTGCATCGCACAACGTTTTTCTAATTACAATTCGCGACAGAAATCATCCAACCGAGAAGAGCGCCGCGGCACCACGATTCAGAGGTCACGATTTTGGGGCACACCAACCATCCGCCAATGCTCGCGAGAGGAGGATCTTTTGGCAGAGCTACAGCACCTTCACCGCCAGTTGCCTCTGCTCTCAGAGGGTTCGCTAAACTACACACATCATCTATTTTCTATCTTATATTACAAGGGAAAACAATACACAAGAGTCGTAATAACGGTAAGCTGGTCGAGATGGTGGTGGTGGTGGTCGGAGGCGTCGAAGGTTCTACACACGGCGAGGGTGGCTGGCTCTAGGGGGCCGGCAGGCAAACCACTGGCGGCAGATTGCCACGCATACCGCAGCTTTCGCTCACAAACACACGCGCCAATACACCAATTATACACGACCCCTACTTGCTTACAACTCCACCCAAACTGTTGACTTTACCCTAGTTTGGGAATCGTCATCTGCCACCATTGTCAACTACACCCACTGACATCACTGTTTGAGAGGGTAACATTGGGTGCCATGACATGGAGCGAAGGCTGTTGCTGACACTAGAACTCTCCAGAGCCATGCAAACACGCTGGTGCTACAGAACCATCCGGCAACTGTTAGTTTATAGCCACTTATTGCAAAGATTTAGTAACAAGGAAATAACTTGAGGAGCAATGAGAAACATGGAGGAGTACCGAAGAATAATTCCTGGTCTAAAAAAATCGTGAAATTGTAGAACTGCGATTTTTTAACGACGTGAACTACTTCTAGGTAGAATACATGGAAATATCCTGTGGCTTCTCATTTCTGTACGTCTAAAATTTAATAATTATTTTGTATTTTCACTTAATAAAGCCAGGAGCTTTCAAGCTCCTCTTCACAAATCACGTCAGCATTGCAGAAAGTTACAAGCTTTGCGAAATATTACCCTTTCATTCTTTAAAATTATCTGCTATTCAAATGCACCTGGATAGAAAAGTTGTACTGGTGCATATGAATTTTAGATTTTGCAATGGTTGAATGTAATACAGGATGGCAGAGATAGACAGTGATCGAATGCTGCAGAGTAACTATCAGGCATAATCATTGTAGCACAAGGTCAAAAGATACATAGTTTCAATACTACTACCTAACGATAAAGTACTCATACATGAGCTTGGGCAGATAGACATCTTCAGTGCATAAATTTGTGGTTTGAAGAGGATCCAACCTTAGAATATTTTCCTAGGCTTTCTGCAGCTCCCCGTCCAAGAGTGTTAGGTATGGTCAACAACGCGTCGAGATTGGTAGCAAGCAGGCCATATATTGCGTTTCGGTTTATTAACAGGATATTCCCTTCACTGGGCAAATAACCATATATGGTTACTTACGTAATGCTGTTCCTACGGCAGAGTTTATAAGCCGCTCGATGAAGAGCTAATACTGTATTATGGTAACAATAATACCACAAGAAATTGCTCACCTAGCGGCGAGGGTGTGCTAGATGGTAGTGCCTCAGAGAGCGGCATATCCTGCCACGCCGTGGCGTCACCGACCTTCTCAAGGGAAGAACTGGAGGTGCTCAGCCTCTTCTTACGCGGGGGTGGTACCTGTAGGCCTGGGGGACCTTCTTCGGGTACCACCTCCATGCTCTCGCCCGCTGGTGTAGCAGGCAAAGAATTCAGTTATTAATCAGAGCTATACTGTACAAACACATTATTATTATAGATATTAGCAGGCAGGGTCGTAGACATGTCGGATAGTTTTTGAGCACAAGGAGCCGGAGTTGGACATCTGCTTTTCCGGAGAGTCGAAGTCGGAGAAAAATTAATAGTTTTACCCGGTCAGTAATCTAACCGTTTCAAGGAGTCGCAGTTGAAATTCCAGAGTTCTGGGGTACTATGAGTTGGAGACGGATACCTACTATTCCCAGCAGTCAGACCTTGTACATTGCACTTGCAACCCAATTTTAGCCATAAACACGTGGAAAATGCGTATTCTCTTAGCCACATTCCTGAAGCAGGCCGTTAAAGTCACGGTTCTTCTTTAATACCAGTGCTATGTAATTGCAGTTGCTGCCCGCGCTCGAAATCTCTAATTGACAAAAAATGAATTCCTCAGTTACCATCGCCCTTCAACTTAAAGATTGCTCTCAACTGATCAGTTGTACTATTTTCATTTTGCTTACAAGATATAACTTTTACCTTAACTTTCTTTGAACGGGACATCCCAGTTCGAGAGGTCATTCAGTCTAGCGATTTGTCGGTCGAGGAGTTCATGCCAAGAGCGTCAAGCGCCAATCCTGACTCACGATGGGTGGCGTCTCTCAACACAGTATTGCTAAGGTAATACTTTGCATAAAAAATAAGCTTTCATCTTTAAGTGTTGTCATCGTCAGAGGTCGTACCGATACTACAGCAAAAGCTATGCTGTACAAACCAACTAGCTTTTATTACACCGTATTTATTCCATCACTTACGATATTGATGCTTATCTTAAAAAACCAATGCAGATAAGCATTGGCGGGTAATAAAATGAAGCAATATTTATCACTCAAGGCGCAGATATGTTGCTCCATTATTCGTGGAACACAGCTATTGAAAAACCCCTAGGTATGATGAATTTTTGTTGGTATGGGTGAATGCTAGAGTCAGCGTTCACTGCGTAGCCTTTGAGATAACGATACTTTATTTAATACTGATTTTTGTCAATCATTTCGCGTCGCTTCATTGATGAACGTCCGGCGCGATTGTGCTGGTATGATATAAAACTGCACAAAGGGCACTTTCGTTGAATGGGCTGCAATTACCATATTTTAAAATGGGAGAAAAACGAATGACAGAAATGTCCTAAAGCATACAATAACTCGTTCGCATGATTCATGGTAGGCTTTCGGTAACTCAAAATTAGGGAATGGAGTATTTTAAACGAGGAGCCTCCCCAACACCAAGACAGAATGGAAGAAAGTTCTAACCAAGTAAGAGAAAACTTGTTCATCACGGAAGTTACCTACGTAAGTGTCTACAAAGTGCATAGTATCTATTAGCTGAAGCTGACTTTGGCAGTTATTACTTTTATTTCAAACTAGAATACAGTATGTTGCGGTGAAAGCATAATAGTCAAGTTAAGTCAACTACGACCGTCCAGTGAATGCACACGGACAGAGATAAAAAATCTAATGCAAAAAAAAAGTTAAGTGTTTCTAAGAAAAATGAGATTAACAGCAGCACATGAACCTACATAAAGAGCAAATTAGTGCATCGATAAAAATTCAGCTACTGTATGAATTTTTTCAAAAGATTCGTTTAGCTACTTACAACTCTCACAATAATATTAATATATGATGTGAGACGAGAGACTTGCTCAATTCTGATACTGGCTTAAGAATTTTTTAAAGTTGCCGGTATGTTTACACGAGTAATACATTCGATTTTCTACAAATGCGGGCTACGAAGCGAGTACACGAGTAACAGAAGGCAAGCTGCTGGTCTATGATTTGACGGGTAGAATTTGATCTTAGAAGAGCAGTTAATAAAAGTATTGACAAAAAAAGGAAGACATGGAGCACTAACCAAATGTTAAGGCGCCATATTGGCACATGGAAGAGACAACAACCACTAACAAGATCAGTAAGACACTCCATGAGGCTGCAAACAGGCGAAACTAATGTGAGGTGCACTATGCTGACGGAAAGAGACAAGTAATGTTAGTACATCGACAACATACTCTCGGTCGACACTGTGATGATGGTTTGGGTGGACACGGGCCGTCTGTTGCGTGGGGGAGCCACTGGAGGGATCTCCAGAGCCTCAAGGTCCATTTCGTCGTCTTCAGGGTAAGACAGGAACAATGCATTTACAAAGTGTTAGTTTCTTCTTCTTCAGGTCGAGATTTCAACGATGCATTAACAAACTTTAGATTTCTTCAACCTTAACCCTCTCCATCCCAAAAACTCTGCTGATCGAGGTTCTAGAAGCAGCTCATAATAGACACTCTCATTGTAGTCACTCCAGCTCCATCTCCCGTTTTATTCAGTCGTAAATAAGATCCAAGCACTGACTTCATACGTTGTAAACTATGTTGTCCAAGTTTCCAGAGTGGGAAACAGAGCGCTGGTTTCAACAATGAAAATTTGATGTGGGAGCTGCAGTTCCCGCCGAGAAGGAAAAGATTAAGGCGAGGTATCAGCGAAATCTTTACAACCATTTTGATACCTGCTCCAGAGGGAGAGTTCTGACATCTGTCGACAAGTCAGAATAGAAGTTTCTCGGTGGTTCAGCTATAGGAAAACCAGATTTCAGACGCGGTATACCAAGAGAAAAGTTTCAGAAGTGGGGTAGGTATGAGCAACAAAAGCTAGAAGACACTAAGACACGGAGATACTCACCGAGGTTGATATCAGTACGACTGCTGTTGCGAGAAGACGGTCGCTTGTAGCGGGGAGGCGCTACGGGGGCCAGCCCTCCCTCCGTCTCGTCGATAGCTGTCGTAAACAACAGTTCAGCTTACGAGTTCGCCTTAGTATTTTTCAGTGGGAATTCCTGTCATTTTGTTCACAAATAATAATAGAGCGACCTACGTCCCGGCTGCTCTTTCGAGAAAGGGCTTATTGGTCCGCTAATGCCAGCTAGCGAAAATGTAATCATTGCTATCTTGATAAGATTTGAGGATGGAAAATTTCAAGACATTCTCACTGTTGAAATATGTAATAGAAGATCAGAGGATTTAGAAGTTGCAAGCACTAATTAGTAGAGTTCCAAATAGGGGAATAGAAGAAATATCGCTGGAGACGGCCCAGTAAGCGACAGTAGATGGGGTCAATGTAAGGCCCATGCGACTTTAGCTCCTCTCAACCACATTGGCCCCATTTCTTATTAATTGGCAAAGGTAGTGACAATTTCGTCTGTAAGTGTGCCCTATTTGGCTACAAAGTAGGCCAAGGTGCCACTAGTTACAACCAAAGATCATGTGGAACCAACCAAGTAGGGCAATCATGACAAAACCACTAATATTTTAGGCACGTGGCAGCTACATTTACCCAACGTGATATTTTTAACGAACTACCATTTTGGGCACGTGTTAGCCACCTTGACGCTATGAGGCAGTGATAGCTGCTACTTTTAAATCACATTACCTCTTAATTACCATGTGAGGATCACCTATCATTGTTGCTCAAGAGATATATTGAAAACAGGTAATTTATGATACGGATTGACATCCATAGCAAACCTTTGTCTCATCTTACAACACCGGTTATCTTAATATAGTTTAGGGTAAACCTGCACTTAGACGCAGTAGAAATCTCACTCTAAAACTAAATTGGAGCACATACGGAACTCTAGACGTACAAATCAGATAAAGCCGAGCAATAACTTAGAAGACTTGACAGTTCTGACGTACGTCAGTTCTGCAAGCTCGAGATGAATATCAAGCAGTACCACTAGACATAGATGTAGAAAATGCTCAGCTCCATGCGGTATTCAACTGCAGTACAATGAAATATACGAAAATAGCCATGAGAATAATGTAAGAAGCACATGCATCTCAAAAATCAGGCTAAGAAGTGTAATTAAATGAGGTTAACGTGAAAAATTTTTCAGGACAAAGTAAAAACGGCCAGAATATAGACAAATAAACAATGAGAAATGACCACCCTCTCGGTGGTGAAGTGACAATGGCTCGGCATCGCACCAACGGAGGCCCGGGTTCGATTCCCCGGACGGCACGCTACGGATTTACAGTGCGTGGAGCACTCCAGCACCGAGAAGGCCAGGCGAAGCACGGCGAGGGATCCCAAATTGACTTTCATCACGGACTGCTTTTCCTGCTCTTCACACTACCAGTTCTTCCAAATTCTAGAATTAAGGCAAAAAGAAAACCTCGATAGGTGTATCCACTGTACCCTGTATACGAGATAATAAATGATATTTGTTTGTTTGTTTTGAAGGACGTCGGCCGCTGGGTTGCACCTATTTTTTTCAGTTTTTAACTTCATCTTTCGTTTAGCATTTAGGCCCATGGAGGTGGCTCGGTAACATATGGCAGTCAAATTCTTCAACAAGAGAAAACCATTCGAATTCCAACAGTAAATTTCTAAAGTACCTTCCAACAGAGACCAAAGTTGTATGTGCCGCATTTGCATTAAAAAATCATTAGAATAGAAGTTAAAAGAGCAATTGAATACACCTCGTCATAATATACTTTACACACAACTACTCACCGTACAGAGAAGTTTCAGATATGGTAGAGGCTCTGGAGCCCGATCTCTTTAACCTCGGCGGAGGGGTAGGCAGGGGTTGGGGCTCACCTTCGCTGTCTTGCGACGCTAATTCATTCAGTGAGATAACCGAAGACATTATTGTATTGCGTATGGACTGTTGCTATGGGCATCAATATGCATGATATATACAAATATTTTTTTCAGAAATACAAGCAATCATTCGTCTCATAGTGATGAGGAGATTATCATTTTAGAGCGTACAAGATTCTGAAGTTTGACAATGCCAAGTATCGAAGATAGCAGTAATTTAATAGTAGAACAAATATGCTTCAAAATTTGGACATTTTTCTTGTTGTAGACAAAAAGTACTTGAGGAATTATAGCAGCAGAGGTTGGCTAAAAATGAACAAAGTTATACATCCAGAAGATATTTGCGATCGACCAAATTATGCGTACTTACTGGTAATCGATGGGGTAAGAGCGGGAGACTTGCCGCCTCTCCTCGGTGCCCGTTTTGGGGGCGGAGGAACATCGGACTCCGTTGATGAAGCAAAGGAACCTCCTTGCTTCTCAAAGTACTTCTGCCGTTCGATTAAGAATGCGTCTTCTTCTGGGAGATCAAACGAAGGACGGTCCTGTTCACGCAGGGTCGGCTGTTCCGTGTCGAAGGATGACTGGCTGTCCATGTCAGAAGACATAGGGCCTCTCTGCAGGCCGGACTGCTGTTTCAATGTTCGCAGTTCTGATTCTCCAAACGACTCGTGAGACTCGAATGATCGATTGTACTCGACCTCGAATGATCGTCTGTACTCTTGCTCTTCAAAAGAGTCAGGCTCTAAGGCCATGCGCTTGCGTTCTGCCATTCGAGTCTTGTCAAAGGAGCCAGTCTCGGAACTGCCTCCAGATGTCGAACTTTCGCCTGTATGAAGCAGAATGATCCCAGGCTGATATATGTAGTGCGGCTGTGGTTAATACCAAGCTACAACATAAAGCTTGATTTTTTAAACGAAAATCTATGTTTGAAACATTCTCTACGAGAATTGCAATGCGTTTAAGGGCTTTTTGTCTTAACAGTGTATTGAATAATGTTCATTGAGCGTTTGGTGACCTTCATCAAATACTAATTTTTGTAAGCACAAAAGTTATACGTGGTATGAGATTAAGCCCACCATTAAACATATTAAATTTCGATGTTTTAAAAAACCTGTCACTGACTGGCGGTATTAGTCTCCTACCTTTATTAATTAAAGCAGCAAGTACCAGCAGGCGAGCCACTTCCTAAAAATCAGTGTATTTTAGAGATAAATTACTGTACCACCATTAGTTATGTCTTACGGTTGATGGCACTGGGTGGACATGATTTCAGTCTTGATTTTCACTTATATTCTTACTAGTTTATAATATTTTTAGGTGGTATATAATCAGATTTATCAACTATAAACAACAAGTGACCGACAGTAAGACTCACCGCGCAGGAGGGCCGTGGCACGGTCCTGTGGCAACGAGGACCCCACAGCGCTCGTGGACTTGTAGGTGTCAAATTCAAAGGATGATCTGCGGAGGGTTAGTAGACATCGTTGTAGTCTTTCATAGACACGCTATGCGTAGTAGCTAGTTCTACCTAAGGTTTTTTACACGCTATACGTACGTAGTAGCTAGTTCTACCTAAGGTTTTTTACACGCTATACGTACGTAGTAGCTAGTTCTACCTAAGGTTTTTTACACGCTATACGTACGTAGTAGCTAGTTCTACCTAAGATTTTTTCAAGAGGAAATCAGTTACCCTAACTGAATTTTTGGCTGTCCCAAATGTTGAATGGCAATTTTAGCTTTTGAGCGGGCCATGATTTCTGTTAGGGATGCTTTAATATGAGAAATATATAATCAAAAACACGCTTGTAGAGTTTTAGTGATGCCTATCTTGTGGACAATAAATTGCATGAACGATTCGATCGAATGAGTTAAGATGAATGAAATTTCGCTAACGAAACTTGCCTAGTAAAGTTACTATTAGCAGGCATCTTGCATAGTGCACTGGAGGTACTATTAAGTGATCATTACTATAGGTACTTGTTTTCGTTCGAGATACAAACCGCACGAATGACAGTTAAACAACTTTTCAAAATTTTCTGACAAACAGATGAATTATTCTCGCTACATATGCAATGCTCCCCCCGGAAGTTACCATGGTCAAATGTAATAGCAGCAATAACGACAAATGTAATAGCAGCAATAACAACAAGGATAAGGCCAAGTTAGTAAATGTGTCAAGTTTTTGTCAAAACAAAGTGGTGGGGTGCTGAAGGTTGATGATGTAGAACCTTAGGTACAGGTGTTTGGTCCCCTTCCAACTGCTATATCTGGCAGTCAGTTATTTGCGTAACTTTTTGTTGTTTTTAGAACTGTCCGTCACGCAACATTGAGTTATGGCGTCCATTTTTAACTCATTACGCGGAATGAAGTCATGTAGAACAGAGGGAATACCTCGTTTAATCCCGAGGTAAACCTGCTGAAAGTGTACTGGCGGTAGTTGACTCTTTACAGCAGTCGTTCTGCTCGAGCAGTCGGGAGTTTTCAGTTGCTTAGCTTCGTTTACAGCAAGATAAGACTCCAATTTTTTTCACTTTATTGCCTCTGCTAAGCTAGGTAACGATCAGCCACTGACAGAGACATGCAGTGCCCTAGACGAAATCCGCAACTTAAATGATTTTGCCATGTAAAGTAGATGACTGACTGGATGATGCTCATAGACAGAAGCCATGTCTTCATTTAAGGGAAATGTCTCTTCTGTTCTCCCACCTTAAGCGAGGTAATCTTATCCCATCAGCTTTACATTAGCCTGAACGTGGAATTTAAGCATTTACCAGAGTGGATCGGGTTTCGTAACCCGAATACGCTCGGAACTCGGTCCAAAACTTTTAACCGAATGCGCAAAAATGAAGTTCGCGACATATTGTAGCTAATCGAATTATATAGCCTCGCTCAAAGTGGGCGAATCAGTGGGCGAAGATAGAGGTAGGCTGGAATTTAAACGCTGTAGTTCATCTTTACTTACCCTGGAGTCCTGGCCTCCTCAATGTGGATGACGTCAGACTCTGCGCTGGCGTCCGAGACGCCGTACGCGTTCTCAGCCTTGACGCGAAACTTGTAGTCGGAGCCCACAATGAGGTCATTGAGTTGGGCCCAGGTTATCTTTGAGGACATGGCTTTAAGCCACACGTCCCAACCGACCTGGCCATAGAGAAAAGCGAAGAGGTAAAGTTAATGATCGAAATATAATATAGAAATAGAAAACTTATTGCACCACAAGGGCACAGAGTGCAAAGTAACACAGTTAGAGCCTTCGTGTGACGCACTGACTTTGTTGAGACGTTACTGCTCTGCGGTAACACAGAGTTTAAAGAGAAATCCCAGGCAGGACATAACACAAGCATTCTGCTATATTTTAGTCCATATATTCCTATTATAATTTATATAATGAATATCAGCCCGAGAAAATATTTGTTGGTAGCTAAGGCCGAGGCCTCATCGAAGTAACACGCGGCGTAACAAATTTGTTGCATGCAAAACGTAACATCGGGTACAGCAATCTACTGTCCCCACCGACGCAACATAGATCACGCGACACACTATCGCTCACTGGCTCGATGTCTCCGCAAATATCGCATGGCATCGCTTGTTGTGTCAGTGGGGCCCCAGCCTAAGTTGCTGTACGCCAGAACTTCCAAGTGCAGGCCATACGTAAATTTTATTTTCGAGTTATTCTTTTAACAAAATGTAAAGGATTCTCTATGGAAGAAGTCGTTGAGGTTGACTTCAACAGCAGTTGACTGTAGTACTCACCCTGAAGTACTCGAGGATGTATGCGTTGACGCGGCAACCGCCGTCATCGGCAGGAGGATCCCACCGCAGGGTGATGGAGTTGCCGGATATTTCGTTCAGGATCGGTCGGGAAGGAGGGTCAGGACGATCTGAACATCACACGCACAAAACAAAGTCGTTCAGTGTGACGTAAATTACAAAAATGGATGCAAAAGTACGCGTCCACGTGTACAAAATGCACTTTAGCCTCTAGTGCCTACTGTAGAAATATGTGGAAGTTACAATTAGTGTAATTCTTACGAAAAGTAATGCGTATATGAGGCATTAATTGAGACATTAAAATAGGGTCAAAATATCTAAGAAAAATTAAGGAACCTGTAGAAGTAGGCATCTAAGAGCGTCAGTCTCACGCACGCTGGCACGGAGGATCAACCTTCTCTGCGAGATAGGTGGATTCTGGCATTACAGGACTCGCTGAGTCAGCATTTCTGGCACTCAGATGCTACTGCGAGGTATTGACTCTCACCAGAAATGGGAATGGTAGTGGGGGTCGCAATCGTCACACAAATTTTTCTTCTCTGACAATTTGTGATCGAATACAGCCGCGCATTCCTCTGACACCAGACGACATCACTTTGCAGCACGAACTAAAGCATGANTGAGATGTGCGGTGCGGTTAGTTTTACTTTTACTTAGCCAAGTAAAAAGAACAAGACAAATGAATATATATGCATCACATAAGGCGTTCAGCAGCACCTACCTGTGACAGTAATGAAGAAGGAAGCCTGAGCAGAACCGTGAGAGTTCTCCAGGTACACCTGATACATGCCCTTGTCAGCCCGACAGCCGCTTGCGATTTTGAGGACCGCAAACTTTTCCGACACATCGCTGGAGTAGCGGTCAGCCATGGCCAGCTGTAGAAGTACAACAAAACGGACTGTTTAAACACTTCACGCAAACGTATATAAGACGTATTGTAAGTTTTATGGGCAGCGATAAAATACATAAACTTTCTACTAGCTCAGTAAAATGGTAGATCCCAAACTATCCTGATATGACACGTTGCTGTACCATTGTGACACATTGCTGTATCATTTCTACTGTTAGGAATGCTTGCAAATATCGAGTAATCTTCGTAGCAACTGGGCAACGTTCAAGTCAGTGTTACTTATCCCGTTGCCGAGGAAGTGAACCTTATGCAGAGAGTTAACTACAATGCACTCTTAACAATACTGTTATTATACACGATGGCACTGACGTAGCTAGGGTATCCTTTCCTCAGCTATCGCTGACCGAGACGGCGTCGGAACCTCACTACTGACCTGCTTGCCGTTGTGTGTCCACAGAGCGTTGGGCTGAGGTTTGGCGATGTACGGGACCCGGAGTCTGATGAGTTCATCCGTGTCGAATATTAGGCCGTGCTCGTACTGGGGAGGCAGCGCGATGCTGGGAGGGGCTGTTGTGTAAATTATAATCTAGATAAGTAAGGTATGCATTGTACTTTTATTCATGAAAAATAAATTGGTTTATACCTGAGCTGGTTACACTGATTAATAGGGATTTGAATATACCTTGTCACTAGAGAACTGCACGTGTGATCAGCTATAGAGAATACAATAAACCGAAGTAGCCACTGTTACCAAGAAAGTTTTGAAGAAGCAATAACAGAACTAAGACTAGTAGCTATAAGAAAAGGAACTCGGTCACTTTTTTTTGTTAGGTGATTCTGGCAGAATTCTCTTTATTTCAGTGTTCGTAAATGTTGAAATCGAAATTTACTCAATCACAAGCACCCTCAGGTGTGACCTCAACCGTAAATAATCTCGGTAATCATACTGCTATGTCGTATTCACCTTGGACTTTGAGGATGGCGTGGGAAGATGCAGCGCCCGCCCTGTTGGCGGCCCGCACTCGGATGTCGCCCTCATCGGTGAGTCGCGCCTCCTTGAGGGCGAGCGTGAAGTGGTCGCCAGGGCTGTGGAAGAACTCGTAACGTTTCGTGTCATAAATTTCGAAGCCATCCTTGTACCACGTGACGTCAGGAGGAGGCGATCCAACCACAGCCACGGTGAATTCCACCTGCCCAGCAGTAGTCCGAAGTACGTGAGTGGGAAGTCGTTTTTGGTACAAGGTATTGATGCCCAAGGCGATCTCTGGCTTAATTACAGAATATTAATAATTCATTGAAGTTATATTGCAATACCAAAAGGTGAAATGTTGCAAAAGGCACTAACAAAATTCCACTGTGCTAGAAAAACAAGGGTTACTTGCAGACGAGGACAAATTTAAATTATACAACAAATTTTAATTACGATCATGATACCCATACACGAGCAGTGGCAGCTGAGGTAGCACAGCATCCTGCTATAAAAACAGCTGCATTTAGCGATGTAGGGAAATTTAAATAAGAGCCTCACCCTGTTGCCTTGTATGGCGGTGATGTTGCGCAGCTCCCGCAGGAAGTGCGGCTCCGTGGCCTCCGTGTCCAGAGCCACCGTCACCAGGTCCGACAGGGGGGATGGGTCCGAGAGACCTGCAGCGTTCTCCGCGCACACTCTGGTACGGTGCACAGAGCATAAAATGGATTTAGTAATCTGTTTATGGGTCCGTTTTCTCACCGAGGTGATTCAGCAATACGTTTTGTACAAAAGTATCTACTTTATTCGGCGAAAAATATAGCGAACCGTAATTGATACAAGAAAAAGAGAGTCTCACACGGTGGGCCAGAGGCGCAGTTAGGTACAGGAGAAACATAGCATTTCGAAGGGAGAATGTGTAGAAGACATTATCTAAGATAAGAATATAAACTAATCATAAACTTCTCTATGTTTAGCACAAACATAAATGGGACTCGATCGGTATATAGACATCTTATGCATAAAAACGATCTTTTAATCAAGGTACAAAGAGGGTTGAGAAGTCAAAGCACGGTACCTTAAAATAAGTAGAATAGTATCGTGATTTTCAAATGTTATTTTAATCATATGACTGTTCCAATCCGTAGTACATAGCCATGCCGCTTCAGAAAGTTATTACAATTTCTAACGCCTAGTTGGTCGAACAGCGGTTCGTACACCTACTCACTAACAGTTTACATCAAGAAGTTTAGATTCACAAAACTTGAACTTGCACAAAAGTCGATGAGGTTATATGGAAATGTTCAGAAATTATTTTACCATCGGAAGATACAGTATTACTAGCTTTATTAATTAACGTTCTTAGTAGGTTAATATTATTGCTTTGGAGTTTCGTTACCACAATATTATTTTAGTTTACGTTGAGTTGGATCTCATGATTTGTTTCAATGAATCGCATAACCCTGATTTTACTAGCGTGACGTTGACGCCAAGAACGTCACATCGTAAATAGCTTTTTTATGCTATCCGTAGTATGTGAAGGATTTAGATTAAAAGATATATGTAAGTTAGAGTGTTTTCAGGAAAAGGAAGGCATAGAAACTCAGAAAATTATTATTTCATTATTATTGCAACAGTGACTGCCGCGTCTCACCTAAATTATGATTTTATTTAGTAGCCATTATGACACTACATGTTGTGCCTCACCTGAAGCGGTAGTCGTGGCCACCGACGAGGTGAGCGACGGCGTACTCGGTCTCCTTCACCGGCACCAAGTTCACGCGAACCCACTGGTCTCCTTCACCTTCGCACTTCTCAATGATGTAGCCTGGATGTAACGCAAAAAGCGTTCTTATCAGATGACTGACTGATTTTTGTTCAACCTAAGTAATTTTTCAAATTATGATCACAAAGTGGATTCCTATGTAGCAGTGATGGACTATTTATTTCTGGGATGAACATTTTGTACTTGCAGCTTATGATACACAAAATGCTGGGCAATATAGACACGGAAAAAAGTGGTTTGGATGAAAAGGAAATGAATGAAATCAATGAATTTCTAAATTTTTGATGGCAGCAACTGAACAAGCTCACTCACAATTCACTATAGTACCAATATAACTCTACAATGAGGATATCTATAGTTCATAGTAGACTGTACGAATATCTGGGACGGGCTAGCATACTTTTGTTTAAAGCTGTAAAGCGTCTGCAGTACATACATAATTTCACACCATTTGAGACGCAGACCACATCCGGGGTCCTTTTGATGTACTGAGACTTCTTTTTTTTTGCATAAACTTTGAAGGATAGACGCGTGAAAAAAGTTACCAAGCAATCAAGCTATTGTAGGATTACTGACTTCTCCCCCCCCTCCCCCGCCTCGCCGCCCATTGTCAGTGGCACAGTTGTTAGGGATGCTGACTCGCTCTTTGTGATGAAGTTGTACGTTCTACTCCCAAGACGGGGAGGCAGGTCTGGGGATCGGCAATGTAGCGTCAGCATTTCTGTCATTGATAGTGTACTAAGAATGTACTGACCTTACGACTGGGGGCGGGGCGCAGTTGCCATATGAGCCTTCCGTCTATGATATCACAGCTCAAATAATCCGTGGTCGACTGCATCACTAGCGTCTCTTGGCACTAGATGCGCCTTGTCTGCAGCACGACCTAGTGCATGTGGGTTTTCTAGTTAATGTGTACAGACAAGGCCACTTTACCGTTTCTTTTGCTTTTTGTTGGTACTTCGTGACTTCATAGACGTTTTCTTCACACTCACAAACTTTTCACTTATTCTTATAGTGAGCAATAAACGCACTGGTTGCTGCTCTTTTAGCACGTCAAACTGAACAATCATCAAATTAAGATTCCTATACACCAACGCATGCTTCCTCTACCGGAGGCAGGAGTAGATCCTCGCTGAAAGCTTATACTCCCACGAAACAAGCTGCATTTTCAGCTCGGCTGCTTCCCACAATTCAGCGAAAAGACTCTGAGCCCGGGACTCGAGAGAGGCAGCCCTCGGATACACAAACAAACACACACGAGGCTGTTGCCAATACAGCTGCTGTTGCTGTCGCTTCGTTACGGTGGGCTGTAATATTGTTGAACATTCTGTATTGTTATTTATTATTAGTAGTAAATAAAAGGGGAACAAGAACAGTACCTGTGATGGGAGTGCCGCCATCTTCAAGAGGTTCCGGCCACCGTAGCAAGAGGGCGTCGTTCTCAGCCCTGAGGTAGGCGAGCTTGCTGAGCCCACCGGTGTCGCGGTCCACCGCCTCAGGGCGGCCTGGGGGACTCGGCCGGTCTGCCCCCCAAGTGAGGGTAAAGTGGAAATGTTAGTAAAGAAGAGTTTACATGCAGGACTCAATCAAATATAAATTTTCAATAGTATTATTATTGTTAAAAACCACACGTTGGTCGTCTATGGACAAGTAATAAATTCCATGTAGAGCATAAGCGACCCGAGGACGCCCTGAGCGTTGCCAAGAAGAATCTCTTATAACACAGATAAACAAAAATTCATGGCTGACTTGAAGAAATGCATATCGATACGGCCGAACACGATTCCGGCAACGAATTCCATGTCAACATAGTTGGTGTAGAAAACAAAAACCGAACTGACGAGTATGGCACCTCAACGTCTCCAACATACGCCATTCATGTAAATGCACACCAAAATAACGTCATCACATATATTTTCATGAGTATAATCTTGTAAATTTATATTTAAAGACAGCTCATACAACGAAACATGGTGAAAGCTTTTTATACACAGTCTATTTCAACGTTTTATGTGGCAACACTCTTCCCTTGCCCAATGTACAAGCGCTGCTATTTAGTTAATTTAGAGGCAGGCGCATGCTTGCCTAGCCTTACGCACGGTGTCTCAGAGCCACTTCTTCTACTTGACCATAATTTACACGTGTCAACCCTGTAACGCCCGTTGGGACCATTTGGTCACCTTTCAGAAAATGTTAGCGTTACGAAAGTGATTTTTAATTGGGGCATCAATGAGCTAATAATAAAACGTGAGGTACATGAGGTTGTTAAATTAGAGAGCCGGCGAAGGAAGTTACGTCGTTGCTGAGGCACAGTCTTTGTATCGGAAAAAACACGTTTATCCATAATAGTACGGAAATTACGGTCATGCGACTGCTCAGAGCACTGAAGACATAAACAACTAAAAGGCCTCGGTGGCGTAAGACCATCACCCGCGGTAGGGGGCAAATTCAACGAATTCATTTTTGATGAACGAGGCTAGGGCACAGCCACATTCTTTCCATGGATTAGCTCTTCAAAAATAACGCAGGAAAAAAAGAGGACGCCCTGTTCTCCAGACAATCTGCCGCGGTGGAGACAAATTCGCCGCGGTGGAGAAAATTCAACCCCGTCATTTTTTATGACCAGCTAGGCCAAGTTTTTTGACATGATCACATCTAGGTCAATCCACCAAACTCCCTACAAAAAATTATGAAGATTACTCATCTTCTTCGACCACTTTTTGGGCGGACAGATATACAGTACATATATATATATATATTTATTTACTTAAATCTTCAACGAAAACATTATCACCTCTCTTACTTCGTTTGCGGGTGATAATCACCTTTGGTTCAAGATGGCAAAGACTGTTTCACCGTATAATAAAATAAACAATGTTGTTGGTTAAAATGACTGTATTCAGAGAAAAGGATGGTCACTGTATCTACTTAACATGGAACAACTGTCTGCAGTAGCATTACAGAAAAAGTGCTCTGTCGTCATCCACCCACTGAACATTCAATTAAAGAAAATAAATATTGTATCTCGTAATATTAAGCAGGCAGTGCGGTCAGCTACAATAATTTTCCTCTTCATAGAAATGGAAAGTTGCCCCCGTAGCACAACCGACCGCAGCGATAACGACGCACACGCTCTCTGACCCAGAAATTGATCGCATTATAAGAGCAGAAGTTGCCGTGCCAAACGCCCAGCTATTTCTGAGCTACTGAAGCTTGCTGGCATAAACAGAAGCAACAACAAGTCGCAAATTTACCTTTCAATTCCTGTTATGTCGGAGCTGAGTAAATTATGTTCATAGGTGTGGCAGGTAGGTGGCAACAGAGACCAACAAACACCACAGTTTACCTGAACCCTTTACAGAGCAAGTGACAGTATGTAGTTCGAGCGCTGGCACACCAGGAGCAGTTGAGCTGGCAGGCAGGCAGGCAGGCGGGCAAGCTGGCAGGCAGTATGCCTTACACACCACGAGTAGTGTACCAGGTGCGAAGGTGCAGCTCTGCAGTGTTGCTAATTTAGCCTTTTTATGCTAGATTTTGCATTTTGGGAGGTTTAGCATCGAAAAATTTATTTAGCATTTAGCAGAGAAAAAGCAGGCATTTTAGCATTTATGACATTTTTCTGACTTCTACAACACTTTGTGCTGAATGTAATACTATTGACATAACGTAAGGCACAATTGTGATAACATTATCCTTCGTTGATTATTACAGCATTGAAGGGAAATTGTAACGTGCATTAAATTCGTGCATTGTGAAATAGATCGAGTTATCGCCTTCGCGTAATTTGTCTGTCCAGGATCTATTCAGTGCAGTGCAATATCAATCATATTATGATCCTTCCTCTTAGTGCCGGTTAAACTTTTGAATTAATTCAGCGTATCTTTCGCCTACCAATGAGTAAAGATAAAGCGAAATACCCTCAAAAGTTCAACAAGAAGCACAAGCTCGCCAGTCCATGTCAGAGTACTTCTTCTATGAGTTATATAAGTTGTTGTAAAAGATGAGACAACTAAGGTGGAAGTCAAGTCAGCCATGTATATTTGCTGCCATGCAACATTCAATTCCTGTGATCATCTGGACGACTTGTGCGAAAATACCATACCAAATCCGATACTAAAGCCGTCATACATCGCACTGAGTGCAAATGTAGTGGAGAATGTTATAGTTACTTATTTCAATGAAAATTTAACTACTGATAGCAGAAGTTAGCTTGTAACTGTATAAATCTAATGATATCACGGCTTACATCATTATTATTTTGTAGTTCCGGAAGAAGCCAATTTAAGTATGTGGCAGCATTTGCTTTAAATCTAATTGTGCCCCATTCGAATGCTGAAGTCGAACGTTATTCAGCAGCACGTGTAAATTATGACCTAAAGGGGCATAGCAAATGCTACAAAAACTTCAAACTTCCAAAAGTTACCATCAACAAAATTGGATTGATGGATTTCTATGGCAAGACGATAGCGCCAGTACAGAATGATCAGCTTGATCTATCAATTGTGATGAAATTGCATTGGCACTGTAATTCAGCAAAAAATCGGTGGAACATAATCTTTTCCCTCTTTCTTTTTAACTAGCTACTGATTTTTTCTGCAGCGATTTCGCAGGAAAGTCCGAATTTCATTAGGCAACACTGAGCAGCAGTGCGCACCTGACGCAGAACATCTTGGGGGACACTGATCGCAGTCCAGCGATGAGACTCAAAGAGTTTTTCAAATTCCCCGAATGGGAGTTCTATATTTTTTCCAGATCTTAAGAAAATTCCGCAGATAGTTATAAAAAATACAAATAAAAGCTTCATGCTGTGACAACAGTTTCATGCTGTGACAACAGCTTCATGCTGTGACAACAGGTAACTGTTAATTATTTGCGTAATTCTTAAGTATTAGGCTTGAAAAATATTCCCCAAATTGGTTTGAACATTCCTGGAACCCTCTCAAATTCCCAAGATCTGGAGAAAATTCCCAAAGAGTGGCAGCCCTGTATCGCACGTCTGGCAAGGCACAGAGCAGCAGTTAGAGCAGGAATCGGTCGCACCGTTCGCCGCCAGCGCTGGCTGCTCTGGACAGCAGCTGCCTGCTAAACTGTCGCTGTTCGGTGTACACACTCCAATGCATTCCGTGCTTCTCAAAAACTGCCAGCCTGCCAGCCAGCTTCCCGCTGAACCGCGTTTGGTGTGCCAGCGCCCTTACTCTCGTAATGCTATTCCTATGAGAGTATGTTGTGCTGCCTGGGAAACGGGATAAAAACGGACCTCAGCTGAATTAACATCGAGACAGTTGTCTGTTTCAAAGTGGTGGACTGTTTCTCAGTGGTCGTCTGTTTCTCAGTGGTGGACTGTTTCTCAGTGGTCGTCTGTTTCTCAGTGGTGGACTGTTTCTCAGTGGCGGACTGTTTCTCAGTGGTCGTCTGTTCCTCAGTGGTCGTGTACGTAAGGTTCCCTTCATTCACGAGAACTTGGCCGTCCAGACGCTAAAATCGTAAAATAGCTGCTGGGCAGACAAGAATTCTGTAAGTGGCAGCAACTAACGGTAATACACTTCAGCACAACTTGACCAGAACAATAAAACGTCGTACTTGTTTTTGCGTCATCCAAGGAAATGTAGAAAACGATTCATCTTTAAGGTTTCCTTTCATGAGAAACTCCTGAAGATATAATATATTGTACAATTTCGTGCTATTTATTGCGGGGGGAGGGGAGGTAAGTGTTCATGTGTCATACACCAAAAAATTATCTGTTAAGCACATTTGTAGCAAATGAAAATACAATTAATAAAGTGATAAATGTATTTTGGGGCATGGAATTAGAATCTGCGTATGAAAACGAGAAACTCATTGATATAGAGAATATATATGCATTTTCATCTTTTAGGAGGAAAAAATGTTTGTACAACATCAATTTTGCATTATAAATCGGCAGATTTTGGCTAAAGTTCAGCATAGAATATTCTAGAATGCTCTAGAATATTCTCAGTTACTCATAGTCAACCTTCAGATGAAAACAGGGATATTCTGACTCACCACTCATAAAAGAGGTTCTCAGTATGGCTGGGCGTAAGGAATTAACCTATGCACAAAAAACAAAATGAAAAAAGAACTGGTTGGTAAGCTGTGAAAAGACGAAAAAAGTTGCAGAGAGATCTCCAATGACCTACTGTTAGTTCAGTCAGAACAAGATTTAAAAGAAGTTATACTGTTGAGAACCAATGGGGGGCAGGTGTTGCCTAGGATGATCTTTCCGGGATTACGGTGAATATTCGGGTGACAGTATATTAATAATAATAATAAAAATTCTAATGGCCACCCGAGAATATATTTAGAATGCTTTGCGTTATCAAGAGTTCACGCTACGAATCGAATAATAAAAAATGAACTATACAGAAATCGTTTAAAGTCGCTCAGACCAAAGAAGACGCCACTCTTGTTGAAACGGCATAGAGAAGTGAGATTAAAATTTGCTAAAGAGCATAAAGATCATCCACATTCATATAAGCAGTGAGTTTTATGGAGAGATGAAGCTAAGATTGAGTTGTTTTGTTAAAATACTCGGAATTATGATTGGAGGAAAGACGGCGAAGCGTACGTACCAAAGAACACAAAACCAACTGTTGAATTTGGTGTGGGTAGTACCATAATTTGGGGCTGCCTTTTCTGCGAGAGGTGTTGGTAAACTGACGGTAATAGACCGTAAAATGAATGCAGAAAAGCATCAGCAAACTCAGAGGGAAAATTTAGTGCTCTTTGTCGAGAGCTTTCGGCTTCTTCCTGATTGGATTTTTCAACAAGACATGCAGTGATCCCCAGCATGTTGCTTTATAGGGCAACGAAGAAGTGGCCTGTTGAAAAAACTTTGACATCTTACAATGGCCGAGTCAGTCCCCGGATTTGAATCGAATCGAGAACTTCTGGCGACATTTGCAAATTAAAATCCGATAAAGAGGTCTAATAAACATCACAAATCTGAAGACAATTCGCAAGGTAGAATGGAGCAAAATACCAACTAAAATACGCGAATAATTAATTAAAGACTACAGTTAGAACTTGGTTGCAGTTGAAGGTCATAAAGGCTTTGCTACAAATATTATATGAAGAAAACGTATTTTTCTCTGCTGTACGATAATTTTTTTTACCTTTGAGAACCCCTGGAAGTAAACCTTGAAAGTTCTATTTTTAGAGCTATGCAACAATAAGGCATCGTGTATTGGACGCACAGTATCTACCAAGAAGGCAGTTGGTGACAATATACCTCTTCTACCGTAGGTTAGAGAGAACGCGTCGAAAATCTTGACCGTAAGTGAAAAAAAAAAACGTCATCCCAGTTGTTGATGATGGCCAAAAGGCATCAAAAATATATATATATATTTTTTTTTGTAAATACGTTTTTTAGATCCAAATTTACTACCGTATTAATCAGTTTTGACATTTGCAAAAGCAATACAACAGTACCAAACTAAATAGTACTCTGCGTGATACCACAGCGTAGTCTCGGCCAACACAGAGATTGGGATTGCGTACAGCAGCAGTGTACACAGTAGCACCGTAACCGAGTTCAGCGCTATGTGCAGCACTAACCTTGTCAGGCTAACTGGGCTCTCTGCCAACTGCACCGTCTACCCTCGCTATATCGTCCTGTAATTATTTTGTTCTGCCTCTGCCTGCCACGCCTCGTACGTCCACCACTATGGCACTTCCAAGCTAACCAGGAAATTCGGCCATTTTTGCTTGTAATAGCAGATACCTACTTGATCAGGGAAATTCAGTTTTGTTTTCTAAGCAAGGAACTTACGGGATACCACCAGTATATTATTAACAGAACAAGTCATGCGCCTATAACTTACCACCTTACGGGCTCGACATTTGTTATTATTATTATTATTACTAATCCCTAATTTGTTGTTGTCGTTATTATTATTGTCACTACCAATCACGAGTAAAGACTTGCTGCTATGATACGCTGTAGAGGAAAGATTAGCATAATAAGTTGCTGCGTTCTCTAAGAAGGATCCAGTTTAAACCTAGAGCAAGCTCCAGAAGAGACCCTCATAAAAACTTGGTACGCTGTCTAAGAAAGTTAAGGATAAAAATTTGGGGCGCACTCTAGAAAATATCGGGGAAAGTTTTAAATAATTAAAGGTGCTCATAAGGAGGAGGAAAACTTCAGGTGTTCTTTAGAAAAGAGCCACATGGAACAACTTGAGTGCGCAAAATGTTTAAATTTGTGGTGATTGTTGAAAGCAATTAGGGCATTGGTAAAACGCAAACGGGAAAAACAGCAACAAACCCTGTAAATTTCGTAAAGATTCATCGATAACTATTTATCTTGGTAACAGACAGACAAAAAGACAGACAAACTCGACGAAAGTATAAACTCCTTAACGGAGGTAATAAAAGCAACATGGACCACGCGATACTTGACTGTCCACGCCTCACCGGTAAGGCTGATGGACAATTAATAAAACCTTGATAAAAGTTTTTCCAATCAGCATAGCGACCTGAAACAAAAATAAACTGTTCTTGGAGACGCAAGGAATGTATCTTTTGGGAAGAAGCACAAATATATGAGCAGTGACCATTGGTAAATTTCAGAATTTTTTGTAGTCAAGTTTAGGTCATTATGGTGTCCTGGGACTCAACTATTGTTTTCCACAGTGGACATATAGCTGCAAAATCATGTTCCTTGCTGATAAAAACATTTCTTATCTCACCCAGAACTATTTATTTCTTGTTTGAGGCGGCTTTGTCGACTGGAAAAGATATCGAAGTTTCGGGGATCAACCGAGATTTTTATATGTAATTTTGAAAAAGAAACACATTTTGCTCCTACAACTTTTTTGATTAGGCCTTAGTTTTTGAGAAAATGGTTATTTTTCTTTAAATTATCATTTCCTCAGAAAATTCAAAAGAATAGAAATCTATGAGATTGTTGCTACAGCAAAATCTGAGACAATTTTAGAATCTTTGAAACATTCTTAACCAAACAACGGCTCTGGATTTTCCATTTTCCTTTTTGTTTTCTTCTGATATGCGATTTCTGATCACTAACTAAAATATTCATAACTATAGCACAATTTTCGGATTTGAACTGTCATAAAAAATTGGAAACGAAAATCGAAAAAACAGAGAAGTTTTGTTAGAAATGTTGCAAGGATTCCAAAACTGTCCTTTTTTTCCTAGCATGAAAACTCATTGATTTCTATTCATTTTTAGGTGGAAAAATCACATTTTTCACGATTTCCAAAAAACGTAAAATATTGAGGTGAATAGTCACATAATGCAATTTTTTAGTCTATTGACAAAGTCCTATAATGCAATTTTTTTTAGTCTGTTGAGAAGTTTAAATGTTGTATTCAAGTAGCATTAGCATCTACAAATGATATGCAGACATAATTTCTTGATTTTTGACCCCCCCCCCCCCGGCCCCCCGTTAGGACCCCTCTTTGGGGTTCTAGTGCCCAAAACTTCATGAAATTTTAGGACACAAACCAGATTTTCCAAATTTTTTATTTGTTGACCGATTGTTCAGAAATTTCCTCAGAACATGTATTTTTGAAAAAGAAACACATTTTGCTCATGCAACTTTTTGATTTAGGCCTTAATTTGCGAAATAATGGGCAATGAAAATATATACAGTATATGATATATATATATTTCCCATTATTTCAATAACGAACACCTAAATCAGAAAAAGTTTTATTAACTAAATGTGTTTCTTCGTCAAAAAATATGCTGTGCAAATTTTTGAACAATCGGGGCTTAATCGATCATTTTGACCCTATGCCCCCCTTTGGCCCCCTTTTTGGGGACAATTACAGAGACCATAACTCCATAACACACTCTCCCACTACCTAAGACTCTTTTTCAGCAAAAAAGAAAATTGGCAATTTTGACCAAAATAGCTGGGTTGATCCCTTAATCAGTGATGCCATCAGCCGCACTTACAAATTTGAGTGTGCAGTCAAGTATATGTTGTGTGGCCTATAACCGGACTTATACATGGCAACTATTCTAAACTGACGGCTAGGAAATTTGTAGAAACGGTGCAAAAACCATGAAAACTATACCGCTCCGTTCCAGGTGCAGTAAATATACTGTAAGTTAAATGTTCAGCCGCGTCACCAAGTGGTCTTTGACTATATATACTGCTGCTTCAGCCTCTGAGGTCGAGCTCTTGCAACGCAGATATCGTAAAAAATTTTCCAAACGGCAGTTTACGACTACGCACTCTAAGGCTCAGGCATATTCTATGCATTCCGAGATAATCCCACACCGATCGAAGAAATGGTAGATCGAAAAAATGGTAGATGGAAGAAATAGTATAGCAACGAAATGATAGATCGAAGAAATGGCAGATCGAATGATATGGTAGATTGAAGGAATGGTAGATCAAAAGAATGCTAGATCGATGAAATGGTAGATCGAAGGAATGGTAGATTGAAGGAATGGTAGATTGAAGGAATGGTAGATCGAATGAAATGGTAGATGGAATGGTAGATGGAATGAAATGGTAGATCGAAGACCTTTAGTTTGCTGTGGCCGCGGTGCACGCATGACGTGCCAGTGTCAGCAACCACCCTCTCTCCCCCCTCCGGCATATCAGCGGGTGCCGCAGTTGCCATGACGCAACAGGCGCTCCTCCTCCTTTGCTTCTCCCAACCAGCCGAGTTGGCTGGCCAGACTATACCATCGCCCAGTCAGCTTATAGCCGGACATTCGGCTCACACGTCAAGCGCGCTACCGCCTTTCACTGTGTATCGGGTTGACGTGCGAACTGAACCGTCCGCTCATACGCTGAGCGTGCGATTGTATCGTGTCGCCCCGGCATAAGAAAAATGTGTCACCCAGGAGACCATTTTCTCAACCCCGCTCTACACGCGACTGCCATAAGTAAGTCAGTCCTCTCTACTATGAAGGTGAAATTGAGAAAAACTGCTGTTTGTTACCACTGACCGTATCTTGCTACCGTTTTGGTGGGTTAAAGAAGAATCAGGCGAGAGAAGCAAAGAACTTGTCCTCCCAGCATCGGAAGGGATTCCCTTCGTGGCACCGCTGCTGTGCTCGTTAAGCAGTAAAAACTGTGCGGCTTTCTGAGTGTAATTAGCTCAAAATTTGAAGGGGTATCCGCAAGTTTACTCGTGATACTTGCTAAGACTGCTGACGAGACAGCTAACGTGATAGTGATAATTTTGGTAAGCACCCAGTTGCGCTGATATGGACACTCCTAAACATTAGGATATTGCAGTGAGAGAATACGAGCAGTTGACATTCGTCTGCGGTTCTTTTACAAATGCAAAATCAAAGCAGCATAAGTTCTGATGATAAAGATTTGAAAAGTGGAAATTGAAGAAATATGAACAAATTGTTTATGTTTCCATGACTTACTTGAGAAATAATCCCAGCTGCAGTTTAATACGTCACGTGCATATAGTTCAGCTAACCTTTGTATCTCGTCCTAAACGAATGTACAGCGGTAAAACTTCGTTTCATGGTTTCCCTGAATTTAATAGGTTAACATATACAATGTTGGACAGAAAATGGTAAAAAAGCAACTTTGACACATTTATTTCTTCGGGAAAAGCCATATTGTAGCATAAAAACCCGCACACTATAAAACAGGCACCGCGGGCTTGCGTCTTCCCTGTTTATTTCGCAATATAATGACAATGAAAACGGGAATCTTATAGAGAATCCGTCCTTGCTGCTCCTAACCTTACTTAATTTAGAAACTTTTTAGCTTCCAGGAAAGAAACAATAAACCATACGTCTTTGTATAATAACGAAATAACGATACAACGAAAGAAACACAACAGAGACAGTTTGTTGGTCCTGCGGTAGTGGCGGTACATGGTTTTGACGTCGTGGTGTTGCATCAGACATATGTCGCAACTAACTCACAAAAAATTATTTAAACTTGTTCCAAACTTTTATTTAACTTATGGAAAGACGTTGTTGAAGCTTGGAAATGATGAATCTATTAGCTTTATATTCAATTATGCTTGCCTTCGAAGGTTATGAGCTTATGACAGCTTCTTCTGATCACGTCAGAGCTTTTAGCGGCAAACATTTTATGGACGAACAGTGCGCGAACTACGAGTGCCTGCAAGGGTAGAAAGTCACAGCTTTTAGCGGCAAACATTTTATGCACTAACTTTTGAAAATTTAGGATAATTTCATCAATACTATTACTTCTCAAAGAAGGTAATGCGTTTATGTATTTTTCTCGTGGTTTTCTATCAAAAATTTTTCTTCAAAGGTTGAATATAATTAAGGATGTCAATTGTAGTGAGAAATAAACATGGCCGACGCAAGCCCGCGGTGCCTGTTAATGCCGGGGCCACATATGCATTTCTACGCCCAACTGGTTGCTAGGATGTACAGCTCGGGCCTCATCTCGATGCATATTTAAATTCGGTAGCATAGATACCAAGGACTAAATGACGTCCGAGTCTCGCATCCTTGCATCGAGTTGTCTGCGTAAATGCCTAGTGTGGCCCCGACATAACAGTGTGTGGATTCCTAATGTTTTGTGCAACAATAGGACTTTCTTACCGAAACAAGTGTGTCTATATCTCTTTTACCACCATTTTCTATCGTATATTGTACATATATCAAACACTGACACTCAGAGGAACTATAATAATAAATCTTTACCTCTACAGAGGTATAAGGAGTTTTTCGTATTTGTTTAATTTAAATTCGCATCAATTCTTTGATAAACAGCCTTAACACTTTTCCTGAGTGTCGCCATCTTTTATAGCAAATTTATCAAAGTTCAGGCAATGCAATGGTATTTCGTTTCTTCATCAAAAGAATTTTGAAAAGATAAACCTCAATAACTTTCTATTTCATATTATTTTGAAACTTTTGATAAATCTTATAACTATATTCGATGTAATAGTTTTAACAAAGGTAAAAACTGTTATTCATCGCTTTAATTATTATACAAAAACTTTATTGCCCCCTTTAGGAGTTTGTAGCGCAGTTCCCAAAACCTGTTGGTCTACTAGGAGTTTTGTCTCATCTGAGGTTGGCCTATACTCTACATGAAGGTCTTACTATAATTAATACGCTATCTGGACGACATTGTACCCAATCTACAAAAATCCTCTCGAGTTATATATGACTGTTTTTCAAATATGATACTCTGCCTGTTAAAAAAATGGTAAGGATCATCGGTATAGTGAAAACGATACGACCGTTAATTTTGTGTTTCTGCTTCTGGTTTGAGCTTCTCAAATCTCCATGTGCGAATAATTCCGAATGGGGGAATATGAAGGGATTCGTATAATTTGCAATTCTGGAAAATAGCGATGATGAGCATAGAGCATCCAATGATAATTCGAAACAAATTATGAGACGTAAAACCCCGTATTACTCTCGTATTATGATACCGGTGCCATGTACAAGTGAAGAAAATAGGAAAAGGTTTAATAGGTCTTAAGACTGTAGTCACTTAGACGATTTGCACGACACGTAAAGGCGAGGTGGTATGCGTTCTGGCGCGGGAGCAACAATAGAGGACCCAACAGCCAAATAACGAGACATCGTAATCGGCGCAGTTGCCTAAAGAAGGCAACACAAAAGAGGGGTGAGACGGTCGATGAATTTACATACTGTGCAGAAAATGGCAACAGCTCATTGAGGGCCGGAGAGCGAGTCGCGGCCGTTTTTTGGGAATGCGCCTATTACTTACTCTAATATGCGTATAATTTACCGAAAACCCGAGTTTATTATGTAGAAAACTCAGAAAATACTTCAGAAATCTTCCCTTAGAATCACAGCAATGCAGTTGATACTAAAGCGCCGCTGGATAACTTACCAGCTCCAAGACCTTCCTCATCCTCCATAGCTCGGGCTCTCTCCTCCACCTCAGAGCCAGACGTGGCGCTGTAGTATATAGACCCTCCATATGATCCTCCTTCATCAGCCGAGTAATATATCGAGCCTGCTACGGAGGAACTCTCGACGGACCGTCGCTTGTATTCGCCCCCGAGGGACGATCCCTCGTCAGCGGTGTGGTAGGAGGACCTCAGGGATCCTTGGTCGTCGGAGTCCGCTTTACGTTTCTCACCTTTGGCTCCTGGAGGCAGGAAACCACCTGCCGCTCCGCCAGCGTTCAGCTGCTCTACAAAAAGCGGCAGGTTGGCTTTGAGGGGACGACCGGTGCCAGACTTTTCCTTTTCGAGTCTCTCTTTTGATGCTCGAATATTTTCGTCGTACCTTGAAGCCACGATTGCAGCCGCATCGTCTGTGGTTGCCTCCTTTTTCTGACCCTTTTGTTTCTTTAGAAGTTTGTTAGATGCTGAAAAATCTAAAGAAGCATTTCTGTGCATAGGTTCGATAGCTTCTGCAGATGGGACACCAAGTGGGTACCGCTCCAGCGATCCTGCCCTCAAGTTTGAAGTGTCTTTCACACTGGACGCTCGCGAAGGCGGCTTGGACGTGGAAGTAGAGGTGTCAGAGCTCTTATCCTCGTATCCAGCGTACCAGCAGTCATGCTGGTAGTAGCCGGGTCCAGCGGAAGCATGCATGTAAACAGAGGACCTCTTAGATGATGGTTCAGAGGCCGAGTGGTACCAAGACCCCGGGGCTGAACCCACACTCCTTTCCGACCATTGTGATCCCGCCTCGCTGATCGCATCTGACGTATCATCACCAGCCTCCGTGGCATCGCTTCTTATCCCCTGCTTTTTTCTCCTCTTCTTTTCCTTCTTTTCTTGCTTGATGCGCTCTTTTTCTAACTTAGCTAAGGCTTTTTCCTTCTCTTTTTCAAGTTTGAGTCTTTGTTTTTCATCTGGGGAGAGATCACGGGCCTGTTTGTTGCCCATGGTGGAGCAACAACGGGGGCCACACCACACAACACAAGAGCTACAGTACGGGGCGGCACACCAACACAAACTGGTCACCTCCTAAACGTGTGCCAGCCTCCTTGCCTGCACCGACTTACTTTCTTGGCACACCGAACCTAACTGCATTGCTTCTCTGTGTGCGCATTGCGTGAACTTGGGCAGCTCAAAAGCGGCTTTCTTTCATTCAAATATTTGGCAGGAATGCGTCAAAAATTGCCGTTGCAATAAGAGTTCCACTCTGCGCTGTCATGAGAGGCGAAATGGTGCGTCTTCTGTGATGATGAATGGCGCAATTACAAGGGAACGCGTCTCGTGGTTGCTTTGCAGGCAGATTCCAAGAATAAGCGCAGGCTAAGTGCATTGTGTTGCACGAGAATAGCGTACGCTCCAACAAACATACACGCACCGCATATGAGTAATATGTATACTCCTGTAGCTTAGCCTAATTATCTTAATTATGAATAATGCATATATATGTAATTTTTACGTATGTATAAATAGTGAGGTATGTGTTGCTCTTTATTTGGACTGTAGATCGATTTAGTTGTAAGTAATGTAGATGTGCTGCTCTTGATTTTAGTGACAGTAGATGTACTATTTACCGCTGTAGAAAATTCTAAGCAAAGGAAATACAACAAGGAGCGGTTGCTAGAGTCTCTGTGGAAGGTATCGGAAACGCAACGGTCACTTATAGTCAGGTTCACTTATTTGGATTTCAACCTTCGTTGGATTTTCGTGGAGAGTATAAAAAACTATACATTTTTAGACACCTTATAACATGAATAATCAGAAAAACAAGGATTCCATTTGGCTTGTGTCCTTTACTGCCGCTATCTTGCATTTTACAAAATGGCTGCCGTGGGAAGCGTTTTCGTCAATATCTCGGCTTCTAAGTAACCTACAACTTTTACTTTGACAGCTAAACTACAACTGTAAGGCCAAAGATTCCAGTGCTCCTGGTTGCTAGCCTTTTGAAACATTGTTTACTGCAGTTCTTGCAAATACTTTCCACTTTCATGAAACAAATATTGGTCATTGCGCCACTCAGCACCGAACACAAGAATACCTTTATCTAGTGGTCTGATTATTGTAGTAGGCCTACATTATAGGATGTAAGTTAAAAGTTGGATAGTTTACTGTACTCTATACATGTAAGTTGCTGATGGTTGTATTATAATACATAATAGTATTGTATGTACCAACGATCTGGAATGAAGATGTGACGGGTCAAAAGCTACGTGAAGACTACATGTGAGAGCCAATCAATGGAGATATCAGTCTATGGGCACCAGTCAAGAATGAGAACATTAAGATGTTCATGTCTGCAAACTTGAAAATAACATTAAATTCCGAGATAAGACTGTTGGTCTAGAGGAGACCAAGGACTTCTACGGTCCTGGCCATGGCTGAACTGCGTTAATACGTTGTTCAGCCATGGTCCTGGCCAGGTCTGGCAGGGAGATCAACCCGAAAGAGGCCATTGGAAACCACGAATTCATTCCGACACCAAAAGTTCTTTTTGCTCCAGATGGTACAATCCTGCCGTGCCTGGACAAATCGAAGTTTATTCACCTCCTGAACAATTAGGCAACAGTAGAAACTCCAAAAGAAGTCCAGCAGCCAGCAGATGGGATGGACACCCCACCAGATGCTCCATTTCGTAAGATAGCCCTGGTAAATGGAATGGGTCTTCTGCAGCAGATGGCCAAGAAACAAGCAACCATAGTGACAGTCAAAGCTCTCAGTGAATGCTTCAGCGACAGGCTGATCTTCACACACAAAATTATGATGAAATCATCCTTGTGTTTGACACATGCAGGAATGATTCTTTGATGAGTGCCACCAGGGGCAAAAGAAGACAAGGAAAAACACCAGTCCATCCTGATCAACTATCTTGTAAGACTCTAGAGTACAACAGTATCTCAAACTGGTGATCACCTCATCTTCAGGGCATACCAGAACCAATGGAGACTTGCTATTCCAGGACAACAACCATGAAGAAGCAGACACACTGTTGATCTACTAGGCCGTTCAGGCATCACAGCGAAATCCATCAGATGCACGGATGGTTTTCTTCTGCAGACACAGACGTCCTAGTGTTAGTCATGGCAAAGTATAATCTCATGCTGAGGAATTCGTCCGTTTCGATGGCCTCTGGGTTTATAGGGATAGAGCCAATATGGAGAGCCATAAGACCATATATAGAGAGCAACGGCTTTGCCTGCCTTCCAAGAGTTCACTGGAGCTGACAACACTGGAAGGTTCTCTCGTATAGGAAAAGCAACCTGCTACAAGTCTACATGAACTCAAATAATTTCTCTGCAGATGCTTTCAACAGATGCAGAATTAAGTAACCAAACTCTGTTGGCCATTTTAGCTAGCTTCATCTGTGCAGTCTACTCCCCCAAAGGCAACTATATCAAGATTATCTCCGAACTGCGATGGCATCTCGTCTGCAAGCATGTAGCAAAAAGATACAAGCTACCTTCTACCTTTGAATCTCTGAGACAGCATGACCTGAGAGTCCATATCCAAGCAAGAGTGTGGGGACAGGCAAACATTGCTTGGCAGGATCCTCAGTTGAATCCCCTGCAGAATGGCTTCTACCTGGTGTCCGATGGCCAGCTGAAATCTACCATAACGGATGCCCTTCCAGCTCCACTGGCCTTCATTGAGTTGCTTAGGTGTCAATGCAAAACAGATTGTTCTTCTGCCAGATGTTCTTTTACAGTAAAGAACGTAAGCTGTATCGATCTTTGCCAGTCCGCGGCAGTGACTGTCAGAATAATGAGGACACACAGAACAAGTACGAAACGGATGATGACAATGATGGTGAAGATATGTAAAGACTTGCTGCTTGCCTAAAAGATTAAACCCATTTCTGTCATGAGTAGCATGTTGGTTCTAAATGGACACTGTTGTTTTCCGTTGCCATCGTTAGGGTCCGCCAGAGCCAACTTGAGGAGGAGGAGGAGGCTCCGGAGGGGACCTGGGCAAAGTTGGGAGTTAGTCGATGAGAGGAAGAGAAGCAAGGAAAAACGTGTAGCCCAATCGGGTCCAGCCAGAGACTGCTCACCGAAAAATCAGAGGGGTGACTGACTAGAACACGAGAAGTGGTGACGAACAGACTGTTCGCCCAGTCCGCAGAGTTGACAGGAGGGATCATCGGTGCGTCCTACTCGGAACTTATAATCCGCTAAGACCGAACAGTGGCCAGAGCGTAGCTGGGAGTGGGTATATCGGGAAGATCTGGGGAGTACAGACTCCTCGGCACAGAGAGAAGGGCATTGGTTGCCTAATGACCTGCTGGGGAGCTATGCAGCTGCTGCAGTTGCAACAGTAGATGAGTGTAATGAGCTCAGGGCAGTGCGGCATTGCCTGGGAGGGAGAATCCCATCTGTAAGAAGGGGAGCAATGTCTGCTTCAAACTTTGATTGAAGGGTGTGTCGAATACGGCGAGGGCCGGAGGGGGCCGTGATAGTACCGTGGGCAGGATGATGTACTCGCGATGCACTGAGGAGATACTGTTTTGACAACAACCCCAGACTGTTGCTAACTGTTAGGGTTGAGGTCTCTTGGAGGAGATGATGGAATGGGCACTAACTTGGTGAAACGTTGATGTCAAATCACTTGTAATACATTCAATAAAACTGAAAATTTTTAATCAATTCGTTTGTGGTTGAGTTTAGCTTATTTATTTTGATAACACTGAATTTCTTGGCCCTGAAAATGGTGGATTAGCTGTCAAAATCAAATTTCTTGGTTATTCAGAAGCTGAGTTATTGAAAAAAAAAACTTTTTTATGGCAGCCATTTTGTCAAATCCAAGATGACGGTCATATCGATGTCGAGGCAAATGGAAACATTATACTTTCCATTGCTTATCAAATAAAGTTTCCAAAAATGCATAATTTTAATACTTTCCATAAAAATCCGGCGAAATTACATAGTGAACTTGACTATTACCCACGCACACTGTACTTTACAATCACTACAGAGATCCTACAATATAGCCCTCTGCAGCAGCCGTGAAGTGGTGCATAATTGAAAACCTCAAATTGCTGCCACTCACCGACATTTTTGTTTATCCTTGCAGGCGATCGCTTGATGAGCGCTTCCCCGAGGCCCGCTTCTGTCTCGGCGTACACTCGGAAGTTGTACAGGGCGTTAGTTTGTAGATTCTCAATAACGAAACTTATGACGTCAGGGTCCACAATCTCGACCTTTCTGCTCGTGAGGTTGGTAAAGAAGTGGGAAATATTAGGTGATGCTTTGACACTCCCATCGAGAGAGCAAGAAATGCCAGGCAATGATCAGACATTTAGACTGAGAGAAAAGAAACTTAGGTACCGATCCGTCACTTCCGTCGAACGAAACAAAAATTGTCAGGCAATGATCCTATACTTAAACCGAAGAAAGCAATTATTATTATATTTAGAAGTATAAGTCTCTATATGCTTGGTTAAGACGTTATCACAAAGTGAGAAGGGAGGAACATATGTATATAAAACGATAGACAGAGGAAAGCCATGCAGAAGGGTGTTCCCGCACAGGATCAACGCGCATGAGAACAGCAAGTCGGGAACGAAGAAGAACTGAAGAAAGTAAAATCAGTAGGAGGATGAAATCGAAAGGAAGCAAATGGAGCACAAAAGACAGACGTCCTGAAGGCCTAGCTAATGGCTAAGGTAACCTACAGGGTCCCCTAGAGCGCTGCTCCCATAACATAGGAGGGACAAACCTAACTAACCTAAACCAACTACGCTCACTGAGGAGGTGAAGAAAGCAATAACTGTGTTCCGCAGATGTACTGTATGAGACTCACTCAGACTCGGTCGATCTGTTTACGCTATGCACGACTTATGACTTAATGTAGAGCGCAAAAAATATTAATAAAATTATAAGTGTAATAATTCCGAAGAGCGGAAGACAAAATGCAGGATCAACTGACACTCCAGTCATCCCAAGTTAACTAGGTTTTTCACTTCAGTCTAAATGACTACGCAAGTCTATTCTTCAAGAAAGATTTATTAAGAATAAATTGACGTAACTAGCACAAATATTGTGATAGACAGAACAGCTGATGGCTATTCTAAAAAACTGCCTTTTCTTCAATAGCAATAATTTAATTCTACTCACTAATAAATCGGACAAGGCTGCGAAGCTAAATAAAATGACGCCACGAATTAACAAACTGAGGCTATGGTAACCTCAATTTCCTTTCTGAATCTAAATTTTATTACTTGAACAAAGCATATGGTATAAATAGGTCGGCTCTATTCCTATGACTTCTCCTCCCCCCTTTCCCTCAAGAAGCAACAGAACCAGTCCTACGCCTACGAAAATAAATAAAGAAGTCTCATATATTTCTCTCCGAGGAGACGTTTTCCTACATATATACCTACATCTCATCTTAATTAAGGACGAGATATCATAAGAGGTTGGTCGTCATCGGGTGTCATTACTTAAATCAAAGACGTTTTACCCCAAAGATAGAAGAGAAGTGTAGGACAGGCTCTGTTACTTCCACATGAGTTATTTACATTAGAGGAAAAGTAGTAGTAGTAGTAGTAGTAGTAACGATAGGTTATTGTCGAAAGGAAAGATCCAGTCAGTTTTGACTTCTTACCTGAAAATGTCGACTTTGTCCAGCTTGCGGGCCTCAATGACGTAACAAAGCAGGTCCCCACCACCGCAATGGTCCGGTGGCTGCCAGTGGATACGGACGCAGGTGTCACCGAAGTCAGTGAGGCGCAGTGGACTTCGAGGCCTCCCAGGCTCGCCAATTACATCTGCGGTCATAGCAAAGGTCGCAGGCTTTTGGGTTTGCCGGTACTGATTTGTAGATCCAATTAACCTGCACATTACTTTCTTCACAACCGAATGGAGATCAGCAGAGGTCCTAGGTTCCTCCATCTGACTCTCCACGTAACTCGCAGCAACGAAATAAACTTCGAGTGGCTAACATGTGGAAAACACTCAACATTTTTTTGAGCCCACAACACATGCAACTAAGTGATGGGCAAGAACTTAAAGGAAAAAGACAACTTTAAGAGGTCTTGGCGTGCTGATACATGATGATGCTACTTTTGAGTACCATTTGGTCAGTGCTACTGCTTTGAGAACGATATGGAGGTGATGTGTATAACGAACCTCGTCATCGCGCAACGTAAAAGTTGCTTATTCTATCGAAAAAATTAGTATTGCTGTGGGAGAAATACTACTCCCCTTTTTGGATGCCGAGTACAAGAAATGCTCTAGAAGTACCTGAAGCTCTTTAGCAATAATTCAGAGCTAAAATTCGATGCAAAGAGGACTTTGACTATCTTGAATGGCTGACTCGTCTTCACTTCTTCTAAATGCAGCAAAGATCTAAACGTTTCATTTCTATATAGCTACTGCATGTTTCAAATATCCTGGAATATGTCATCATAGAAGCGGCCATTGTCCACAGCCAGTTAAAGCCCGCTGCAGACGATAGTCTTTTGTCCTATATTTTCACTTCACAGCGTTGGAATGCGTTGCTGTATCTGTATACACAACAAATAGAGCACTGCTTTCTCAAACGACATTGGCTACAAATTTTAAAAGACACTGCACTAGTGGCTACTAAACAAGCGGATATGACGGTAAACATTCTATCGAAACTTGCGGTAGGCACACAGTTTTTTTTTTGCCTCGACAGTAAGAAGTATTCGAACGCGTTGAAATGAAAACATGGGACAAGAGGCTATCGTCTGCAGCGGGCTTTACTAATGCCTAAATCCAGGTTATTGATGCCCCTGGCCGTCAGGGCGAAACATAACTTCTAAAAGATCACGCAGTATTAGTAATAATTACAGAAGGAGTAAATAAGATTAGGAAGCTGGCAGTAGACGGACCAACAGGTCCATTGCCAGAGAGCAGCCGGGACATACGCTCCGGCCCTCTATGAGCTGTTGCCATTATGTCAGAATAATTTAGATATCTGATGGCAATTCTGCATCGATTGTCGACGTCTGTTCCTGATTCTCGAGCTCTTGCTTTCGACCTAAAAATATCCTGTGAAAATTTGAGCTCAGTACAGCCCGTGCATAGCGAGGCCGATCCAGCGCATAAAATCAGGTAAACACGGCGTCCTCTTGTGCTTACTAATAGGCATCGTAGTCTAAACATTTGTGGTAATAATGTCACACTTTCTCTTCTCTGCCCCTACTCGTGCTCCTCGTATTATATAACAAAAGAACGTAAGAAAATATTTAGAGAGTTCAGAACATGATTCTGATGAGCAAAGAAAAACAAGCCAAGAGATCTCAATTCATTAAGGCTTTTGTCGCATCAGTTAAAACTTCACGTCTTTTCACGAATGCAGTGAACAAGAAATCTTGCATGCAAGGGAAGCAGTGCCGTGGAGAGGCAGAAAATTCCACGAGTTCGGCTGCATCCACACAAATGCTACACGTTTAGCCATGCAGATACTGCAATGACTTGGTTGACTTGCCAAAACGGGATAGCTTCACGGGCTCCAGCATGCAATAACTCATCACAAAAACAACGCCACAAGAATGACTACCCTAAAGTCAGTTCCGAAATCATTTATGGGCCCTGCAGGCTGAAGCCAAGCATTTCAAAATTGAAGGAGTGGCCCAAAGGTGTACTAGTACATCAGTTACTGATTGCATTCAACAATAGCATCCAAAGTCCTTTATAGAAAAAAATATCAACAGCAGGTCTTTAAAGTTATTTTCAGATTGTTTGAGACTTTTATTTTTCCTTTATTTTTGAGAAATAAAATTTTGATGTGCAGCCTCATATTTTATTGTGAGTTACGTTGAGGGTCTCGGGAGGAGGTCCAGCTCGTGTTATTCGTGTAGAGCCGTTGGTATGGCGCCTTCCCGTTAATTGGATCGCAGCTTGTGAACAGCGTGAGAACCAGCAGCGAGTTATTGCTTCAGTGCACGTAATGTCGGAACCACAATATCCATTCGCATGCCAAACTTGATGCCAGCATGAGGAAGGTATTGCACAACAGATAAAGCGCATGGTAACTACTTGGAATTGGATATGGAAGGAGTTTCATAAATATGCCTTAAGCTTAAACACCGCTAAACGTGTAAAGTAGTATCCTTATCGAATATTACTGCCCAAGGCAGCCCCAGACAGACAAGAAGCAGGATACGTGCAGCCTATAGTGTATTTTTTTCGGCAACTAGTGGGCGTTTCGAGCAGCACAAGAGCGGATGGTGTGTTCGTCTTTCAAGGAGAAACTGCTTACATATTCTTGTCTACAGCCTGCAGTTGACAAGGGCAAACTATATTTGTTGCATGGAGTTTTTGTGACCCGAGCTATGCGCTGAAGGTCGAGCCGCCGCCATCGCCTCCGACTCGAGCGTTGCCTTTCCTCCAGGCCAGTGTATTCTTGTGGTACTCGCATTGCAGCGTCCTCGTTGCTGGTAGTGACGCCTTACAGCGCTGGCACTGACCGAGCAAAAACTGTCGGAGGTCACACTTGTTGCATGAGAGTTCCTTCTTTGACATTATTACTCTGACAATTTGGGGTTGACTGCAGTCGTGCAGTGCTATGGAGTCTAGAGGGTATTTATCAGGATCACGAACTAGTGCATGAGGAACTCCCATTTCAGGTGTGTGATCAAGTTGAATTTGCATATACTTTTATTCAGCAAAACACCGGTACGTGTGTGTACTGCCAGCGTTCTAGAAGCTATCAGTAAACAAAGGACAGCTTTGTCCGATCTAACAACGTTCTCTACGAAAATTAATTGTTACAGCTAACTCTAGCGAAGCGGTGCTGTCCAGGCGACAGCGCGGCGTGTGTTCGCACTCAGCGCTTTGGAGGCTCAGCGCTTACCAGATTGTTGTCATCTGACGTTGTGCTACACGTACACGACATTGTTGGTTTCGGCAGAGATTCAAATTTTTGTGAGGTAATATTTTGGGTTACTACACCTCAGGCTCCTTATCGATTTTGTCAACAACAACCGTTTACCGCCAGTTAGGTAATTATAAAAGCACACGACCGCTTGAAGTCAGGCCATAAGGGCAAAGGGAGACGGCCCCAAGATATAAAAACATTACATAGTGTTCTCATGCCTTAATCGAACCTTCTGTGTACTATGGGCTCAGCTTTAACTAACATAGACGACAGTTCATGGGGAAAATGCTGTGACCTGCAGATCGATGGTTCCAGTATTTTCAAGTCTAAACGCAGACTTCCTTTTAAATTCAGCATCAACAGATAACTCTGCTTACTTACTTAAACACATTTTTATTGCTAGCCAATTAAAATTAGTTTCGGCAAACATATTTGCATATTGAGGCAAATATACGACAGTTTCTCAGACAAAAAAAGAATTGTATTGTGTAGCAAAATGCTTCTCTAATTAGCAAATAGATCAGTCATTTTTCGAGCAAATACGTTGCTCTCGCCAGTTTCAGTAGCAAGTGGTGGGTGCCGGCAAATTTCTTAAAAATTCGAGTATGCTGAACGTTTTAATTTTTTGTTTGGTAGTTATTGTTATTCACTGCCTGGCTCTTTGAGGGAGCAGGTAAATTCAACACATGGCTAATTTTATCGCCATATAAAGTCGACGCCTGGAATATTTATTATCCGGTAAGTTCATCGCCTTGTAAACAGAGCTCCTGGCAACTTCATAAGAATAGTCATATGTTCACAGGCGAAGAATATATAATTTTATATCACACAAATTTGAATGCCGCCCGCACGTACACCGATGCGCGTACACAAAATCGTCGCGAACGACGAGAGCGCCACCGGCACCACATATGCATTTCTACGCCCAGCTGGTTGCTAGGATGAGCAGCTAGCAGGCCATTTCGAGATATATTTAAAATCGGTAGCATAGATACCGTGGCATCAGTGACGTCCAAGTCTCACATCCTTGCATCAAGTTGTCTGTGTAAATGCCTAGCGTGGCCTCGGCATTAGGTGATCTCACATAGGAAGGGAGAAGGTACGTATCAAATGTCGATAGAAATGTGGAAGCCATGCAAGAAGATGTTCCCACACAGGATCAACGCGCATACGAACAGCAAGTCGGGAACGATCCAGGAAGCACAGCAACGGCTAGCCGCCTTCCCTTCCAGAAAATAAAAGCAAGTCGGGAAAGTAGAGGAAAGTAACATGAGTAACAGCAGCAGAAGTATGAAAGCGGATGGAAGCAAAGTGGGCACGAAAGCCAGACGTCCCTAAGGCCTAGCTAATGGATAAGGTAACCTAAATCAACCTTCTATGGGTCACTGCCCCCGTAACATAGGATGGGCAAACTTAACTAACCGAAGCCTATGGCCCATACTATGCCCCCCAGAGAAGGTCCCGCAGAATTTACTAGGCAATATATTTACCTAGCGATCTAGTCACTAGGCGATGAACCGACTTTTCCAAAAACATTTTCAGTAACAACAAAATCTTCATTTTCCCCCTCATATATCAGAAGAATGAGTCTGAGAAACGGGAATAGCTCATATAGAGGGCCGGAGCGTTAGTCCCAACCGCTTGTTGGGAATGGGCCTGTTTGTCCGTCTACTGCCGGCCATCTAATCTAATCTAATTTAAGCGTTTTTATCAATGCAGATTGTTATTAACCTAAATTGCGGGAACGTCATCGACTGTCCACCACGTACGGTAACTGATTAGCTACACGATCGCCTCGAGTCACACGCACTCGTAAATGAAATGGGAGCCCGGCGGCGATGTAATCAAGACCCGAGCATCGATGTAATGGGAGAATGAAGGGTCACTTGGCAAGGGCGCGTGGACGTTGTCAGGACTTGCGTCTTGCCAACAGCGGCGACGCTGAGTCATCACATCGGCGACCACCGCAACCGGTGTTCTTGGATTTTCGGTTCTATCGAAATAAAATAATTTTAGTTTCTAAACGTCTGGGACTCGTGAGCGTGGGTTTTGCGTGTCTAAGGTAATCGGTTCCGCAATCATGCCTGATACTTGAGCCAATATAGCGGAAGATTAACATCTATTAGTACTTTGTGAATCTTCGGACAAAGTCCAGGTGATGTTATCTACATCAGCTCACGTGTGTGGAGTTACTATGTTAAATTTCTTCTGTTGGGTCGTAGTTAGCGACCAAAGAGAGAGCCAGCAGCGAATTATCTCCGCACAGCACGTAACTTCTGGTCTATCTGGTATTCTTGCTCTTCGTATAATGAAGCTATCAGAATACTTTGTCGCCTCAACTTTGTCACCATCTCCGTTTGGAATGCGTATATCACAAGTTCTTCCAATTCTATCTGAGCGTCTGGCAACTATCCGTTCATTCAATTCAAGTTCACAGCGATACTTTCCAGAATGTTCCAAATAATGTATTAAATATAGTTATAACTCGTCTGGAACTTCGGTCGTGAGCGTTGGTTTCGGCGTTTCCAAGGTAATTGTTTAGAAATAATACCTGAAAATCTACCCAAAGTATACGCGAAACCTAGTCCGATGATTCAAATTCTTGATCTTGTAAGTTGCTGCTTATGTGATTAGTTTATCTCGCTGGAACTGTTCCAAACGATGGTACCTTTATCAAGCTTACTCTTTACTACAGTTTGTAAGTGTGATATACACTGAGAAAAATGTCGATGCACGTAAATGTTTCACAGAGAAGCATCAGGATGCACGTAGATGTTTCACAGAGAAGCATCAGGATGCACGTAGGTGTTTTACAGAGAAGCATCAGGATGCACGTAGGTGTTTCACAGAGAAGCATCAGGATGCTCGTATATGCTTCATTGCGTAGTTTGGTGTGTCATCGCAGCAGACAGAAAAACATATTTCCGCAAAAACGAAGTGAACAAGAGCTTTGTAGTTTGTTACACATGAGAAACGAGACGCAGCTACTTACTAACACGCAGATCCCTGTTGTAATTCGAAATTTCGTCCTTTCAGGTGTATCAGTTTTACCTGTTTTTGATGCATCTAGATGCATCATCGGCTTTGTCCCAAAACCGAAACACATAAGTGCATCAACGTGACCAAGTGCATCATAGGACCCTATATGCATCATCATGATGTACTTTCTCTTTCTGATGGACTTTCGTGTTTCGGTTCTGGAACAAAAATACATTTAACTTTGATGCACTTAAGTGCATCAAATTTTCTCTGAGTGCGGTTGCCTCAAAAGGGCAGAGCTGAGGCGTGTTGTAATCACGACCCATGCAGTTGGGCTACTGCAACCTGAGAAACGGTTGCCACGACCGGGATTGAGCTTGTGAGAGCGCCATCTATCGATGAGCGGTGAAAGCTTAGCAATAATGAATATATATCGATGTTTGTTGTTCTTTTATAGACGTAAGCTTGACGTAAACAAACATATTTACTTACTCTAAAGATACGTGTTTACTCGTTGCTCATTGGTATAAACACTGCATTTCCTTCATTTGTAACTGATGCTTTTGCGCGGTCATCGTAACCCGTGACGCAATGCAATCATCGTTACCGCTTCTATAGGGTGATGGTTGTGACACAATTTGCGAGCGGCGGAGTCACCGGTGCTTCACCGGTGACCCAGAAATTATGATAACCACAAGCCTCAGGGGAACTCATTGTTCTGTTACGATGCCGTAGAGAACTTGACTATAGAATAGATTACAACTTAAAGACGTGGTAATCGGGAAACTTAAATTACTCTCTTCATTAGTAAGTTGATACAACAGCACGTTCATCAGTACTGCATCAAATTGTTCTTCTGCATTTTATCGAAAACTAAATGTAAGTAATAAAGTAAGATCTTTACCGAGTCTTTACGACGTTATCATTACGGCAGCGCTACAACGTATCAAAAATGGGCCAAGTTTACTGGCAACTTTAATAATTATATTAATAATTACTTCAGTGAGCGACCAGAAATTATAAACTGTTGACGGCGCAGGCGCAGTTTCCACAAGGAACATTGCATCAAAGACGAGCGACGCGTTCCTATCCGTCGTTTCTTGAACGTAACTTCAGGTATATGTTTCTTATACTGTAGCCAGAACTTACCGTGTTGAACATATATCATGACTTATTTCCATACATCCGTTGCTCACATTTTATTACTTCCAGGAGTTCTTCATATATCATGACCTCAACTGTTTTACCACTTCACGCCGTCTTTTGTCAACTGTGAAATATNGGGGTTTTCCTGAAGGGCTAACTTACTGCCGTCATTTATCGCACACGTGCACCAGTCATTAATAACCCAATATGCCGTCATTTACAATGACGGCTCGGGACACTAGTATAGTTATAACTCGTCTGGAACTTCAGTCGTGAGCGTTGGTCTCGCCGTCTCCAAGGTAATTGGTTTAGAAATAATGCCTGAAAATCTAGCCAAAGTATCCGCGAAACCTAGTCCGATGATTCAAATTCTAGATCTTGATAAGCTGCTGCTTATGTGATTAGTTTATCTCGCTGGAACTGCTCTAAACGATGGTACCTTTATTAAGCTTACTCTTTACTGTCGTTCAAATTCTAGATCTTGATAAGCTGCTGCTTATGTGATTAGTTTATCTCGCTGGAACTGTTCTAAACGATGGTACCTTTATTAAGCTTACTCTTTACTGTCTCTTTACTGAGAAAAATTTCGTTGCACGTAGGTGTTTCACAGAGAAGCATCAGGATGCACGTAGGTGTTTCATGGCGTAGGTGTGTGTGTCATCGCAGCAGACAGAAAAACACATTTCAATCAAAAAAACATACTTCCGCAAAAAGAAAGTGAACAAAAGCTTTGTAGTTTTGCTACACGTGCGAAACGAAACGCGGTTACTTACTAACACGCAGATCGCTTTTGTAATTCGAAATTTCGCCTTTTCAGGTGCATCAATTTTACCTGTTTTTGATGCATTTATAGGTGCATCATCGGCTTTGTCCCAAAACCGAAACACATAAGTGCATCAACGTGACTAAGTGCATCATAGGACCCTATATGCATCATCATGAGGCACTTTTTCTTCATGATGCACTTTCTCTTCATGATGCACTTTTGTGTTTCGGTTTTGGGACAAAAATGCATTTAACTTTGATCTGATGCACTTAAGTGCATCAAATGTTCTCTCAGTGTAATTGCCTCATAAGGCCAGAGCTGAGGCGTGTTGTAATCACGACCCATGCAGTTGGGCTACTGCAACCTGAGAAACGGTTACCACAACCGGGATTGAGCTTGTGAGAGCGCCATCTATCGACGAGCGGTGGAAACTTAACAATAATGGATATCAGTGTTTATTGTACTTTTATGGACGTAAGCTTGAAATAAACTAACGTATTGACTCACTCTAAAGATACGTGTTTACTCGTTGCTCATTGGTATATACATTGCATTTCCTTCATTTGTAATTAATGTTTTTGCGAGGTCAATGTAACCCATGACGCAATGCAATCATCGTTACCGCTTCTATAGGGTCATGGATGTGACACAATTTGCGAGGTGCGGGGTCACCGGTGCAGCACCGGTGACCCAGAAATTATGATATCCACAAGCTTCAGGAAAACTCATTGTTCTGTTACGATGCCGTAGAGAACTTGATTATAGATTAGATTACAACTTAGAGACGTGGTAATCAGGAAACTTAAATTACTCTCTTCATTAGTCAGTTGATACAACAGCACCTTCATCAGTACTGCATCAAATTGTTCTTCTGCATTTCATCGAAAACTTAATGCAAGTAATATTTAAAGTAAGATTTTTAGCGAGTGTTCACGACGTTATCATTGCGGCAGCGCTACAACGAATAAAAAATGGGCCAAGTTTACTAGGAACTTTCATAATTATATTAATAATTACTTCCGTGAGTGATCAGAAATTATAGACTGTTGAACGCGCAGGCGCAGTTTCCACAAGGAACATTGTTCCATTGTTCCAAAGACGCGCGACGCGTTCCTATCCGTCGTTTCTTAAACGTAACTTCAGGTATATGTTTCTTATACTGTAGTCAGAACTTACCGTGTTGAACATATATCATGACTTATTTCCATACATCCGTTGCTCACATTTTATTACTTCCAGGAGTTCTTCATATATCATGACCTCAACTGTTTTACCACTTCACGCCGTCTTTTGTCAACTGTGAAATATGTTGTTCACTTTTCTCTGGTCTATCCATTACTTTGAGTATATTTTATCAATGTGTGATGTTACTTTGCCATTTTTGCATCATTTACTTCAGGGATATATTAATCCCACATTAGTATCTCCTTATATATATAGTCTCAGTTAGTTCAACTGAAATATTCTGGAACATATCATCCAAGTGTTAATCGTATTCAACACCAGTCACATTCATTCTAGGAAAAACAGGTCCAGTTCAGAGGCATGCCCAAAGGAACGTCAGTTTCCTTCACCTATTTCCTTAACACTCGTACTCGCAAGTCTCATATGTGTCACAGTGGAAAATTATTTTCCTTTCATTTCTTTTGTTGTAATTTCTGATGTACGTCCAAAAGGAACAACTTGTGTTATACTCAAATTGTAATATCTGTAACCAAAAACTTCTCCTCAGGGAAGAAAATAATGATTTTCAAGTATTTATTTTATACCTATATCAGCCTCAATCCTTCACTGGGTAACACAAATGACCATAATCACTTCATCACCAAATATTCATATCAAGGTACCGTGAAAATACAGAATATGGCCTTGGACAAGCGGCAGCAGAACTCGTAAGCTCACCTGTAATTAGAAACAATAGCTCTGGAAAGTCACGAGGCGATTTCTTTTTCCAGGGAAGCAGCTGGGAAGTGAGGGGCAGGAGGAAGGCAAAGGTGAGACAGAAGTGCTGAGCTTATACACCGTGCTGATATGTTTCTTAGGAGCAGCACACTCTTCTTCATACCAAAATGTTAGTTTCAGCAGAACAGTGCGGTGACTCACGCAGGTATCGATCCTAATTTGCGATGCTGCGTATTTTTCTGCCAATCATTGAAATTTACTTGAACTAGCTGTTTACATGCAGCGACTGAAGGCGGTATCTTCAGTTTAGATTTTAATTAAAACAGCATTTTACGGATAAATATTTTCACTTTAAGCTGGCGCCTTAAGTGCTATATTTAGGGGAACGTGTTTCTCTTTACCCTAGGCCCAAGAGCTACTCCGAGTACTGCTCGTTTCAAAGTTTGGAAAATTAAATCGATGCAGCGACCAAGTCTGGTATCGCAGTCCAGTGCTCGGGAAATGATTACCCTATAAAACCCCCTCAGGGGCATACGATGCACCATAGGCCATAGGGTTAGGTTAGGTAAGGTTCGATCATCCATGTTAAGGGGAGCAGCGGTCCCAGGGGGACTCTGTAAGTTCCTTAAGCGTTAGTTAGGCCTTCGGTACATCTGACTTTCGTGCTCACTTTGCTTCATTCCGATTTCGAGCTCCTTCTGATTTTGCTTTCGTCTTATACTACTATCCTCTAAAACGTACGAAAGCCAGAAGAGACCTCTGATCTCAGGCAAGAATTTTTGATTCTTGTAGTTTCCATCAAAAGCGCTCTGTTCTTTGAAGTTACGGCATCAGGAAAAGTTTTGCAGTCACAACCTCGTTTAGCCTAAACTGTCAGCAAAAAAGGAAAAAAATGTTGTAACCCTTTTCAAAATAAATCAGGGATGCATCGCACGTGAGTGGTTAATTACTGATTGCAACACGATGTTAAGGGTGGTGGGTGAGGCCGGTGTAGCACAGGTAACCCTGGGGGTTTTGATGTCTGCAAACCTCGTTCGACAACATTTACGTTTCCGGATTTGGCAGTAAAGTAAGTCGTATATATGGCATAGTTACATAACGGAAACTTTCCTGAGCAGCAGAGAAGAATAATAAGACATATATCATCATGATCTTGTGCTTCTGACGCCAATAAGAAATTCGTGAAGCAAACCAAACACATGAGGTGGTAATGAATTAAAAGCAAAGGCTGCACTAAAGTGAGTAGAGTTTAATAATGCCTTATAATGTAAGTTTGCATAAGCATAAATAGGCTGCTAGTGTCTGAGTAAATCAACATTGTTTTGCAGCTGGGTCCTGGAAAATGTACATAGAACACCTGATATATTTTGATAAGAGTATTTTATGTAGACTTGATCGTCCTACAGATAATATAGACATCTTTATGATGTATCAGAAATCTACGCACGTATGTTAGTGGCGGGCGGTATTCCAAATCGAAATACCGAGTGTTGCGAATATCTCGTCCTAACCTAACATGCATATCATCTACGGCATGTTACTTCTGATAAGCAAAATATCATATTGGTCTGCCGACCAAAGTCTTTATTTGGCCACAGTCTGGCCCTTTCACCACGTATGCAGACAACTGGTCGGCCTTAATTATTATTTTTTAACGCCGTGGCTTATGGACGATAGCTTTTGGAAGCGCTAACCGCCTAAGCTTGACCCATATATCAAATTTCAGAGGAACAGCTCTATATTAAACGTGGCCTAACAGGTCCGGGTGGGAGAGGTTGAAGAAATCATTTACCGCTGTGAGTCTCCATCTGCGCACACCACAAGCAAATTTGACAAATTATAGGGCTTTACACGCACAGATTCCTCTGTGATCGCAGTAGGTGTCGGAGTCAGAACACTCAAGGCAACTGTGAACCAGATTGTTTACTTGACATGCATGATGAGGTCAGCTTCATGCACGCTACTTACTGCCTCTTGCTGCTTCTTTTATGATGAGTATCTACGTCACTACTATTTTAGCTACTACTACTATTTCTACCAAAGCTGCTGCTACTACTACTGATGCAGGCTTCGATAGTATCTGCAGAAATGTTTCATTACATAATAGGAATTGGTCAATAGCTGGGCCAAGAGACTCTTTCCCTGATAGGAATCTCATCCTAAGGTTTCCGTATGCCTCATTCATCCATTGCCATGATATTATCACGATTACAATACTTAGTTTCATCAATGCGCGGTATCACTACTGCTTGGCAGTTCGGCCGGTCAACTTGTGCTAAAGTAGCTAACTAGCAAATGATGATATGTACTTCTTTTTTAAGAGATCGTTTACTTACTACAAAAGGTACATAAGGTGTGTTACCTTTAGTTGGGTTTGTGTGACAAGTACGGTAAATAAAGTGTATTCAGGTGTTCATACAATCACATCATTGCATGGTCTTGGTGCATGGACTACAAAGATACATACGTGTTACATCTGAAGCTCGGCTGGGCTGAGCGTAGTTAGCGTGGAAGTAAGGAAATAAGAACTGAATTCCCAGAAATTGATCATGATCAATTCTGCACTTCTAACAACGCTAAAATATTCGTCCAAGTGGAATGGATTCTCCAACGAAGTGTTTTTTTTAATACAAATACTTGATATTGAATTTTATCAGTTTCAAAAGTTAAATACATTAATGAGACTTACTTCTTAATAAATGTCATACATTTCAAATTTAATATGCATCAAATTTAAGGGACTGAACCTTTTAAATGTGCATGTGGGTGACACACAAAGCGAAGTGACATCACAAATTCGTTCCATGCACAATGACGTTAGGGACGACATCACAGCTGAGCGACGCAACTGTAGTGAGTGAAATATCACCGGTGCAGCTCTATGTACATCTTCTTCTTTTCGGCTTAGTGTTTGACGAATGAGAGGGTGGCAGCATTAGTAAGATCTCTCGTATGATAAACACAAGAACTTGACCTCACAACAGACGTATGATGGTGGATATCTGTCTACCTAGTCTTTGCATAAGATTTTTACATAGCTGAAATTAGATGATCCTGTAGAGCACTATATTTTACTATTCGCTGGTTCCAAAAAAGCTGTCATTGTTAACTGAATTGTACCAACAGCAGTAGCGTATAACGCGGCACGTGCCTTTGGAAGCGCGGAACTATGGACATACAATCGAAGGATGACAGCAAGGGGCTCTAGATAGCAACACAAACTGCTACGTGCAGCAACACAAACTGCTACGAGCAGCAACACCAGCTACGAGTGAGAAATGCTACAGAGTTAAGTGAGTCATGTCATGCCCAGTTGCTCTCAGCCTCCGATTGACACATGCATGTACAGGAAAATAACTTCACAAACTCTCATAGCTTTATTGCTTCAATACAACCGACAAATTCAACTCAGTACCTCGCACAAGAGAGTTCGTCCAGGCACCTCAGTGTCAGCGCGCAAGGCGATGGTGAGGCCAGATATGCAGCAAGTAACTGCGCCCTGACACTGAGGTGGCTGCACAGGGTGTCTGCGGTTCGTCAGAGGCAACTCGCGTTCACGTTATAGAGATATACCATTACAGCAGCAAAATAAAGCGTATATCGCTACAGAGCAACCGCTTGCTACCTCGTGTAGATGACTCGAACTGCAAACTAGCCCGTGGCAGCTTGAACCAATATGCGCGGGTATCAGTAACGGCATATCACAGAATACAATAGTGAACAATCATACAACAAACCAGAAACATAGTCTCAAGCTTTCACTGAAGCCTATTAGAAATAAATAACGAATAATCTGCTACAGAAATACGAGTAGAGGATACAGAAAAATAAGGGCACATCTTGTGGGGTCGCTAGTTGGTCCCGCTGAGGCGCGGCAGCTGGTCTGGAATGTAATGAGGAACTCGGCAGCTGGTGCTCAGGGGATGGTGCTGTGCTCCTCAGTGCTATTCCTGCCAGCAGCGTCTCAACGAGCACAACGCTTTGCGACAAAACTCACTTCAGGGAAAGTAAAAATAATGTGTCTGAGACACAACGAATAATTCTTGTTCAATGGTCGGGGAGGCTTGGCTCGTTCGATTGCGTTCTCTGTTCATCAGGTTCATGAGTAGCAGAATTGTTCTGTATATTGGGTGATTGGCTCGGAACGCACAACAGACGATCACTTACCCAAATAGTCAACAATAAAAACAACTACAAAAGACATAAGGCTAAGTTGAATCTATAGTACAAAAATGTGAGACAGAGTCTAGCTACAGCGTCTATTTGTTCGCACTTGCACTTTCTTCTTCTTCTTGTGCTTCCTGGCGAACCTGCTGCGTTTGATGCCAGACTTTGAAGAAGTATTCGTCTCTGTTGAGCAGTCGGCCGCGGGCATAGGAATAAATATCGGCATCGACTCCAGCCTCGCGCATCCAGGAGAGTGTCTCTGTTGTGCTATAGGACAGCGACGGAGCGTTCTCTTCCTCCGGCATCTCCAAGAAATCTGGAGAGTCCACGAGTGGGACTTTTGTTAAAATATCCACGGGCACTTACGGAACTTTGTTCCGCCACAGGTATCGCTCAAGTATTAACATTAATATTAGCAAATATTTGTATACCACGATAGTCCTTTCAGACCAATATTTCAACAGTTTCTTGTTTAAGAGTGAGTAAAGAGAAGGATAGTGTTACATCATCGCCATTTGTAAGGAGAGGTTTACTGAAGTGGGCCGGTTAGCAACTGGGCATGAGGGTCATGACGTCACCGACGTAAAAGCTGCGGTCTCCCAATCCTACAAAACACATCGCAAGCAAATCTACAACGTCTAAGTAACTGAAAAATAGTACAGAGTATAAGGAGAAGGGGAGCCTCATCAAATGCAAAAATAGAAGTCAAGGTTATTTATCCACTGGTTACAGCCCCATTTTCATACGAAATCGGGGTTTTTGATAATTATTCTTACGTGTCTGCAAGGCACTTACAACAAAAAGGGTGGTTCATTTTTACAGTCAACAGAAATGCGTTTTGCTTTTTCTTTTATTCAATAAGAGAACTTGCGTCTTTTGCAGACTAGCATAACTCAAAATTAACTGGGATAAGTAGCAGAATTACCAATATTATTTTCCGAAAAGTTAACTTTCCTTCATTGAAATGAGTAGTAATGACTTCTTTAAATGCTGGGTTTTCATAATCAGCGCGAGAGAACTGCTCAGCAAATGCAATTTCCAAAAATGTAATAGCAAGCAGTGGATAATTAATTGACTTGAAAATCAAATATGACAAAATAGTGAAGATAGGTGAAGGCACAGGTGCCAAGAGGATAAAAAAGCAAAGCTGTCAGCATGCGGTGAAACAAACAGAAGCCACTACAAAGCAAGGTGGTGCCAAGTACTTAACCCGCTAACGATCCCATAAAAGTTTGGTATCTAGTAGGAACAGCGCTTTTTGAACCGTCCGCTGCGAAGAAGGCTCGTCATAATACAATTAAGGTACATTTACACAAATTGCAAATGAAAAGGTAACATTTATGATTGAAGAAGTCTGCCAGTTTTATCGGAGAGAAGTTTCCCAAGGAGTAAACTATACGGACCACAGCAGGGTACAAAAATCTTGGTATTCGGTAAATTCAATCAGCAGCTAGAAAATTGCGGTTGGCGCAGTTGCAATCAGTAAGTTGACAAAATGGCTGAACTCGGCGTCGGGGTCTTGAGAGGCCAAACGAGAAATAAAAATATGCAAAAGTTGTTACCCTAATGGAAAATTATTAATACTGGATCATGCCACGAATTGAGGTTACGTCAGTAAAATATTTAACATAGACGGTCCTCGATACAGGACCGAGTTGAGTTATGATATTTCGACTTGGTGAAATCACTCCTATAAGTTCTGCAGTAATATGTAAATGTACTAATGCTTCAGTTTCATCTCCGTTGATGCAATATTTGATACGTCTTTTATGAGTTACGAGTACAGAGCGAGTGACCCGATGTTAATATAGGCACCGTACTGTACACATTATACACTACGCACAGAACTGTTTATAAAAATCAGCCTTATGACGACACCCGGCTGATATTCGGTTGGCGGTAGGTTAGCTAGGCACATGGATGGTAAGCTAGAAGGGATCGCTGCAAATTCATTGCCGGGAAGTTCATCGAAAGGAATTTCACTGCGGGAAATTCATCGCCTAGTAAATTAAGCGCGTAAATATATCGCCTGGGAAATTCACCGCAGGTGAAGATGTCAGTACTCATGTGCAGTTATCAGGAAATGTATTTGATGTATTTACTACGTTGTATTTGCCAAGCGATTCATTTAATAGGTGCTGAATTTACCAAGCAAGGTGTTTCACCAGGTGATGAGCTTACTGGGCGATAACTTCACTGTGAAGACTATCCAGCTCCCAGACTGGAAGCATTACGGGCAGGTTGGCCACGGTCCGTTAACTTGATAGGAAAAAGTTAGGGTGCCTAAGTTGCGGAAGGGAGGTTCGGCTTGGTATCAGTTAAATTGAAAGTAGACAATTGAACTAGAAAAAGTGTATTAGTCTGCTATGAATAAAGTGGAAGAGCAGCGAGTTGAGTGGGCGGCAGGTTGGGTGAGCAGCACGCTGGGTGAATGGCAGGTTGGGTGAGCACTGAGCAACAGGTTGGGTGAGTCGCGGGTCATTAGAAAATCAATTTAAGCTATAACAGCGAGCATAAAATAGGAAGAACCACTTACCGTCAGGTCGGATGATCTTCACAGGGTCTTCCGTCTGAAGAGGATCGCTGGCGCCAATCTCATTCCGAGCGAATACCCTCACGTTATATTCGTGCTCCTCCTAAAAGAGTTATACATACGAATCAAATCAGCGCTAACTCTTACGGCATGACTTAATCTTGTCTTCCCGTGCGCTATACACTCTTCGATGCGTTCTATATGCGGTGCTTGGTGTATTGAAAGCAATGGAGATATTACACGGCAGCAATATGTCACAGTAGGCTAACTAAGATAAGTTCTGGTATCACTAGGTTATGTGTCTCTCCCAGTCTGAAATGATTGGTGAAAATATCTGTGTTGGCGTTCATTTAACAATGCTTTTGTGTATTGCAAAATTATAGACAAAAGGGAAACGACGTTCTGGGCAATAAAGATATATATTTTTTCGTGTTTGCAGCAATCCGGCGCCACACTACACAATCGCACGCACAACTTGATGCAAGGATCTGTAGTTTGCAAGTTTGTCCACGCTGCCGACTCCAAATATTTTTCAGGGCAAAGAGCAAGTTGCACATGCACTGCATAGTGTGACCCCGGCACAACGGAACAAAATTTGATAAAGCCTGTCACAAACGCTCACCTGAACTTCTTTGATGTGAAGTCTGGTGAATTCGGCATCGACCTGGCCGACTTCTATCCACATGGTTCTCTTGACGTCCCTGATGGCGATGATGTAGCCAAGCAGAGGTGATCCTCCGTCGCTCTCGGGAGCGCCCCACTCGATCATGAGGCTGGTGGGTCCGGTGGGCCGGGCCTCCAGTGGCGCCGTGGGAGGCGACGGGGGAGCTGAAACGCCAGGGACACCATTAGATCAGGTAGGCAAAAGTGGGCAGTGCTGACCATACACAGGAAATAAAAAGAAATCAAAAAGCCCCGTGACAGTATGACATCAATAACAGCTGCTGTAGCGGCAGCCATGTATGCACGAGGCCATGGTGCCAACAGAACGTACGTTATATTTCTTCTAATGTGGAGACTTTCCAGTATCTGAACATTAATAGATGCGCTATTTTATGATTGATACGCATACTCTATAAACAAACGATATTCATGAGACGTACAGCAAATTTTGCAAAAAATATCCAAGAGCTTTAACAGGTGAAACAAGAAAAAATGAAATTTGTCGTTCCAATACTTAAACATTAATATTCGAAATACTAACAGAAAATGAATAATAACACCAGCAACAACGCTATACTCTCAGTAGTATGAAGAACTTACTTGCGTGGGTCTTGAGAAGAACATATTCAGTGATAGCTGCTTCTTCGGACAGACCCACGGGGTTCTCAGCGTACACGCGGAACTCGTACTCCGACTTCTCTTTGAGGTTCTCGATGCAATAGAGCGTCACTGAGGGGTCGACTGTGTCAACCTTCTCCCACTCCGCGGTGGTTTCTGTCAATCTCTTCTCGATGACGTAGCCTGTGAAGCAAAGAGAATATCAGGCACTGATAGTAAATGTGCGTAGATATACTGTAATTAGTCCCGCAAGAAAACTATATAACATTCAGCAATATTTATAGTAGCACTCGTAAAATAATAGAGCAAGATAAGATGTAAGTTGAATTACTTTCCTAACACCTACATATATACATAATTCAAAAAAATTATAAAGCATGACATAATGGTTCGTTTACCTGAAATGCAAGTGGCAAAAAATAAATGTAGTAATTGTTGGGAAATACTCGTTGTCAAACCTAAGAACTTTTCAGTTGATTCAACTTTTAAGGTCTCATACATCAGTAGGAATCTTTTGAGAAATACATCTCTGCTCGAAAAAAGAATAAGCAGGGATTTTTGGCACATATGCGGCATCTTGAGCGCCATAAATGCTCGTAATATATTTTCTGATATACTCACGTATGAACCTAAAGACGCACTAGGGATATAATTCTTCATTAGATAATTTGATTAAGTAAACACTACATACAAACTAGTACGCGGTTTGGGCAAAGAGATTTTTTTGACAAGAAATGAAGCTCACCAATGAGGTCTGCTCCTCCAGTGCTGGATGGCGGAGACCATCCAAGTGTGACCGTCTTTGACGTGACGTCCATCACGGTCAGGCCGTTCGGTTTACTGGGCACACCTGCGAAGTAGCAAATAAGGACATTCAGCCTGATGCTAAACTTGGTTGTAACACCGACGTCAAAATTAGCACTTAATTTCTCCTACAAATCTGTGCATTACAGCAAATAAAGTCTAATGGATAGGTACTTTCAACAGCACCGTTAACACATGTGTCTTGTTATAAAACTAACACGTATGTGAAATACCTTGGACATGCAGTCACAGTACACTTTGTAGCATATATTGCCTAAATAAATATATTGACAAGTGCCATGGTTTGAATTACACATACCTTGAAGTCTCTCTGTATTATACAGTGTATCTTCATCAATGCATGGGTACCGACAGAATTCAATAGAAAATTTTACACCTCGAAAACTCATAGTTAATGCACATGCATAGTACACTTTATAAGCTATTTTACAAGTCACTTTCGAAACCCGATGAATATGAGTCAAACTCCCGGAAATACCTGTTCTAGCAATAGTCTAAAATCAGTAGGTAAGATCCTTCTAAACCACAATTTAAATCTTTTAATCTATTGTGCGTTCATGTACCTTGTGATATATTGTAGTTCATAATTTAACCTACAAGAAATCCTTTTTGTAAACTCACATAATTTCTTGCCAGCAGTGATGGCTTCGTCAGGCTGCAGTGGCGGTCCCTGTCCTGCGGAATTGACAGCAAACACTCTGAAGAAATAAGTGTAGCCCTTCTTGAGGCTGGTGCACTCGAACTCTGTAATGTTGCCAGAAGTTTGTCCGATCTTCTGCCAGGCTTTCTTCATGGCAGTGCGCCGCTCGATGGTGTAGCTGGTGATGGGGGAACCACCGTCCTCCAGGGGCTCCTGCCAGTGCAGCACCAGACTCGTCTCTGCCATGTCCGTCACATCGAAGGGACCAATAGGGGCACCAGGCGGGCCTGTGCGTGGGGACAGATAGGTCATTAGATGCCTGCTGTCTGAGTGTGCATAGTTTTTACATATTACCCGCCAGCTGTGTGTGCATCTTTTGTCTATAAACGTGTGTACATATAGTTACATATTATACGCATGTCGGGATTATTTAACTTGCATTTAACAAATATAAGACAACAGCCAAGCCTACACACAATTTCACATATAAATATACTGAATGCAAGCGGCATAGTTAATTAGTTAACAACATTAATTAGCCAAAAATCTTCTGTTGCCAACTTCGCTGAACCTGAGCTAAAACGTGAAATTGGCCAAAATGATCACCTGAGGAGGACTACCATACAGTAGGCTGCCGCGGTGACTGGCTGAGACACGCTACCAATAAGCTACAATACAATAAGGGTACACTGAAACTCACTGAAGAGCGACTTAATGAAGACGGTTTCGGAGGCCTCCAGAGCGTCCGACAAGCCGATGGCGTTGAGCGCGAACACTCTGAAGTAGTATTCCCGACCTTCGTTGAGGTTCTCCACAACATATGTGAACACATTTGGCTCGACTTCAGCAACTTTCTGCCACTGCTTCTGGCCCTTCTCGAGCTTTTCGATGTAGTATGAGGTAATTTCGGAGCCGCCATCGTCGGGTGAGGGTCCCCAGGTGATTCTTGCCGAGTATGTGGTGATGTCGGAGATCTCGAGGGGCCCAGCAGGGGCAGCGGGCCGCTCTACGGGTGGACGTGGCATTATTAGTGCGTGCAGTCTCAGTGAGTGGTAGTGGTAATAGCATTCAAGTTACTAGCGCTTCAGTGGCTTAGCCTGTATAGGTTTATCAGTCACGGGCAGTCACAATAGAAGCAATTTCCAAGTACATAAAACACTTACAAAAACATTCAGTCAAACCAACTGATGAGTTCCATTGAAACAGTCACGGAGGGTTACACAAGGCGCCGTAGTCTATCAATAAGTAATCATATTACTGTCGGGAAATAAATCAGTGCTATCTTTAACAACACTGGTCAAGCATAGATCATCGAAAGGCGCCGTGGCGATAGCAGTCTCAGGGAATATCTTCAGGAATGTGAATGCGCACGAGAGTGACGTGGTCTTGAGGGTTTGAGAGCAGTTTCAGAGAATAATGAATATCTTTGAATTGAATGGTGAGACAGCAGGCAAACGGCCATAGTTAAAACTGATGCGTGAAACCGAGACGCGCCGGTGACATGAGTGTCTTGTTTCGGCGAAGAATTAATTTCTTTACATTGGGAGATATTGATGCCGACAAGCGCTCGCAGTCAATAGAAAACGACACACAGTGAGTCGCTGGGAGATGTAAAAATTTATTTATGTTATCGACAACCTAAAATCCTTACGTTAGAAAACATAAAAGAATAGAAGGAATTTTTCTGAACGTGTCGATGTCAACAGTGGACCTCTGCTGGTAAGTCAATGATACTCCCACGGTAATGCATTTTATATGAGCATATTAACTGTCTACGAAAAATATACTCGTAGTCAGTTATAGGAACAAAAATAAAAAAAATCGATTATATCATTTTAACCTGTAGTTTGGAAACAATCATGCAGTCTATACGTCTCATAGTTAGTGCCACAGTTACCACGGACAAGATTATATTCCCCAACACCACGCTCATTATGCAGGCTTATCATTTCTTTAACGCTGGGCTGCATTATTTTTAACTACATGTCTGACTCTCCAGAACCCAACCCAACACTCTGCAGCATGAAGACTAAAGGCAACCTTACACGAGGCAACAGTACAGCTACTACTCCGTGGGATTATTCCCAAAATATTGGGATCTCCCTCTCAAGTTTGAATCTTTTAGTTTGTTCATTAATTTTAACTCTAAATTCGTAAACAAGTTCCAGTAATTGGGCCCCTATTTTTGCTTTTTATACACCAGAGCCACGACTATTAATGAAAGGAATGAGTTTTTTTTTTATGTTGCTAGGCGGTTTGAGCCACAAAAGTGAGAAGCCAATGAGAGGGGAAAATTGGGAGGTTCACAGAAGTGGATGTGGGAAATACGTAGTGCTGCGCGACAAAAGTTGCACCGTATGGGTAGGGATGCTGCGCAATGATGCTTGCACTGAGAAAAGATGCTTTCAGGCGTTACTCGTAGTAGTGGTTTCACAGTAACTGGAGGTCCCGTTGTACTGACAGCATTGAGCATACGTCTACATTCTATACATACTGATAAGTACAAGACATGCAGCACGTGCAATCTTGATTGCATAGCAAAACGACCCTAACTATTGCGATGTATGGAACGGAACATGGGGCAGAATGTGAAGCACGCAGTGCAGCTTACCTTTGATTATCTCAGGCTCGATGATTTCCTCTTCTGCAAAATTAGAAGAAACACGAAAAAGGTGAACTTTGGAGAAAGAAAAACAGCAGAATAGGAGGCGGCAGCGAAAGTACAATATACAGAGAACTATTTTACAGGTAGAATATACATACGTTAGTTGAATGACTAAAGAAGAGCTAAGAATAATACTGCGAGCATTTTAAGTGGTGCAATGGGTTGTCAGGTCTGCGACTAAAACTGCCTAAGGTTTTTATAATAATTTCATATAGACAAGCGCTGAACTCGAGCGATCACTAATTCAGTTACATGAATGGCTTCTTGACGACCTCGAGATTCATCCACAAGTAGCTTTTAATGGTAACATTCGCAATGTGAAGTAAGTGTCTGCCGAATGTTAGTGAAGGCCGCCAAGATACATCCACCAGCAGTCATCGATTCTAATAGTTTTCATGCTTTATGAATAAACGTCAGCTGAACGTTAGCAACGTTCACCAGCTTACGTTGCACCACCAATGCTCACATAATAGAAAGTAGCTACAGAAACCAAAATAATGCGGTACTACATAACCAACTCAGTGATCCGTAACTAAAGGCAGAATTTCATTACGAGTGAAAAAATTAAACTGAAGGCACAATTTCATTAAGGCTGGAAAGTTAAACTATTTCGCTGGCTAATATTAAAAAAATAGAGAAAAAATTAATTTTTGGATTACCTTCAAAGATTTACAAGGAAAGAGAAAGACAGGCATCATTTTGTTCCCAACAAAAATCTATAGTCGTGACACACATCACTGCCGATAAAAATACAGAGTTTTTTGCTGCAAGAATATATTTTAAGGGAAGATTCCACTACTTTACTCGTACAAATTCTACACTAAGATCTATTAAAGCTTCGCATAACAAATACACCACGAACGAGGTAGTTGAAGTGAATGTTCAGAGCAAAACATGACTTACATTGCCGTTGACACAATAGGCAGTAAAAATGACAGCGATTTGTATGCTTGTTGTGCTCCAAAAGAGGTAAACAAATTGATAACTAATGGCTACTGGAGCCGAGGAATGGATAGTACGCAGACTTGTCCACTATCCACAAACTGTGTTTTTTACCAGTTACGTTGGATATTAATTGTGGAAATTGCTGTCTAAAGGCAGCATGATCATGTATGAGTTTCTATTCTCCTACCTCAAGCTCTGTTCTGCATGTTGTGGTCTTTCTAAATTAGCCGTCTTGTAAGGGAAAGAATATAAATCATAGCAAAATTCTACGCAGATTTGAAAAAAATCTGCTATCTAATTATCATATGCAGAGTGCATAAAACAACTCCCTAATTTGATTTTACATTTGAGGAACCTCCCGTGTAATGCACGTCCCCTTATTGTATTGGGATTTTTATTATCGAAATAAAAGTATATTGAGTTACAAAATTATAATTACAAAACCAGAGAATACAATGACAATAATGTGTTCGGTAAATGGAGGCGTTAGTGTATCATAAAAGATTTGTAGTTATTGTAGCATAGTGGAAACGAGAATAGATACAAAAAGACCGCTTGCTCAAATAAAAACGTATATGAGTGTGGCGGTTGGAAAATGAAGAATAGTGAGTGTTATGGATGCACATACAAAATACAGAGAAGTAAAGACGTTGTTTGTTTGGACGAAAGTTAGCACTGCAAGCTATAGTAATTATCGGAACTGATCTATTCAGAACAATTCCAGGGCTAATCTAATATGTGCGGCAATTCCATTAATGTAGCCGAAAAAATCTACATTTATTTCAACCTTAAATCATTAATTTATAAATTAAAAAATCGTAGGAACAGCACTATTTCAACCGTGGACCAAATGGTTTCTGCGAGCGTTGAGAGGCGAAAATGGTTACCGCACGTACGCAATTAGCCCTCGAGTTGCCATCTAACCTGGTAATGGGTTGTTGCAGCCTACTTTCGGCTCTGGGGTTAACCAGCTTACCGTCAACTCGGAGGTTGAAACTGATGGTGGCTTTGCCGGCGCTGTTCTGAGCACTGACGGAGAACACGGCGGAATCTTCGCGACTGACTTTCTGAATGGCGATGTCCGTAAGACCCTCCGACTCCTCGATGTGGACCACTACTCGCGAGAACGCCTGAGTAGAGGATGAGTAAGTAGTACAATTCGTTTGTCTGTATACAGGATATACATGAATGCGGTATTACAATTCATAAATATGTGAACGTAAAAGAAGGAAAGACAAAAGAAAAGTTAATTCTTAGACGGCTTGAGCGCAGATAAAGGAAGACACAGGCGCACAACTTCAACGAGCACCTCAAAAATTCTTATTGGGGACCACTGGGACGCATCATTTTTTTTTTCGCTGAGCCAGAGATGTTATCGTTACAGACAAGAGCATTACAATTAGTCTCAATCATTTTATTCGCTCCCGTAGATATCTACATAACACTGGTATTATGTCTATGAACATAATGAAAGCAAGCCAGGGGTCGACTATGACGTCAGAGATGTCACAACTGTTTTGGAAAAATTCTGAAGAAATACCCGCCAGTGCTCACTTGTCTCTAGTGTCGAATTTTCACAACGTAAGAGCGGTGTTGCACACGCGTCGTCTGTAAATGATCAGTGCATAGCGAAAAGAATGGAATAAGACTTAAAACTGGAACATTTTCCTCGGTCTTCTGAACACAGCCTACCCTTAACTGAGAAAAGCAGTAACCAAAACAGAAGTATGCCCTGAACACATGAGTTAACTTGCCACATTTTTTCTTTCTTCTTAGCAAGATAATTGAGGGCTAAAGCAGAACTGTGCGTGACCAGCTCAACCGAAAGTGTTTGAATTAAGTTAATTTCCCTCAGTGCATTTTCAAGAAACATTAAAAAAAACTAATTTTAGGAAATTCATATAAGGGTTTTAGCAGCTCTCATTGTGCGTTATTAAAAAAATTACACACGGGTGGTACATGTAATATATTGTTTTTCTTAGCGAGGGTGAAGTTCTAATTGAGTTCGTCACTGTACTTGGTTGTGAGAGTGAACTTCAAGGCCCATCGAGTATTATTATCAGGCTACAGTGCTGGATGGTGAAGGAATGTCGTCAAGATCTTCTTGTTTATTTACATCTTATTATACAAGACTTAGAAGATATGATCCAATAATAAGTACCAAGCATGCTACTTGATAGATGCAGACCACAGAGTACAAGGTCGACATCTAATAAGTGCTACAAGCAGAAAGCTGTAGACTATGTGCAGTACTCTAATGCTAGTACTGAATAAGCTGGCGCTTGATAGTGCAAGCGCCTTAAATATCTATGATTGCCGGCTTCATTAGAACACCGGTTGCTTCCGCCGGACTCGAGTCGGAAATCCGCCGGTAAATTACTGTACGTTTACGAGAATAACAAATATCTCCGAAACTCTGGTTATAGGCATTGACAAACAGTTTTTACTGACATAGGTTCCGGCCGCAAGGTCATTGAGAATTAGGCATGTCACTGAAAAGCAGTGCTGGTAAACCAGCACATTTTTGCACGGTCATAAACGACCTTTTAAGTTCTTAATCTTAAAAGCTCTGACCTGAAGAAGCCGGCGGTGGCTACATCCGCCCGACATGAACTCGCATGACACAAAGAATGCGTCTATACATTTGAATGTTAAGGCTAACACATTGGAATGTTGTATGTGCGAAATGCATATATAACAGTACATCGTGCAGATACAACTTTAAGAGTATCCTTTGAATGCACGTGGCATAGATAACCGCTCATGATCATACTTCCAGGTGTTGCGCCAACTTATAACTCTTTGCCGTCTGAAATGTTCCGATAATCAAAACATTTAAAAAAGAATTGCTAAAAATATTCGTAATAGTTGTATATGAAGGCAGCTTCTTATATACTATAGTGTCGAAGAGAGCGAAAAGACACTTGAGGCATATAGCAGGATGGCAAACTCCTTACTTGGATGGGCTGGTCATTGCAGGTCCAGGTAATCTTAGGCTGGGGGAAGCCAGTGACTTTGATGGGTACAAACCACCGGTCACCGACGAACAGCCGCTGCGCCTGAACCTTTTCGTCAAATTCGAACTGCGGCGCTTCTGCAAAGTCAAACGAAGGAACGTTAAAATTAAGAGTAAACAGGATATATGTCATATATTCTGGAAGAATTTGTAATACTAGGTACTTATTTATATTTCCCATTAATAACAGCTATGGTAATTCATTAAAATGCCGGGCTCTAAGGGTCAGTCCTAACTAGGTTCAAAATTTACTTGATAAGTACCTGCTAGACACAACCGATTTTTGTACAGATGAAGAAGCAATCCTGTAGTCAGTTGATCAGGGTTCTACCATTTCCGTTGGACTATTATACTAAGCAAATTCATATATATTTTAGTACAGCACCTTCAGAATTGCCTATGTGGAGCAAGCCCAGGACCTCAATCAGGGCCATGAAACGAATAACTTAGTACTTTCAAGTTGCAATAAAACGCATCGTGGACAACTAGGAAGCTCCTTCTATCTAAACTACGACCCATCAGTGCCACCTACCCTGAATGACGACCGTGGCCCTGGTCTCTGCAGACCCAGCAGAGTTCTCTGCTCTGCAGGAGTAGGTGCCAGAGGTCGTAGAACTGGTCTCCTTGATGGTGTGGGTGGCCGTGTAGTTCTCGTAGGTGATGTTTTTAGTGATGGTCTTCTCGTCCTTCTTCCAGGTGATGTCAGGCACAGGTGCGCCGGTGATGACACACCGCAGGACGACCGTCTGGCGCAGGCCCGTCACCACAGGTTCCAGGAACTCACGCACCTCAGGAGCCTCAGGCTTGATGGGCTTCACCACCTGCAAAAGCCACAGAGTACTCGTATGAGGATTTTCTTACTGAAATGCTAGTAATTACATTTTGCATAACTACTCAATACGATCAATTACCTTCTCCGTAACTATATTAAGGAAAGCAGAATGTCACAGTCAGCCATGACCCTTTCAGTGTCAAGTGGCATTTTCTTCCCATTAACACCTCCTTCCGTCCTAACAAGCACAATAGCAGTGTTCAATATTCCTGGTGAACCGCTTTCTTATCATACACATTTACTATAGGTAAGTTATACGCGAGGGTGAAAAATGAAGCGGGATTATAAAGAGGTTCAAGAACGCGTTTGTTAAGAGAAGATTGCTTACCTTAACAAATTCGGACTGGTCAGAGTATTCTGACGTGCCGACTTCGTTGACTGCAGCCACTCTGAAGCTGACTTCCTCGTTCTTAGTGAGTCCGATCACCGTGGTGGTCGTCTCCCTAATCTCTTCGCTCGTGTTGTAAACCACCCACTTCACCGTCTTGCGGAATCTGCCGGAAGGGTGTCTTTGTACGCAAAAGTATACGCCCACACATAGAAGCATGGTATGTAGGTACTTAACTCTATCCATAAATTAAGCCTGAAGGGAACACCGTCATTAGGTCCATTTTAGGGGACTTGAAGCCTCCTTGCACCCCCTAAAATATTCCTAAACCCCCTAAGCTTTCGCGTGTTTTTCTTAGAATACATCTGTATGTTAAAAATAGGACAGACTTTCATACACACACTCCTGGGGCTAAGCCCCCATCTCTGAATCCTAGTGACGATAATGACAGGACGACAACTAAAGACATTTACGCACTACTCCGAAAGAGAGAATATCTTTGTAGGTAAATGCCCCAAACCTAAACAGGAAGAATTCAGAGTAGGCAACCTTCTTCTCTTAAGGAAAACAAAACGGCCAACATTGAATCCATCAGGATGACGACGATAAATATTTTTAATTGTAAATGACAAAGGCTTTTTGTTACGAATGATATTACAGTATAAAGAACATTTGTAATCCCAAATGAAAACAGAAAATTTATACGATGAACCCTAACACCACGACTTACTGAGAAAACAAGCTACCAGTGGACATTGCACGTTCGTTGTGGCGAATTTATATTTGCTACTCCCTAGTTCAACCCCTGATTTTTTTCCTTTACCTAGTTCCAATATATGCGTACATAGTATTTTCAATGCTGTTGTTGTTATTATTATTACTCCTGCCTATCAAACGATAGCACAATAAGGATCCGTTGAGACTCACGTGTATTCTACAATGTAGTTGATAATGACGCGACCTCCGTCGTCTTCGGGTGCTCTCCAGTGGATGGTCACGGAGTCATCGGTGACCTTGAGGGGCTCAGGAGTGCCGGGCTTCGATGGTTTGTCTGAAAACAAATTTATTCATCAATTTCAGTCTCGGATATCAGTGTCTAATAATGGGAGGGAAATAGACTTGCTAGCTGCGTAGATGTTTTACCTTTTGGCACCGAAAATATTCGGCCACAAAGTCAACGCCGATGTCTAGTATGAGTTTGTGGAAACACGAAAGCATCTTCGGATAACAAGACAGTGATTCTATTTCAAAAAGTAATAAAACATGGAGAGTAAACATCGCAGAATTTTGGCTTTCAGCTCACACGCGCAGCAATTTAACGTTCTGTTACAGCACCGTGATTTTCTTTTAGCACTGCTTACAGGACAATATTCGAAATAAATGCGCAAATTTTCATAGCGTAAATGGGAGTAAATCACTGCCTAATAATACGTAGCATATTATTATAACACTTTTAAACAAAGGCAATGATGAAATAAACAGTCAAAACTCACCAAGGATCTTCAAGACGAAGTCGATGGTGACGTCCCCGCAGTTGTTCACAAGCTTCAGGGAATATTCGCCACAGTCGACATTTTCCACTTGGTAGATGGTAAATGATGCCACGTTCTCCGTGATAGTCGGCAGCAGCCTCTTGGTCTGCTTGATGGTCTTACCCTTGTGCGTCCAGTTGGCTGACGGCTGGGGAGTTGCTTTGAAGGGAACTGTGAAAGTGACGTCTGTTCCTTTGTTGACGACGAATTCTGTCTTGATGGATGAGCGATCAATGACAGGGGCAGATTCGAGCACCAGTACCGTCATACGGCAAGATGTCTTTAGGCTGCCCAATACGCAAGTGTACTCAGCGGTGTCGTCCAAGGTAACATTCTTAACGGTAAGAGTGCGTCTGTTCTTGTCTTTCTTGATAATGAACCGAGCGTCGGCAGACACCTCATTGCCATTTCTAAGCCAAGTGACGTCTCGTTCTGGTTTGGTGATTTCAACAGTAAACTCGGCGTCAGTGGTGGAGATGACATCCATCTGAGGCGGCAACTTCTTCAGGAAGTCGCCCTCTATTTGGCCTTCAACCTTGAGCTTAGCGGAACATTCGGTTTTGCCAACAACGGCTCTGTAAGTGCCAGCGTCTTCAGGTTGGCAGTTGTAGATGAGTAGTCTCTGAACCTTCCCATCGATAGAGAGTTGGTAGTGGTCTGAGGAGCGAATTTCTGTTCCATCCTTGAACCACGTAACTACAGCATCTCCCTTTGACAGCTCTACTGCAAAACTGGCTTTTTCAGCCTTGTTGACAGTCTGATCGGACATTTCCTTGACAATCTCAGCAGGAAGTTCGCGGACGGTCAGTTCGCATGTGGTCTCCAGGTCACCCAACACGCACGTGTACTCGCCTTCGTCATGCAAATTAGCAGAGCGAATGACGAGACGCCGAAGTCTGCCGTCGGCAACGACTTCAACCCGCTCGTCACCCGTAATTTCTTCACCGTCTTTGTGCCACGTGACCTGACTCTTCTCGGATGATACTTCCACAAAGAGGACAGTCTCATTTTTCTCCAGAACTTCAACGTCTTGCAGTTTTTGTACGAACTCTTCCAGAGGTTTCACGGTCATATTACACCAAGTGGATTGGTCATCAAAGGTGCACTTGTATTTGCCGGTATCGGTAACCGCAGAAGAGTGGATGATGAGCCTATGAGTGAGGCCCTCATGTTCCAGAGTGATACGCTCATTAGTTTTGAGCTCTTGCTTGCCCTTCCACCACCTCACTTCCTTATCACGGCTCGTGCGGCACTCAAGCAGAGCTTGTGAGTTCTCTTCCACAATACACGACTCCAGGCCTCGCTTGAAGGTTACAACATCACTGCCAACGGTCACGTTTGCAGAGTGGGTAACTTTGCCCAACTTGTTTGTGGCCGTGCAGACATATTTACCGGCGTCCGACTTGCTGGCATGTTGTATCTCAAGCACTGCAACCTCATCTTCATATGTGGCGATCACGTTGCCTTCAATCTTGATCTTCTTGCCGTTTCTGCTCCAAGTGATATCAGGACTTGGGATACCACGGATACGAGCTACGAGTCGGAAGGTACCCATTTCTTCCACGGTGGTGTCACTGAACAGCTCTTCAAACACGGGGCCTTCAGGTGCAGTCACAGTGAGGAAAATGGAGCATTTAGCCTCACCTTCCCTGTTCTTGCAGTGCACCTGGTACTCTCCAGCATCTTCAACCCTGGCTCCCTTGATAAGAATGATGGACCGGTAGGCGTGAACGTCCTTCTGACGCACGATCCTGATGCGATTGGAATCACGGAGAATCAGACCATCCTTCTTCCAGATAATCTCCGGCTCAGGAATGGCCACGAGACGGACATCGACCTCAAACTGGGCGTCCTCTTCGCAGGTCTTATTGATAGTTTTCATGGCGAAGGTCGGCGGGATACCTTCCATGACATCGCACACCGACGAGTCTCTGCTGAGGCTCCTTCTTGAAGCCACCAAAGTGTCGGAGCCGTGGTCGCTCACGGGACCCTCGACGACGAGCTCTGCTTCACACACAGCGTACCCTGCCAAGTTCTTCACCACGCAAGTGAACAGACCGGCATCTTCGGGGAAGACTTCCTTGATGAGCAGAGTGGCAGTGTTGTCCTCTGAATAGAACACCTGGAGAAAGAGGAACAAATACGGTATTGGATCACTACTCAGCTATATCACTTCCATCCGCAGAGATGATAAGAAGATATTTGGCATAGCGGAAGAGTATCTGTATATGCTACAAGTGCAGCTGAAACCCGACATATCTGAAAATAGTGCTACTCTTAATTCATGAAGTAATACTTAGATAATAAGGCAAAAAATTACAAGTAGGATTATACCTTTAAGGCCAATGTTATTTCTGAGACTGCTTCGATATTTCTGATATAATAAAAAGATTTGAAGGTGCAGGTTTTGTCCGTATGGTTATGGGCTTTTCCAACGTCACATATAATCATAACAATATCATTAAAACGTAGAAAAATAGCTACGTTTGCATAGATGAGGGACCATCGCAGCAAATAACTAGTAGCAACTGTACCTGGAACTCCTCAGAAGGCTTGATGATGGCCGTCTGCCGGAACCACGTGATGTTCGGCCGTGGCGTTCCTTCGACTTTGACCACAAACTGAGCCTCTTGGCCATCAGCCACAGACTGAGGCTCCATCATCCTAGTAATCTTAGGGGACTCTGCTTTCTGTCCCTTTCTCAGTTCTGAAACATAAAACAGAAATATATAACTGGTGATAATGAAATAGCTATTTCGCAAATTTCGTATTTTTTAGAACATACCATATTTTCCAGAAATAAGGCTTTTGGACTTCTCACAGAAGAAAAGTCAATGAATGTCTCTTACACTCGTACATGGAAACCTGATAAAATACCCGTCAGTATTACAGACCATAGACATATTAAACTTACCGATGTAAATATTTAGATTTCATTATAATTATCTAAATTAAAAATGAAAATAATAGGTATATGCAATGTGTGTGTGGTGTTCAGCTCTGTAATTCGATGCGCTCTTTAGTTCAAACTTCACTAAGCCGGAAAAAAATCAGCACAAACGCCATGGATTTGTTATAATTTCTTCTCAATAATTTGACTAACTTTGAACAACTGACTATGACAAAATCAAACTATACTGTTTGGCAAAAACAAGTCGCACGGCGACATTTCTCAAACTTTAATTATCTCCCTCTAAGTATTATTGCTTGATTCATAAATAAAAGACAACATTCAGAAGTGTTTACACGGTGTCAACAACGGATGTAAGATAAATTTCTTCTTTTAGTTCGAAGGCTAAAATATGAACACCCGTCGATTAGACATTTCATCATTCAATGAGAGACGCATTATCGGCTTCCACCAAAGTGGTAAATCTATCCGGGAAATTTACACCTAGACCGCTATAGATATCAAAACGAGTCACAGGATAACAGCTCGTTAGAAACAAAATGGCGAAGCCCATTCATTTTGTGGCAAGTGTAGAAGATATAAATTCTCACTGCAAGAGACCGACGTTCCATAAAATGGTTGGTGAAGACAAAACAGGCAATGAGCAAGCTCATCCTAGTACTGACACAATTTCTTTGAGAGCTGTGCGTCGTGAGGTAGATAATGCAATTTACACAGCTGCAGAGCTGCCAAGAGGCTACTAGCGTGCGCAAGCCCGCAAAAAGACGCATGATGTTCGTAAAACCACATGAAAACTGAACTGGCAAAGATTGGGAGAACGTACGGTACAGAGGCCGGTTGAGTCAAGATCCCCCCTCTGGGTGGGAGGAACCCAATGAACTCATGAGCCCATCATCATCATGTAATGTCCCAGCCGTTCAGGCCTCTGGAGGCCGAGTAATGCTTTGGAGCTCTGTTTGCTGGGATGGACGAGGATCTACGACTGTTTGCTGTGGCAAAATGAAGTCACAGGGCTATGTATTTGCACACTCTTAGTGACCGCATTCACTCATCTATGGACTGTTATTTCCCTGATAGAAATGGCGTGCTTCAGGATGATAATTTTTGCATTCATAAGACCAAACTGTCCTAGATGGTTTTCAGAATATGTAGCATCTTTTCAGCTCATGAAGTGGCTTCCATTACATTTAGATTAGAACCCTGTCGAGAATTTACAGGATTACCTTGAGAGGAACCTACGCGCCTCATCACCACTGCCTCCAACACTGGAGATTTTGGGAGAAAGGTTTCTTTAGTTATGGCCAACGTAAAGCTACAAATTATCTGAAAATTGCACAATCAACAGAAGGCAGAATGAAGACTGGATCAATCAAACTGTAGATCTGTTGACTAATAAATAAATTTTAATCAAACAACCGTTTTTTTTATTTGCCACGCAATGTCCTTCACTGACTCCGAGTAACACTTACGACAACAATAAAGAGAGCCGAAAGTTTCTAACTGTACGACATTACAAACTTACTCTCAAACACTGGCAGGTTGTTGATCTTTTCCTCCAGCCTCCTACGGACGTAGAGGGTGTAGTTGGCTTCAACGGCGAGCAGCTTGGCCGGGACGTAGCCGCGTTCCTTGGTGAGATGCTTCTCTACGAACCACCAGTCGTGGTCGCTGTTTTCTGAGTATTGAACACATCACATTATTATGGTGCAGACTACACAGTGTGCGTTAATACGCATAATATGAATATTGCCTGCACCTCCTCGCTGCTGCTTGCATTAAGCGGTGGTGCAGTTGCAAACTAGAGCACTCTGAGAGCGCATACCTCCGCCAAGTGAGGCAACGGTAGCAAAAAATTCAAATTGGCTCTGAAACCATAATTTTCTTCGTATAAACTCCAAAATCTAATCATTTGTGCCTTTTTAAATTATTAACAATTATTAACAGCACTAGACGGACATTTACTTGTACAGAATACTGCCGCATATAGCAAAAGTGTTTTTTTTTTAATATATCGATCTCGTAGTTTAGAGTCTGCACACATGCTCGTCAAAAGAACGAGTTTCCTCAGCTAATTGTCTAAACGTTCCGTTGAGCCATCGTAAACACAGCTTTGAGTAAAGAAAAAATTATATGTAAGCCGTCAGTTCAGTTTGTTCAGCAAGTGCCGTTAGTTTAATTTTCAGACACGTCTACTAACGTGGGAGCAAATTACAATTTTTTTTTTTCAAGTGCGTGCTCTTTAAATGGACACATCAGGAGGCGGAGATGAGGAAACTCGTTCTTTTGGCTAGGGTGTGTCCCAGCCTGTAATGAGACACCTCGTTGATAATTCGCCCATTATTCTACAGTGGCGATTCTGAAAGACTAAGCTCACACCAGGCGGCGCGCATGACGTCGCTTGGTCCGCATCCAAAGACCTTCGAAGTATCGAAATAAATAATAAGGACCTACTTACCTATAACGTATACCCTTTCGCCTTCCACAAGATGCATGGAGTTCTCGTGCTCTTCTTCGGCGACGTAAGTGGCGATGGCGCGCAGCATCTCTCCCACCTGCACCTCTTCTGCCGTCACCGCTGCTCGCCAGTACAGGAAGTCAATTGCATTCGTAAATATTCGACAAAAAGATCCAGAAATATCTTCCTCATACTCAAGGATGAGAAGGCCACCGTGATTGCCTCTGATTTAAGGCTTGTCAAGCAGGGTCTTCGTCGGATAAATTGAATTCAAACAATCACGTGATCATATTCAGAGAAGCTCACAAAAATTACTCCTCATAGATAAGCATAGTCTTTCCTGGATTCAGTGTTGTTTAGCAATTACTTATAAGATTGAACGATGAGGAAAACACTGATTTGCTTCAAATGCGGTGACATCGGAAGTAGCGGGATAAAACCTAACCTTGAAATTTGAAACTTGTGAATCAGCTGTGATTAAATACAAAATTCATTGTAGTCGTGTGGTTGCACTCGATGTGAACAATGAAGAAATGAATTTGGCTTACTGACTATGGCCCCACTATGTACTTACACTGTATTGTGATAGAAGTAGACACCGCAACTCCGCTGTCCTCTGCAAAAGTTACCACATTCGTAAGTTCAGGTTTGATTAAGAAAAAAAAAATATTATTGTAGCACCTAGTTATGTATCAATAATGCTTCAAATGTATGGCAATTAATTAACATCATAATGTAACTGCAGAACTGAACCCAGAAGAAAATACCGTAAAAAATATTAACTGAGAGTATATCGAAGTAACATTCAAAGAAATGTAAATAAGACATATCACTATAACGGTAAGCAACATATTGAAGCTGACGAGAAGCCGTCTCCGGTAAGAACTAAGTTAACACTGAAATAAAGGAAATTAAGTTAGCACTGAAAGAAAACAATGATTAAACAAAGAAACATAGACGAAAATAAAGCGGTCACCAGATGTCAAACGAATGAACGAATTAGAAACGAAAGATGGCGGCGCGAGTAAACCGAAATCATTACGGAACCGAGAAAAAAATTTCTTCGCCGGACAGAAGCTGCAGACGAACATAAAAGAATCCGCAATGCAACGCAAAAGAAAGAAGATTTCTGACCTTGGACGATACGCGGAGCTTGTCTTGGCGCTTGCGGTACCTTCACATCAACCGTTGTAGATTCTTCAGTAATTTTCCGTTTTACCTGCTTTGGTTTCTTCACAAACGTGAATTCACTGTCTACATCTTCAGTAATTTCAGTACGGTCCTCCTCAGACGAAGTGTCGCTCGCATTGCTGCGCAAAGTCAAGCTGACACTTTCAGTGATATCTTCACTGACACGTCGGTCGTCAGTGATTTTGAACTTGGCGTCCACTTCTTCATTTTCAATTGTGTAAGAAGATTTCTTCTTTTTCTTTTTCACGACGACTTCTTCGGGTTTGTCAGGACTAGGGGATTTTCCTTTTGGCTTCTTCGTCTTGAGTTGCACGCGCATCTCTTCCGTAGTTTCAATAATTGTGGTTTCTTCCTGCTCGGGTTCTTCGGGATGCAAGATAACTTCGTCTTTTGTAGACTCTTCGTCTGTGACGTACTTGCGTGGTTTCTTTTTCATTTTGATGCTGACTTCTTCAGTAGTTTCTTCTTCTGTGAAATCAGTTGGTTGTTCTAGGGACACTTCAACATCTTCACTGATTTCCTGATGCTTCTTTTCAATTGGTTTTTCTTTCTTTTTTAACGGTAAGACTGCTTCGCTAGTGACAGGTCCTTCATCCTTACTTGGCCGACGAACCGTGACTTGCTGCTCAATTTCTTCAGTAACGGAAGTTCTTTTCCTCGGTTTCTTCTTGATTGTGACTGAAGAAGGTTCTTCTGGAATTACTTCCTCTTTTGGTTTGGAAGCATCAATTGAGACTCGCTTCCTGATAACTTCTTCAGTTTTCTCAATGATGACCTCTTCATCGGTATGCTCGGGTTGTAAAACGACTTCACTTTGCACGCTCTCTTCCGACACGCTGTAGCGTTTCGGAGCTTTCTTCATTTTGATTTGAACTTCCTCTTCGGTTTCTTCAGTTGTGTAGTCAGTTGGTTTCTTCATTTCTATACTGACATCTTCTCTAATTTCTTGGTATTTTTTCTTGATCGGCTTCTTAGGTTCTTCCTTATATTCCTCGATTGGCTTTTCAGGCTTCGTCACTGTGAACTCTGCAGTATCTTCCTCAGTAATGGAATATTTCTTCTTGGGCTTGCGCTTGATACTGACAGAATGGACGTCTTCTTGTACGACCTCGGTTACTTCATCTTGAGCCTGTAGTGTTACCTGCTCTTCAGTATCAACACTTTCAGTTTTGAATACTTTGGGTTTCTTCTTCAGTTTTACTTCAGCGGATTCTGTCGACTCTGTTATGGTCTTTTCCTCGTCAACTTTTTCAAATTCAGCTTCAACCACCTGATCCTCAATTACTTGTTTTTGTCTAGAACGTCGTCTGACTGTCACAGATGCTGAATCCTCCGGTGTCGGCTCCTCCGCAACGGCAGTCTGTGGTTTCTCTGGAACCTTTTCTCCAGTTTTCATTATGGTGACATCGACGGTTTCTTCCGTGATCTCTTGTGCCTTTGGCTTCCTCTTCTTCTTAACAGGAAGAGTGACTTCTGTTTCTTCAACTGCAGCAGTTTGAGGTTTCTCTGGAACCTTTTCTCCAGGTTTCTTTATGGTGACATCGACAGTATCTTCTGTAACCTCTTGTGCCTTTGGCTTCTTCTTTTTAACAGGGAGAGTGACTTCTGTTTCTTCAACTGACGCAGCCTGCGGTTTCTCTGGAATCTTCTCTCCAGTTTTCATCAAGGTGACATCAACAGTCTCCTCTATGACCTCTTGCACCTTTGGTTTCTTTTTCTTAATCGGTACGGTGACTTCAGCCTCTTCAAGTGTAGCAGACTGCGGTTTCTCTGGTTCCTTTTCACCAGTTTTCTTTATGGTGACATCTACGGTCTCTTCCGCGATTTCTTGCGCCTTTGGCTTCTTTTTCTTAATTGGCACGGTAACTTCAGCCTCTTCAACTGTTGCAGACTGTGGTTTCTCGGGTTCTTTTTCCCCAGTTTTCTTTATGGTGACATCCACGGTTTCTTCCGTGATCTCTTGTGCCTTCGGTTTCTTTTTCTTAATCTGAACGTTTACCTCGGCCTCTTCAACTGCTGCAGACTGTGGTCTCTCTGGTTCTTTTTCCCCTGATCTCTTTAAGGTGACATCTACGGTCTCTTCCGTGATCTCTTGCGCCTTCNCTCTTCAACTGTTGCAGACTGTGGTTTCTCGGGTTCCTTTTCACCAGTTTTCTTTATGGTGACATCTACGGTCTCTTCCGTGATCTCTTGCGCTTTCGGTTTCTTCTTCTTGATCGGCACGGTGACCTCAGGTTCTTCAACTGTTGCAGACTGTGGTTTCTCGGGTTCCTTTTCACCAGTTTTCTTTATGGTGACATCCACGGTCTCTTCCGCGATCTCTTGCGCTTTCGGTTTCTTCTTCTTGATCGGCACGGTGACCTCAGGTTCTTCAACTGTTGCAGACTGTGGTTTCTCTGGTTCTTTTTTACTAGTTTTCTTTACTGTGACATCTACGGTCTCTTCCGCAATCTCTTGCGCCTTCGGCTTCTTTTTCTTAATCGGCACAGTGACCTCAGCTTCTTCAACTGTTGCAGACTGTGGTTTCTCAGGTTCTTTTTCACCAGTTTTCTTTATGGTGACATCCACGGTCTCTTCTGTGATCTCTTGCGCCTTTGGTTTCTTTTTCTTAATTGGCACAGTGACCTCAGCCTCTTCAACTGATACAGACTGTGGTTTTTCTGGTTCTTTTTCACCAGTTTTCTTGATGGTGACATCCACGGTCTCTTCTGTGATCTCTTGCGCCTTTGGTTTCTTTTTCTTAATTGGCACAGTGACCTCAGCCTCTTCAACTGTTGCAGACTGTGGCTTTTCAGGTTCTTTTTCACTAGTTTTCAGTATGGTGACATCCATGGTTTCTTCCGCGATCTCTTGCACCTTTGGTTTCTTTTTCTTAATCGCCATGGTGACCTCAGTTTCTTCAACTGTTGCAGACTGTGGTTTCTCGGGTTCTTTTTCACCAGTTTTCTTAATGGTGACATCGACGGTCTCTTCCGTGATCTCTTGTGCCTTTGGTTTCTTTTTCTTAACAGGAAGGGTAACTTCTGTTTCTTCAACTGTCGCAGACTGTGGTTTCTCTGGCACTATTTCTTCAGTTTTCTTAATTGTAATGTCAACAGTTTCTTCTGTGACCTCTTGTGCTTTCGGTTTCTTTCTCTTCGGAAGAGTGACCTCAGCCTCTTCAATAGTTACAGACTGAGGTTTTTCGAGCTCGATCTCTTCAGTTTTCTCAGGGGTAACATCAACGGTTTCCTCTGTAATTTTTTGGGCTTTCGGTTTCGTTTTCTTTACAGGAATTGTGATTTCTGTTTCTTCAACAGTTGCAGACTGTGGTTTCTCGGGCGCCTTTTCTTCAGTCTTCTCTACAGTGATATCAACACTTTCTTCAACAATTTTCTGAGCCTTCGGTTTTTTCGTTTTCTTTGAGGGAAGAGTTACATCAACCTCATCAACTGTTTCAGGCTGCGGTTTCTCGGATTCCCTCTTTTCTGCAGTCAAAGGCGTTTCCGTATCCTTCTCTACAAGTTTCTTTAATCTGATGTCTATCGTCTCCTCGATGATTTCCTCTGGCTTGGGCTTCTTCTTTCGCTTCAGTGGAACGACAGATTCTTCTGTGACTTCAGCTTGAAGAGGCTCATCTTGCTTAGTTTCTTCTGGTTTCTGAGTGATTTCAGGAATAGTTCCTTCTTCAATCTCCTGCTTTCGCGGCTTCTTCGGTTTCTTTGAAGGAAACTTCACCTCAGCTTCTGTGTCTTCGATAATCTCTGTGATTTCCACAGAAGAGGGTTTCACAAGTTCCTCTTCTTCTATGTTTTCAGTATGAACTTCCAGAACTTCTTCTATTACCGTTTCCGGTTTTATCTTTTTAACTTTTTTAGTTGTCTTTTTAATCGTTACTTCTTGATCATCAGTATCTTCTTCTCGGGATTCTGTGATTTTCTCCATTATCTTCGGGCCTTTCAATACCAAGACATCTTCCTGCTCAGCACGCTGCAATCCTTCGATAACACTTATCACAGCGGTGTCGGAGAAACTTTCTGCAGTGACCAACTCTGTTGCTATTTCAGAGATATTGAAGGAATCGCTGTCAGCGGTGTCCTTTGGCAAGCTGCGCTTTCTCTCCACCTTACTTATCTGGGACCGGACCACAGTTACTGAAGGCGATTTTAGATCCTCCTCGCCTTCTGTAACAAACGGTCTTAATTCTTCCGGGAAGCTGATTTCCATGTCGTGTGATCCTTCATGAATCTCAGTTTCTTGCACCACGACAGACTGTTGCTGCGTTCTGGAAAGCGTGGCTTGACCTTTCTCCACTTTCGGCACTTTCTCTGCAAGTCCTTCTTCAGATGTCACTTCTGAAATGAGTATTGCCTCTTGTTGACCAAGGGTAGGTCTCGCAGTATCTTCTTGAGCATGCAGAAGCGTTATCTCCCCAGGTCTCTCGGCATCACTGATCTGTGACACAATGAGATGTTCTCGCTCGGTCAGTGTAGCCTTGGCTGAGTCTACAGTGGGTTTCTTGTGGAGGACTTCGCCAGTCGTTTCATGCACGTTAGTCTCGGAGACTGCAATGTGCTCTTGAGTCGTAGTTGTGGGTTTGATAGCTTCCTTGCGGGGAGTTGGTCGATCAGTTTCCTCATACGTTTCCTGTACAGTCACTGATGATACTGTAACTGATTTCTGAGCATCAATTGAAGTAGTTGCTTTTTCAGACTGTGTAGCAGTTCGCTTGAAGGTTTCCGAGTCCTGGTCAACAGTGACTTCTGACACTACCACGTGTTCGTGAGAAGGTTGGCTCTGCTTTGCTTTTTCAGGCGAAGGTTTTCTATCTTCTTCGACAACACCAGTTTGGTCCAATGTTTCAATATGTGAAATGGAAAGAGTTTTATTTTCATCCAAAACGGTACGCGCGTGCGACACATCGCGCTTCACCTGGGTTTTGTGGTCTGAGACAGTTTCTGCAGCGACCTGATCGGTGCTCGTGATGTGAGAGGATGGTTCCAGAATCAATACGCCTTTCTCTTTGTCTAGGGGCTTCGACTGGAAGTCTTCGAGAGCACCCATGGACTGGACTTCAGCAGTTTCACGATGCGTGTGGAACTCTAATTCTACTGTAGCAGTTGAGTCAACTGTCTTTCGCGATGGTGCAAATTCCTCCTTTTCAATAATTTCAGTGTCAGTTACGTTAGCTAAGTGACGAGGAACTAATATGGATTTTGCCTCAATAGTGTGTTTCTCAGCCGTCAATACAGGCCCTTCAGTTTCTTGTTCCGTTGCATCAACTTCAGTAATTACAACCGAGCTAGATTCTTCCAGGATCTTGCGCGCCTTTGTCGTAGTCGTTGAGAGTGCAGGAGTGGTACCTTCCATTTCAGCAAATACAGTATCATCAACATTGGCAACAGTTAGAGGACGTATGGTGTGCTCAGCATGGGGAGTCGCCTTCTGTGGCGCTTCAACAACAAATTCACCTTCTTTTGTGTTCAGAGGAACTTCAGATACGGATAAGCTCTTAGCTTCCTCAAGGACCACACCGGCATGCTCTTTCAGGAACTTCGTTACAGGTTGGTCATGTTCCTTTTCTGTTAATTGCGTTTCCATCACAGTGGCTGCTTGTCTAGGAGCAAGAACATCTTTGATATCCAACGTCTGCTGTTGTGGCTGTATTTCTCTATAGAGATCCTCTTTGAGTTCAGACGAAACTTCACTAACAATGACCGACTGCTGCTCATCAACACGAATTCGAGCCTGTGTTACTTCGGAAGGTGACGACAGGAAAGACTTTCCAGTGTCCAACAGCTCCGACTGCAAAATTTGGACAACATTCTGCTCCTTAAACGATGATGAGGCAACATGAGGCTCGAGTTTAAGAGGAGCTTCTGGCTTTTCTCGCTCCTCTGGGAATCTCTCTTCCACTGCGTGTGCGCTCATCGGCTGTATTATCGGTGCTGCACGGACTGTCTCTGTGTTGAATACCTTTCCGTCAAACGTTTTTTCTTTCTCGTTCTCTGCATCTGCGATATCAACTGTTACAGCGATAGTTTCTTCTATTGAACGGTTAGCACTCACAGTTTGGGGAGTGAACTTGTCGAATAGGTTTGCTTTCTCATGAGACATAATCTGCGATACATTCAGAGGTTGTTGAGAGTCAATCTTCGGCACAGTAGCAGTCTGAGGCGCCTCTGGTTTCTTTTCAAAGGCATCCGTTTTCTCACTAGTGAAAGTCGTGCTAACGCCTGGCAGCATCAACTGAGAGCCTTCCAGCTCAGGCCGAGCTAGTTGTGTCGCTTTTGCAGCCTCAAAGAAAACATCATCTTTTTCGACAGTGTTAACAAATGAAACAGACAAACTCTTCATTTCGTCGAGAAGCTGCGTTGCGCTTCTTTCCGTTTCTTTCAAAGTGACAAATTCTTTTTCTTTATCATCTGTAACAGTTTGAGACACCTGAAGGACATCGTGCTTATCCAAAAGCAATTTTGCCTTTTCTTCACTTGGTTTCAGGATTGTTGTGGATCCTTCCTGCTCGGAAAGCACTGTAATGGAGGACGCTGCCAAGTTTCTGGGTGTGATAACCGTCTGCTCCGAGACGGTTGCTGTAGGTTGCCCACCTTCTTCCCAGTGGCTCTCTTTTTCTCGTACTGTCGTTTCACTTGTTTCAGCAATAACTTGACCGGTAACTGAGACCTTAGCCTGTTCTGTTCCAGGAACAACAGCATCTGTATCTGCGCCACACTCCGTAATAAATGTTTGCGACACGTTAGGGAGGAACCTAGGAGCCAACACAGTTTCTTCTTTTGTAAACTTCGATTCGGGCATTGTTTGGTCTAGCTTTCGGGTACCATCAATGGCTACCTGTTCAATTACTTCAACAACAGTTTGTTCGGTAAGGAGCGGAACAGCGCTCTCTTCAGGCAGACGCTTTGTTAGATGCTGCGTCTCCAATTCAGATGTGATGACCTCACTAATGTTGGGAAGGTGACGTGGCATCAACGTCATTTGTTCCTCAACCAAATGAGCATCAGGCTGGTCGTACTGCTTCACTGATCCCTCCTTTTCCACGGTGCTTAGCAGTTGTTGATCCGGAACGCGGAGAGGAATGATAACGGGAGTAGCACTTAGCTTTTCTTCCGTAGCAGAAAATTTGGAGAATTCCTTTTCTTTATAGCTAAGCTCAACTTCCGTAATATCCAGTGATTGGACCTGGTCAATGTTCACCTTAGCTTGCGATTCTTTCGTTTGGTCGACCTGCAGTGTTTCTTCTCTATCTGCACTGTGGGTCTGAGTGACCATGGCGATGTTTTGAGAATCAATGGCGACAGAGGCCACACCTGATAGTTCTGACGTAATCTTCATAGGACCTTCAGATTCTACAGTATTAGTGTCAATAATACTTGGGACATGCATGGGTGCAACCACTGAAGCGGTCTTCGCAGTATGTGATGCCGGTAGCTCAGTGAGATGAGCTTCTGTTTCTTTTGTTTCTGCTGTAACTTCGCTTACCGATATGTGGTGCGTTTCATTGATGGAGCACGTAGCTTTGTCTCCGCGCTCAGCAAGTGTTTCGAATATTTTCTCTCTGTCAACAGCTACCGTTTGCTCCACCGACGCCGCATGCTGCTCATCCATAAGTATCTTTGCAGAAGCTGAAGTCTTGGCCAGAGAGGCACAGACGTCTTCATGCTCAGCCAGCTCGGTCTGCTCGACGCGAGGTAACATCAGAGGAGCAATCACTGGGATTTCACGGCCGCGAGCTTCATTAGGAGTTCTTTGATCTTGCAAGGGAGCTTCCTTATAGTCAGCTGCTACTTCGGACACTTTCAAGGGGAAGACCTTGTCTATGCCTTCTTTAGCCGTGGATGTCAAATCTGCAATAGTTTCGAAGTCTTTGGCCTTGCAGCTAACGGTTGGTTGACTAGACTCCACAGGAAGATTTGTTACAAGTGAAAACAATGCTTTATCTTCTGTATGCTGGGTAATATTCAACTTTGATTCTAGCTCGCTCAAGTTCTGCTCGGCAACGCGTGCGAGCTGCATAGGCACCATGACAGTCTTACTCTGGACAACGTGAGAATCAGGAAACTGATCCGTTGGATGAATCCCTTCTTTGGCGTCAGTGATGGTCTCAGAAATAGTAATAGAACTCATCTCCTCCACGGCAGGGTGTGCAGTGGATTTGTTTACTACACTTTCTTCAAAAGTACCCTCTTTTTCAACTGTAACTGCCTGACTAATCTGAACTGACTCTTGACCTGTAAGAGAAACATTGGCAGCCGATTCCTTGTACTCCAGCGACTTGGTTAATCCCTCTCTTTCTTCCAGTTCGGTTTCTGAGACATGGGCAAGTAACATTGGTACGATGACAGATTCGCACGTTGACTGATGCTCCTTAGGCGCAACAGTTTCTTCGTAATAGCCTTCCTTGTTGCCTGAAAACACTTCAGAAATGGTAATACTTTTGTTTTCACTCAATATTGTCTTGGCTTTCATTTCTTCTTGAGGAGTAACACTGAAAGTCGTTTCTCTATCATGGACGATGGTTTCTGCGGAGTCAGCAACACGTTGCTCATCAATAGCTACGCGAGCATGTCTCTCTTCTGCAGTGTCAAGAACGGTTTCACCTTCTTGCTCTCCAGTGGTCACGTCTAATACTCTTGCAGTAATACGAGGAGCCAGCACTAATTTCGATTCAATATTCACGCTCGGTACAGCTTCACTTTCCTTAATGATGCCTTCCTTAAGCTCCGACGTTACTTCTGAAACAGTTATAGGCTGAATTTCGTCACGCGTCACCTGCGCTTTTGATTCTGTTACTTCTTTCTCCAAGAAAGTCTCGCTTGAATCCAAGACAGGTCGCTCTGTCACTTGAGCGGCTAGCTGACCGCTGACTGTGAAGCTCGCTTGCCCGGGTTGCACTTGCTGGTCACTTATATGTCCTTCGTGTTCAGACACGTGGTGATGAAGTACATTTGCAGCATGCAAAGACACAAGTACCGGACTTCTTCCCGCTGTTTTCTGCTCAGGCAGTTGAAGTTCGGCATATTCAGATTCTTTCTGATTTGTTTGAATTTCAGTGACTGAGAGAGGCTGAATTTCGTCGATGACGGTCTTTGCCGTTGAACCATCTGTAGACGGGATTGTCATTTTGCTTTCTGAGTCTTGTACGGCATGTTCGGAGACTTCCGCAACATGTTGTCCTTGTAGTGATAGAGAAGCCTTCTTCTCACTTTTTTCTGGAACAGTAAAGTCCGTGAAATGCTCAAGTGTGCTGATGTCAGACGACAGGGCAACAGGGTGGTTGGGTTCCTCATCTACTCGCACAGTTGTACCAACTGTTTCTTTTTCCAGGAAATCTTTTTCTTTTTCTTTAACATCGGCAACAAGGACTTGGACAGAATCTTGAGAAACGATATTTTGCCGCGACTCGCAGAGAGTCGGTTTAGCTTCGACACGGGCGGGTACATCGATATCGGTGAGGATTTCACTCACGATCACTGGCTCAGAGGCAGGTAAGTGTGATTCTTTGGCAGACGTAGTGACGGGTTCTATAGTTTTATGAAGACTCTCTTTGTCCTGTACTACAGTCTCTTGCATTGTTGCTGCTTTGTGAGGAATGAGGTCTGCGGATGCAAATTCTTCAACAGGCTGCGTACGGACAAACTTGCCTTCTTTGTCATCCACAGACACTTCTGAAATATCAACCGAAACCATCATTCCAGTCAGCGTTGGAGTGACAAGTGCTGAAATGGGTTTAGTTTCCTCGACTTGACCTTCTCTCTCACTCGTAAGAGTTGAATAAATTTCAATAGCTTTCTTGGGGATAATGTTTGAAATGGCCTGTCCCATAACAGATATCGCACTGGAGAACACACCGAGAGATGATTGCGGACGATTCTCTGTAATTTCAAGAGGAGCTTGTCCCACCTGTATATCTGCTGATGCAGAGTCTGTAATAGGCTTGACAGACTTGTATTCGTTTTCTCTCTCGCCGCATACAACGTCAGAATGCACTGTGGCTTCTTGAGGGATGATACCGGGACTTGCCGAGTACGACAGTGGTTTGGATTCTTCAAAGTTTGCCGTAGAGTCCTGCGTTATGGTTTCCTTGACAACGACAGAGGTCTCGCCTGGTACCAAGTGGCTTTTCAGGGATACAGTCGGTAGCGGCGCTTCTGCACTTATGCTCTCTTTCTCATTCGAGATAATTTCTGATATTACTGAGGCTACCGATGGAACAAATTCAACTGTACTGTCTTCCGGCTTTGGCATTTTCATCTCCGCAAGCTCTCGAATAGGTGACTGAGATTTGGTTTCGTTCACTTCAAGCGATTGTTCAACATCCATAGTTGTTCCAGCGACTTGTTTGTTTAGCGCCTCATCCTGCTGAAGTGATTCTTTCTCGTTCAAAAACACGCTAGATACAACAGCAGCCTTTTGGGCTTCTGTAAGCTTGACGGTGGCCTTCTTATCACTTGGTAGAGGAGTTTCTTTGAATTCTTCCGAAAATTCAGAACTTTTAACTTCGGTCACATTAAGGCTGTCATACCCTTGAGACAAGCCTACAGTGGCAGTATCAGATGCAGTTTTGTCCACTTTCATCGTACTTTCTTTTTCAGAAATCGATGCTTCCTGGACTATGATGGCGGTGTTGCTTGGAATATCTGGACGGATTTCTTCTTTCTGGACTTCTTTATCTTTCGGTAAGTCTTTGACAGGAGTTGTAACTTCCACTTCCTCAATGAGCAGCGGCGTGTATTCTTCAATGAGCTTATTTGGATAAGATTTCTTGAGGTTTTCTCTGTTATACAAGCCTTCCAGCTCCTGAAGGATAACCTCTTGGACGTCAGCAGCCTTAAGACCTTTCAAGTTAACGCGGGCATTTTCAAGTTTCATTTTAAATTCCTTGAATTCGGGAGCGTTTAGGTTTAAATATTCTTCTGATACCAGTAGCGACTGGAAACCAGGAACCAGATCTTGACGCGCCTGACATTCAATCTTGAGAAGTTCTTTGAGTAAAGTTTCTTTGTCAGAGGCCGAAACTTCAGAAACAGAGACTGACTTTTGCTCAATAAATTCTGTTGTGGCTTCCTCCTTTTCAACCGATTTCTGTTTCGGCAATTCCTTCAAAGGAGACTGGGCTCGAGTTTCCTTAGTTTCTAGTACGGCTTCGTTCATGGTCAAGTCGCCCTTCAGAGTAACGGACGATGCTTGTTTTGGCATGAATTGTTCTTCCTTCAAATGTACACTGCATTCTTCCACCTCAATTGCTCTCTGAGATGACACACCTTTGCTAGCAACGTCAGTAATGGGCTGTTCTGACACCACTTCTCCAAGAGACGATAGATCTTGATAGTCTTTGACCAAGAGAGCCTGCTGGATGTCGTTAATTTCTTGGCCTATATCAGTTTTGACCTTTTCTTCAATTATTGCGGCTTCTTTTTCATGGCATGAGATAACCCCAACGGTAAGCGATTCGTTATTTATGGTGGAAGGATGAGCTGTACCACTCTTGGGCTGCTCGCAGATCAGCCGCTCGATGGTAGATTCCAGCTCTGTTTCAGTTACCGACACAGCTTCTTGATGATCACTTCGGGTTTTGGCTAATTCCGTCTTGGGTGCCTTTTCCTTGAAGCTATCAGTGGCTTCAAACAATTCAACCTCGGAGACACCCACAGAATGCGATTCTCCGAAAGACTTTTCAGCTGTGGTTGATGGCAAAAGCTTCTCGCCTTCGACGAGTTTTGCAGCCTCACGAATGAGTGGGTTCTCAATTTCAAGCGCTAGATTTTCTTCAATAATACCCGTGGCCGTACCTGACTTTTGCTTTGACGCAAAGTCTTGTTCTGAAGCAATATCTTGAGTAGTAGAGAGCATGATGCTTACTTGAGCCTGATCGCTTGGAAGCACAACCTCTGTCTGAGGCATTTTGTCTCTAGGAAGGGTAGTGGCGCTCTCAACAGTCTCTTGTTCTGACACATTGATATGATCAGAGACCAGGGCAGTTTCGAGCACTGTTGCCAAGTCAACTTTCTGGGGTTCAACTTTTACGCCTCCTTCTCTTTCCGATAGGACAATTTCCCTGACCTCAGCAGCACTCTGTTCCACGTAATTGCAAGTTCCACTCTGAGACAGATCCTTTGGCTTTGCCATATCCTGAACGGATTCACCAAGGTTGAGCTCTTTCACCGACAGGGAACTAACAGTGCCTGAATGACCAACTGTGGCTTTTGCAGGCTTCTCAAGTTTTGTTTCCTCGCTACCTTCTTTGATCATGAACTGAGTTTGCGACACGGACACTGATTCTTGCACTGAGTGTTTTACATTTGCTTGACCCTCTGTTGGAAGTTTCTTTTGAAGAGTTTCTTCTTTGTCATCCATTAGGACTTCAGTTACAGACACAGATTCCTGCTGCCGGACGTCAGGAATGGCTACTTCTTCTTTCGGCTTAGTTTGCAGAAGGTCAGAGAACATTTCGTGAGAGGACTGATCAGTGACACATACAGACTCATGAAGACTGTGAATACTGGTAGCCTCGGCTGTTTTGTCCACTTTCGCAGCGAAATTACCTTCTTTGTCTTCAATAAGAACTTCTGTTACGGAAACAGACTCTTGCTGTCGAACATCAGGAATTGCAACCTCTTCATTCGGTTTGCGCTGAACCAAGTCAGAAAACATTTCATGGGATGACTGATCGGTGACAACCACAGATTCATGAAGACTGTGGACGCTGGTAGCCTCAGCTGCTTTGTCAACCTTTGCCACGAAGCTTCCTTCTTTGTCTTCTGTGAGAACTTCAGTGACTGCTACAGACTCTTGCTGGCGAACGTCTGGAATAGCGACCACTTCGTGTGGCTTTGTCTGAATCAGTTCAGAAAACATGTCATGCGTAGGCTGATCCGTTACGCACACCGACTCGTGCAAATTATGAACACTGGTTGCCTCAGCAGTCTTGTCCACCTTGGCTGCAAAAATGGCTTCCTTGTCCTCGGTCAGAACTTCTGTAACAGCAACAGATTCCTGCTGTCGAACGTCAGGAATAGCAATTTCCTCATTCGGTTTACGCTGTACCAAGTCAGAAAACATTTCATGGGATGACTGATCGGTGACAACCACAGATTCATGAAGACTGTGGACGCTGGTTGCTTCAGCAGTTTTGTCCACCTTGGCCAAGAAGCTTCCTTCTTTGTCTTCGGCAAGAACCTCAGTTACTGCAACAGACTCTTGCTGTCGAACATCTGGAATGGCAATCATTTCGTTCGGCTTGGTCTGAACCAAATCAGAAAACATTTCATGCGTGGGCTGATCGGTAACGCAGACTGATTCATGTAAGCTCTGGATAGTGGTGGCTTCAGCCGTTTTGTTAACTTTAGCAGCGAAGCTCCCTTCCTTATCTTCAGTTAGAATTTCGGTGATCGCCAGAGACTCTTGCTGCCGAACGTCTGGGATCGCAATCTCTTCATTCGGTTTACGTTGCACCAACTCTGAGAACATTTCATGGGACGACTGGTCTGTAATACATACAGATTCATGCAGGCTGTGCACACTGGTCGCTTCTGCAGTTTTGTCAACCTTCGCAGAGAAGCTGCCCTCTTTATCGTCAATGAGCACTTCTGTAACGGATATGGACTCTTGTTGGCGAACATCAGGGATGGCAATCTCTTCATGCGGCTTACGTTGCACCAAGTCAGAGAACATTTCATGGGATGACTGATCCGTGACACACACAGACTCATGAAGGCTGTGGACGCTGGTCGCCTCAGCCGTTTTGTCGACTTTAGCAGAGAAGCTGCCTTCCTTGTCTTCGGTAAGAACTTCCGTGATGGAAATGGATTCTTGCTGGCGAACATCTGGTATCGCGATCATTTCATTTGGCTTAGTTGAAACCAGCTCAGAGATGGTATCGTGCGTCGACTGAGCAGTGACGCACACCGACTCGAGCAGGCTTTGAATACTAGTGGCTTCAGCTGTCTTGTCCACCTTCCTGGAGAAGCTACCTTCTTTGTCCTCAGGAAGCACCTCAGTGATAGAGATGGACTCCTGCTGCCGCACATCAGGAAGGGCAATCATTTCGCTTGGCCTGCTTTGTATCAAGTCGGCATACATTTCATGAGTAACTTGGTCAGTTACGGATATGGACTCGCGAACGTCGCAAACAGAAGTAGCTTCTTTTGGTTTGATATCATCTTTCTTCAGAACAACTTCTTTTTCTCCAGTAACAGGTTCATAGTTCTGGAGCGCTTCGTGTTTTTTCACAACTGTTTCGGCTACAACTGTGGAGTCTTGTCTCTTTTTTACAGTAAAATCTTCAACCTGTTCGGTTAAGTCAATTTTTTCGTCCTGCATTACGCCTTCATTCATTTCGGCGGACTCAATGTCTTCTGTGGTTGTGATAGTCTTCTTTTTTATTGTCTTGCCAGGCCGCTTCTTGATTGTGGTGGTTTCTTTTCTTGAAGCTACGGGAGGGATAAAGCAGTGTCATTAATCAGGAATGAAAGTTCGTTGTCAGTAAGGAGAGCTACCAAACTACAGAGGAAAACTACCTATGGATAGGATTTTTAAACTACAGAGATCGTTGTTTTAATAGGAAAGGTTAATGAAACGCAGAGCTTCAAATGAAGTTAAGAGGATGGTTAAATTCATGCACATTAGTAGAAATCGTGCTTGTATACCTGTTTTTGTAAGTGTGTTCACATTTGATTTGCTGTTGCACTTGCCTGTGTCTATTTCTTCTTCAGTAGATTTTGTCGATCGTTCCTGTTCCACATCTACCGAAGTCTCCTCCTCAACCGCCACAATTGAATGCTTTCTCTGAAAAGCGTCTTCTGCAGGTCCCATAAACGTTAACGTTTCGCTGATTGACGGTCGGTGGAGTCTATCTTCCACGACAATTTCCAGGCAAGTCTCGGGCTTTACCTCCGGCAGCTCGTAAATGATTTCACTTTCTACGTCGTCCTGCGGAGCTTCCTTTATAGGAATTTCAGCCCCTTCGTCTTCTTCTTCGTATTCCTCTTCGGTTACAGTCGTTTTCACAGTCTTGCTCTTCTGTTTCGGCTTTTTGATTTGTTTTTTAATGACTTTAGTCGTCTTACTAACTTCTTCTTCCTCGGTAGCTTTGAACGCTTTACTAACTTGCTCCATCTCTTGTTTTTCGTCTTCAATGACTTGCACGATTTCCTCTCGCTTGTGACGGGAGGAGACTTCTTTTATAGGTTTAGGTTTGTCCTCAGTAATGGAAGGTTTTTCATATGTCATGAGTTCAACTGTCATGGGTTTTGTTTCTTCTTGAGTGTCTGCGAAGAAAATAGGTCAATGTAAGGCAAAAACTTGTCTAACGTGTAAAAGATCTACAGTGAATACACTGAGAATTTCTAGAGGGGAGAGGGTACTCAAAGGGTAGAACTAGTTTGTCATGCATTAGTAAGAAGGATAATTCACGAGGAGGACCAATCACGAAGAACTCTAGTACTTGCCTGAAGCTGGCTAGAAGTACTGTAGATATACAACTATAAAATGATAGATTACTTATATAAGTCTTGTATGGCATAACTACCAGTAAGCGAAATATAGATGCTTCTTCAACCACAGGAGATAGCATTTAAACCACTTTGAGATAAATTAGGTATAATTTTTTTTACTTTTGCTGCTACTGAATATTATTTTTTCCCGTTTTTTAGGGGGTGACAACGTCAGGCCACCTCGGTACGAATGTCTCCAGTGACTCCTCGACGCAATAGCGCTGAAGAGGATAAACGTTACTGTGGATTCGAGCAACGTAAGTAACGTCGTAACAATATTAATTATCTGTTACCTTATAAATTGTCTTTTCCATAAGTAAAGCGTTGATGACAGCAGAAATATGTGAAGTATATTTGATTTGTTTCCGTAATAATAGAGAATTAACTCTAACATAATATAGACAGTAACTTGAGAGATTCAAAGCTTACATAAAAAGTATGAACGCCACTGTCTGGGATAACCCATGAACGATGAACAATACCCGTAAAGCAACACGCGCATTGACTGATGAGCAGCTTGCGCCAAAAAAATATGTAGACAGGAGAAAATCCCAACGGGTTACCGAAATCATTCACGCTTTGAGGCATCACAACAGCTAAAACAAACCCTCCCTGAGTATACTGTACAATGTAGGGTGCCACCCTATGGCATTAATATCTCGTATCTGGATCCCCCCATAGCCTTTTTTGGAATCTACGCAGGCGGAAGATCTTAGCCGTCTTCAGAAAAAATTCCACTCATGACCCCGGACCATTTTTAGCTAAAAAGACCTTATTATTTAGAAATTATGGGACTTTACATGTCTGCAGTCCGGCTGTTAAACTGACTTATATAATAATGGTAATAACTGAAGGCGCCAGAGCCGCTAACCGAAAAACAGGCAATAAATGGGTCAGACCCACTGGCCGTGGAACCTCTAGAAAAGGTCTTCAGGGCTAGAAAAGAGAACTTGCTACCGTAGGATCGCGCCCAGCTCTGATTAGAAGCTTCACATTACAAATGTCTGATCCACGGAAATGTGACGACTTGGCTTACCAGCATATAGAATGCTGTCGTTTTAGGTGTTAAAAAATTGAAAGCAACAGCATCTTGTGTGGCGAGTTGAAATTGAAATCTACTTCGTCGGGCGCAGTGAGCACGTGCGGCTAGTTCGGTACGGTGTGGGTTTCTGTTTTTCAGTTATTCCAAATGCTCAAATTCGTGGACGACCAATGGACGAAGAGCGAACTGCACCACGATTGCAGCGAGATGAACTTCAATCTGCCGCAGATCCCTGCAATCACCTACCACACATCTGAGGCACACTGTGATCTCCGTCAGAAATCGACGGTGTCGGTTTGACTGAGTAAAGTGACAACTCGTCCGCTCCGACGTCATGGGACACAGTTGGCAACAAAAGGACCCGTTCGCTTTACACACCGGACCAAACATAACCGCGGATCCGCTTAGCTGTAACATGTTTGTACCTCCAATCTAGGGCTTTCAACTTGCCACTATACATCCGGTTTCAATAGGTAATCAATTACACTTAGGACGGCCTCCAACTAATCCTTCGTAGGATTAAGTTGAAGATGTCCTGAAGCGTAATAGGTTTGTGATTATCGCCAGAAAATTCAATCCAAATTGACGAATCTGATGCTTAGGCCTACGAAGGAAAGGTCGGGCCACTAGTTTGAGCTCAGCTCATTCCAGTTGAAGTGTGCGAATCGAGCACTCTTTTAACTCAGAATATAATGCATGCGGCCGTTAAAGAATGTTCATAACGAGTACACCGGTCCTTACCGAGCAGACAAGTTGTAGCTCCTCTCAAGGCTATGGCGTCAGAAAAATTATCAAGAGAGATCATCATTTATCACTGGATCCGGACAGTTCCTAGCGATCGTAAAGGAATAAGCTCCACTAAATATACACATACAATGTTCTTCTCTAATTTCCATTTTTCTGCGTCAAGTTTCAATCTTTTTGCGCTAAGCTGCAACCTTCCTGAGATAAGTTGTAATCTTTTTTGCACTCGGTTGCAGTTTTTCTGCGATCGCTATTACAAGCTTTCAGCGCTAGGTTGCAATCTTCTTCCGATAGGTTACCATGCTAAAAGTGATGTCAATGTCAGCAATACCAACTTTTACACATGCTTTTGTATGGAGCGTATTTGAATTTAGCTGCCGAGATCGCTTGAAACTATCCGGATCAGCTGATAGCAACATGCAATTGTATCATAACTGGGATGTACCAAAGTTGGAAGTTGACTTAACATGATTTTGACACTGAATTGTACCAAATTTTCTACCTAAAATGTTACATCACCGTGTACTTGCTACACCAGCTGTGTAGCAAATGATTGTGCCGGCTGTTGCACCTAACTGTCGTATCTATAAAGCCGGAAAGACAACGGACGGGAGTGTTTCTGGAGACGCCAAAACGATTAGACAGATTGTTGCAGATGAGTCAATAGCTCGTGTTTCAACGTGAAATTTCAGGAGAACAAGAGCATAGGACAAATGAAAGATTGAGCCGTAAGTTGTGTGTGGTATGTGTAGGACAAAACATGATCAAATGAAGATAAGTATCAACTGTAAAGTATTGAAGAAGAATTAATCAAAATCAATCCAAAGAGAAGGTAGACAAATTAACTTGAGTCCACGAATTTGACGATTGTACTGAATAAAAACATAAAGAGGTTAAACTTAGTAATACTTTACAATGTATATCTTGACTCGCAGTACGAAAGCAAAGTATAAAGAAAAGAATAGGAACCCATACGGCGGAGAAATTTGGATATGCTTAACGAAAAAAAAAAAACAGTTTCAGCTTCCAACGTAAGCAACGTTCAACAGAACGATAAAATTATAAAAAAGAAGGCAACTTTCAACGTATGCCAGATGTAAACGATAACCATGCAGGGAAATTATTAAATAAATCGGAAACTGTTAATAAAACTGAGGATAAAAACGGATATAAGAAGAGGAAGATGAGAGAAGGGTGTGGGGTGCTAGAAAATCTTGTACTCTTGTGGGACGTCCGATTGCGTGGTGCGATGTTGACTCCTGCTTGTGTAGAAGTCGCTGCTGGTCTTGCATGGGCATGCTCAGCTTCAATGAAAAGGAATCCCGTGTAGCCTTGTAGTATGAGTTTAACCTAACATCGACGAAATAAATCTTTGGTTTTCTGTATGTGCAGCACCGAGTGAAATGTGAAAAACTCTGGGTGCTTACGGGATAACCCGCTCTGTGACCGAGTTCGTTGTAGACCAATCTGGAATTCTTGTCGGTAGAAGACCGACTAAAAGCGGCTATGACGAAGCTTGGTCTTTCTGCCCAGTCCCGCTCGCATTTCAGGGCAAAATATATATGTAGATACTCACTTGTGGAATGGGAAACTCCAGTAATACGAACTTCTCTTCTGTTTTTTTTTTTTTGTCAGTAAAGAAACGCTCCTTAAAGTACGTAGTTACGATTTTCAAAAATGAGACGTCGCTGATAGGCGCCCGAGGAATATTTTCTTACTAACCGAACGCCGCCGCCTGGTCAAAGCAACGCCGACACTTCAGTGATATCTCGTTACTCGATTTTTTTTATTTTCTAGAGGCTGTTCACCTATTGCACAGTAACCTGTCGTTACTCGAATTTATTTCTTTTCTTGAGGCGCTCCACTGACTGCCGTGTGGTATCTCACTACCCGAATCTGATAATTTTTTCGATGTTGTCCACTAATGCGTTTTTTTCGTGAATCCAAACCCCAGTCTAATGGGACAATTTTAGGCAAACAGCTGATGTCGGTAGAAAACAGCATCGCATAACAGTGACTGTTTTCATAAAACTTTTTTATTGGGGTGCACAGTCGAACATAGCCCCATATCTTCTTAATTGTCCATCAACTAGCGAAATAATCATATACGGTTCTTGTACTATCGGTACTTACGTAGTAATACGACTTTTAGGAATGGTTACAAATTCAGAAACACAGTTCCCAGAGATCGAGCTCCATACCTTCAGTAATTGGTTTTCATACTATAAATGGGATCAGGAAACCTCCAAGTGATTTTTAAATAGGCCAACAAATTTAGTTACAAATACAAGTACCCGGAGACTGAGTCATACCATAACATTTGGTTCCCGTACCCCTTGCTCAGGGATAGATGAAGATGTAGTACACCAGGTTACAACTCCTGGCCAGTGGAAACTACAAGGAAAGAACAAAGCACAACGCCTGATAGAAATGAATTCGAGTAACAAGTTGAGATTTTACAGTCTCTGAATATATCTGTTCGAGTAACGGGATCCTCACTGTATTCGACCAACCGTTAATTTTTGTAGCAAATCGACAAGTTTACGCTGGATGACAATTTCACTCCAACGTTACACCATACACACAATTAACCAAATGAATCAAGTACAGTTGTTAGTGTCAACATAACATAAGTCGTTACAATACATACTTAGAAATCCTCGACATGAATTCACTACGACAACAATGTAAGGGCTCAACCGTGACGATATGAAAGGCTGGGAGAAAAACGGTCATGGCTTACTAATGAAAATGAAATGTGGTTAATAAACAGCTACGAGAACGGTCTACAAAATCAGCTACAAATATTTGTTTATAAATATATGCATTTATACTTTAACGCACACACTTATGTCTGGTACTTGTATAGTTGAATGATTACTCCTATTATTCTTACGATGCGCGAAAAAATTTGTACCGTATTAATGCATTCGTAGATTTATTCTCCAAAAGTGTGTTTACATTTTTCAGTGGGCTCTCCATTACACATGGGGAGCGTGAAATAATTAAAAAGAGGCTGCTGTAATGTATCTTGAGGGAATTTGCCCACAAAGCGTACCCAGATAAGAAGCTAAGACCAGTAATATGTATTATAGAAAAAAAAATTAACTAGCGAGATCATAGTTTCAGCAAGCAAGTTATTGATGGATTCATTAACATGTGATAACCTTAACGATATAAATTCTTGCCGTGGCTTAGCCCTCCATGTACAAAGTGCATTACGTTTCGATACTAGTTTCCGATATAAAGACTATATACTGTATAAACGTTTTAATTATTGGCAATGGTATATACAGCTACTTGTGAAAAGTACATCGTCAGGTTTTGCACCTTAATATGCCTAACAGAACCTCATAACATAATCAAGAGCACACTGACTTGAGGGCTAACAATTTAGCAGCTGATTTAGTGCAAACACATGACGAAACATTCGCGGATGTTTTGAAGTATGAACAAAGGGCAAGTGACTAACGTGTGAACCGACATTATGGTTCTGAATAGACTTCAAAACTCTAAAAAACGTGATTCCGTTAAGAGCGAAACGGCAAAAGGAATAAGGATGTTTCACATGGTTGGGTTCTGCAGGATCATGTAACTCATGGGTAATGTATAGTAGGTACGTAATGAGTATGTAGGATACACGTATTGTCGCTACAGTGAGTAGTTATAAGGATTTGCACAGAGTACCATGCGAGCATAGCTACAGAGAGCACTAGACATGTCATGCAATTTCTGTAAGAATTACGACATGAAGAGCATCTACAGGAATCAGCACACGAACACCACAAATGCAAACCTTCTATCTGCTCAGCCTCCTGCACGCGCTCCACCTTCTTGGATTCTGTAAAGAACAACAGTCCCAGAAGTGAATATAGGTAGGAACTAACGCTGAGTTACAGTTTGATAACTTCAGTCAGATTCCCGCTGTATCATTTTTAATAAATTTGGTTCCTTTGACGAATATTCTGGGCATTATACATGAGCGTGAGCGAAATAGTGGGCGAATAGCACAGTGAAAAAGTTCGCAATCAGTAAATGAAGTAGAGGCGGTCCACCAGGGTTCCCGCCACTGTATTCTACGAGGTGCTTCGAGGAACTACATAGTTCTGGAGTACTAAACGCTTCAAAAGACTATAAGTAGGCATAAAAATGCTCGACAATTGAGTATGAAATTCTTTTTCCGACCGCAAGTAAGCAGTTAATTTGCTAGTTCCGAGCACAATGTGTGCTTCAGTTTGTTCGGTTAGACGACCAAAGTCTGATAAGATTTACGAGTTCAAAAAAGACATCCCTTCGTCTGATTCAGATGTAATAATTTCACTTTTCTATGCTTATTATGACGTAGCAAGATAAAGAGAGGTTTAACACTATATAACTAGAGCACTCTGAGAGCGCATACATTCACCACGCGTGGCAACGGTAGTAAAAATTTCAAATTGGCTCTGAAACCATGATTTTCATTGTATCAACTCCAAAATCTAATCATATGTGCCTTTTGATAGTAAAAACAGTGTGTGCAATTTTCTTCAAGATCCGTTCATAACTTTTTGAGTAATGATCCTAACAAACGTTATGACAAAACGAGTCAAATATACAAACGAACAAACCAATCTGCACCAAAATTTATTCATTCATGTCTTTTAACATTACTAACAACCCCTATATATTTCATTAAGATCCATTCATTAATTATTTATTTATTGTGCTTACCAGTATAAAATTAAAAACAGTGACAAACAAACGAACGAAAAAACGGATCATTACCAAAAACCAAAATCACTCTTCGTTATATACCTAACAACGCGCGTGAATTTCATTAAAATCCATTCACAACTTTTAGAGTTAAGGCATTGAGAAAAATATGGCAGACAAACAACCAAATAAACGGATGGACGGATCTTCACCAAAAGTTAATCATCTGTTTCTCTTAACATGCCTAACAAGCAAATTTCGTCCAAATCGGCTAGAAGCTCTCAGCAGAGTTGGTGCTTGTTGGATAAAAAACAAAATCATACAATTGGCAGTCTTTTAATCAAACATCATATAAAGTGGAATGTATATTCACGCATGAGAAATATATAGCAAAAAAAACCACAAGCAGTTTTTTACTAAAATTAAATACAAGCCACAATAATATTCACTTTAGTAGCGTTAATCTTATGACTAATGCGCTGTCAAACGGTGCGGGCGGATGCAAGTGACGGCAGCAGGGTGAGTGATAAAAGCAGAGATATTTATACTGCAGCTTATAACGAGATATATTAAATATTTAATGTAGCTATGCGGAGGACAGTGAGACGCGCGCATGTTGTGAAGGAGAAGAGGAAGATATCAGGATAAAAGTTCACGAACTGAGACTTCAATAACAGACACCATCGCTACGTTGATAAGCACATAATGGCAGTGGATGCATGAACTAATCCTACAGGTTTGGGGTAAAGAACTTTACGAAGAACTTTGGAACAAACGACAAAACAAATACTTTTCTGAGAAAATATTGATGCACTGACATCAAGCAAACCTCCGCGACCGAAATCTTCCTCTGCTCCACATGACGGGACCATATTATACAGCCGCACAATCAACTGATGAACGGACGTTCAGTTAGCTCGTCGTTGCGCCTAAGTACTTAGAAGGTGTATCTTGGATACCGGTTTTCACTGTGTCATCGTGACGACGTGCAGGTTGAATGTCCGCGCATTAAGTTGAGGGAACGCTTGTACGCGCTCAGGAATTAACTAAGCTTAGTCAGCACGAAATAAATAAAAAATGTACATGCGTATCTCATAAGCCTTGTGAAAACTGCAGTTATATTTTACTGTATAATATAGGGGAGATAAAAGCAGCAACTGACGGTATGCATGATACCGCGCGGTAAACTAAGCCACGCGTCAAATATCCTCGGTAGATAGAGCGGTCTTAATGGTAGAAGTAGACACATAATGCTCAATTATTTCGCATTTATTGATTGATAAATAATCTACGCACTACAGTCGCACTGTTACCGAGCTGCATGAGGGCGGGAGGAATGGCGAAGGTTTGGAAAAGGTTACCCGAGACAAACGCAAATGAAAGCATACTAAACAAAGTTAAACATTAAATACGTACTCGTGCGTAACTGTTCATGTGGAAGCACCTTGCCAGCAGCTTCAAGATGATCATTAAAATTGATTGTGTTACAAATTTAAGTGTGAGTTGAACTGACAAAAATTCGCAGGGTAGCTTTAGTAAAGACATACATATTTTATTATAAAGATAAAAAAAACTACCTTTTAGAGGATGTTAGAGCATGTCAAACTTCTTCAACGAAAGGTGAAAATGTGCTTAGAATGCGTAAGGTACTAAATTAATCGCTAAACACCAATGGTTCTCAAAAAATTATTCAAACTTGGCTAGCCTACGAACAATTCAATCCACTGTGGTACGAAGTACCTGCTGGTACAAGCGATATTAATATGTGAAGTTCTTCTATCTAACAGGTCACAGGGTCTAGCGTGTTTCGTGTGGTGCTTATTATGAACGAATACAAAACCAACATCTAGTGTTAATGCAAAATATTCAATGCATAAGCGATAACAATGACATAGAAGAGCATGACGCTCGCCTAGTAACGTTGGCAATACTTATAAGTTTATTAAATACTACACTTACTACAACTTAATATCACGAGCTGTACAGTTAGGCACATATGAAACAAATGTAGGTAGAGGCCTTAGTTATCAAAAGGCAGGCAGAGTTAAGGAGATATCGACAGGACTACATATTACATAAAATACAAAATTAACAAACAGGGAAAGCAACGTACGGTATATATTACTTATTTAGTTACAACTCAACGAAGAGATAAATGTTGCGAACAGCTGCTTTTACCCATTACCAACTGAATTTCGTGAACAGTTAGGTTCAGTACAATGCAGGTTCGTAGGAATAAAGCGACGTCACAGAGACAAATTCAGGAGAACGGTTGTCACATGACAAAGTCAGTATCAAAGTAATGGGTTAATTTATGAGTCATCGATCATGACGAGTCGAGCAAGTTGCAAGAACTGGTGAAATGAGCAAGAACTGCTTCATCAGTAGCGGGAAAAAGTAGGCTGGATGTCGTAGCATGAAATGTTACGTTATGAACGGCATAAATAGCAAAGCCAGCCAGCTCAAATGAGTTCGATAACACTTTTATAAAAATAATACTTCACAGCAACCGTTGCCAGAACCTTCAAGTGTGAAGTAAAGACTGGAGTGCTCACTGTTTACTAGAAATATATTGATTATTTAGCTGCTCTCGGTGGTGGGTGCTTGTGTCGGCACGTTATTTAATATCGAATATTGCAAGAGGAGGTGACACTCATATCAAAGAAAATGTAGGAATGACTGAGACAAAAAACATAGTAGAAGTTCAAAAACTGCAGCAGCAGTTTAAGAATTGAAACTGTGGAGAAAAAGAATAGCGCTTATACAGGGATTTAGAATGGAACTGCACCACATTAATGAGTTCAGCAACAGAAGAAACAACAGGAGCTGAACTTGATGGCAAAACATAGGAAACTACACTACTACGAGGGGAAGGGAAGAGGCAAAAAAAAAAAAATGCTCATTGGAAATGAAGCATGAGATGCTAGGAGAAAAGAGAACAGGAGGTGGAGGAGACGGTCTAGTATAAGGTCGGGGAGCTGACAGAAATTGGCAGTAGAGGGAAATAGTATGCAAAGCTGCACTGGCTCTTAAGTGCAAAGATTTGACCGTTATGGTCCAAAACACGAGTGTCCCGTGGTCAACTGAGAACCTCCGTAGTCCAAAACAGGAGTTCCCAACCATAGGATACCGAACCCCATGCAGGTACGAAACGACATTCCAGGTCGGCGCGAAATTATGGATTATTAAATTTTGCAAAATTCACTTACATAAATTTGGTGTGCAAATTTTATACCAAATCTTATTTTTTGTCGCCATATAAATTATTACCTTCGTAGGGAGTGTGAGAACGTTCTAAACGTTTTTAAGGATTGCCAGTCACAAAAAATGGCAGGGAACCACTGGTCCAGAAGATATACAATGTATGTCAGTAGGGACCATAGAGGAGGCACACGACGTTGGAGCGGCACAAAAGGCTAGGAATCACAGGATGCTCAGGTGGTACAATAAACTAGGGGACACACGATGCTGGGGCGGCACAAAGTTGGTGGGGGGAGCAGGTGGGAGTCACGTTACAGATGTACACAGTATAAGCCACGCAAACCACTCCAGGAGTATCGGACGAATAGCAGAGCCACAAGAATCCACGTCAACTGTAAGGAAGCAGACACGGGGCTACAGCAGGCAAATAAGTCCAAAAAAGCAAATTATCCAACAAAGCTACGGATACGGTCAATTGGCGTTTAAGCATAAACTGCAGCATATTTGAAGGTCCACTCGATGTCGCAAGTAGGGCCTACGGCTGACTGATGGAGTTCAATAAGTATTTTCTACTATAGGGAACTAAAATAAGAAGTCAAAGGTTCATGGTGATGCAAACGAAGTATTTAACGGCAAAAAGACAAATTCGTTAATAGATGTCATCGGTGAGCGAGATCATTGCATCTTATTATGATTAGGTCATCTTTAGACCTACCCCTGACAACGTCTATTTTAAGGACTAGTTACCATAGAAATAAAGAAAAAATAGTCTAAAAGATAGGCTATACTTCAAATTTTAATTTTCTGACGATGGGAAAGATTTTCCGAAACGTCATGATATATTAGATCAGATCAGATTGCTGGCTGTAGACGGACCAACAGATTTGTTTTTCATTTTGGGAAAAAATTTGACTAATTTAATATTGGTCATAACTGGAAATGGCGTACACTGATGAATTTGGGTTCTTGTTAAAAAATACATTTCTTGCGTCACCAGGAATATGAAGTTTATTTTTATACTTGATCCCATGTTCTTTGAAAAACATTCTATAGAAATTTAAGGAATTGGCCATTGGGACTCATTTGCATGGAGTGGGCCATCAAATATAGAGGAGTCTGCGACAAACTAGAAAGCAGTAATTATATCTAGCGACAGTAAACAAATACAAACAAGCACTGCAGATGTGGAAAAACTACTGAAAAGGCACACAAATATGATAGGTAACGGGTTTTCCGCAAAGCTTCGAGCACAGTGCTTACTTGAATGATCAATTAGCAATTGCAAATACAGTAAAACCCTCTAATCCGCACCTCAATAATCAGAACACCTCCCTAATCCGAACATCTGATAATAGTTGAAAGTGCAATCCAAACAAATGAGCATTTTTCGGATTAATAGGGTAAAGTACGGAGTTTGTACAAATGCCTCTGTAATCCGTACAAGGCGCTTCTCAGTTTTCGGATTAAAGGGGTAATGAAGGAGAAATTTGCGAGAGGTGCTGCGCAGAAGGTGGTGGAGAAGGTACGACAAACAATCTCTCTATAATCTGTATTAGTGCGGAATACAGAGTTTTTCGGATTTGTAAGTACCCTGGTAATCCGGAATCCCTGCTAAGATACGTCACCCCCTTCTCCCCGTGCTGTACGAATTAGAGGGGTTTTACTGTATTATTCTCTTTGGGCGGACAATAGGACAATTAGTTTACTATGTATGCCCGAAAATCTTTCAATGCTCATCGACTTAACGTGTTGATGCTAAAAATAACTTGTATAAAACAGAAGTCATCTACTACGCTACTAAACACAAATATTTTTCCATTAACTTACCGTTGACCGCATTTTTGTAGCAGAATTTTTGAAATTCGTGAATTACTTAACAAAAAGTACGCGTAAAAATGAACTACTGTGCTACTAAGCGCAAACATTTTACGATTAACGTACGTACCTTTGACCACAACTTCTGTTGCTGAGGCGGTCTTGAGGGTCGGCACAGAGCTGACCGCCGCAGAATCCACTTTGGGAAGACCTGGAATGACAAAGAGTCGATGTAGAGTAAACCAAGAGAAGCGCTTTAGCAAAGATGCAGTACAGTAAGCGCGCTCTGCTTCAACAGGCAAGCGAAACTTTTTTTTTTAATTTTTAACAGAAGTTAAAAGATTAAGTTATTAAATAAAATTAAAGTAGAGTACTGAAAAGTTACTACATTGATAATGGTTTATTAGTTGTTTATTTAATAAAAAATATTTAAGACTAAGTAAAAAAGAGTGAACAAAAATTGTAAAATTTATTGAAAATTGCTTTAAAAATATAATAAAATTGAATTAACAAAATGAGTATTTAATTTTAATGTTAGCTTATAACAAAGTAAAACAATGAAGGTTAGAAAACAAAAATAAAAGGTTTAGAGAGAGATGAATGTGTTCTCTTTAACTAGCGAAGCACTTAAGGAGCGCAAATACGTTACAATGTTGTAACAGTGACGCAGCGTAGCTATGTTAATGACTTGTGGATACACAGATCTATGTATTAGTGGAAGCTCCGGACTGAGGTGAAGCTGGCAAAGATCGTCACCTTGTTTTATTTCCTTGACAGACTCTTCGATGAGAACCTGGCATACCAAAGCTCTCTGTCCCTGCTGCTCCACAACCTTCAGAAGAGGTGCCTGTGACTCTGGTTTCTTGAGACTGGGCAGTTGATTTGCTTCCATCATCTCGATGATTTCCTCCGCCTGGACGCCTTCCTTCATCATTACGGAGACCTTGGCCACCTCCTCCAAGGGTGCGGTGTCCTCAGGACCAAACTCCTTAGGTAGTGTCTCAGCCATGATCTCCTCCATGTTCACTTTGGCTTCTTTCATCATTTTTACGAATGCCTTCGCGCCGATGGCTTTCTCGGTCCGTTGCACAGCCTCGTCAATAGTAACTTTATTGACGATGGCCTTGAAGCCACACTCTTCTACTACATTCAAGAGCTGAGCTTGTGCCTCTACCTTCATTAGGGCAGGGAACTCTCCAGCTTCCAAAAGGGTGAAGACTTCTTCGGCGTGTACACCCTGCTTCACCATCAGGCTGACCTTCTTCATCTCTTCCTTCACTTCCTCCTCTACGTCAACCTTGTCAACAACCTCTTCAATGGCCACATTTGCCTCCTCGGCCATTTCGACGTAAGCTTTCATTCCCGGAGCCATTTCCTTTGTGAAAGCTTGAAAACAAAAGAAAAAAACGATATTATGGGAAGTGTTTAAATCAGATGTCGCTTCGCGCTCAGAGTGATCGGAAATGGGAGCTTGAAAATTAAGATAATGAAGGGGGAAAGTTTTGTTATAAGTGATGTGTTGATATTTATATCAAAAATGCTTGATTAACTCATGCAGATGCAATAGTAGGACAAAACCTGTTGAGTTCAATGTACGGCATACATGTTAATATTATTTACAAATGTGGAGACAATAAGATGCTCATGAGAGTTCTTCGAGCGCATCAATAGTACTTTATATCGACACTATGCTATAAATGTGACCAATTTTTAAATATTTATATAATATCACAAAAAAAAACAGTATAATAGAGTAACAAAACGTAATTAATTACGAAGTGTATATTGTAGAATATTGAATTTGAACAAAAACTGTAAGACTTAACTTAAATATAGAGAGACAGGTATATGTAATCAATATCAGATTCTGAAAGAAGTGACAGAACTAGAAGAGCAAGAAACACAAGTAACCACTGTAATCAGAACTGCGCAAGAACAACAACAACAACAACAACATGTACGCGTGTAAGCAATTTGATTTTTTGCTTAGTGCGTAGAAAAACACAAAGTAAGCGAGAGAATGCGTTAGAATGTTTTCATCATGATGCGAAAGTACAATGTATTTCCAAAACATGTTGAGTTCCAAGAAAACTCAACAAAAGTACATAGAAAAAGTTTCATAGCGTGGAAAGCGGCAAAGACTTCCTCCATAAATCGCCGGAGCGTTTAGGCGGAAAGAGAACAAACAGGCGCGGTGGAGCATAATGACAGAAGAAGCAGCGAGGAACGCCCAGCATAATTGTCCGAGGTGCGAAGAAAACAAAGCTGCATACACAGAGCTCACGTCACGGCGCGTCTCAACGATCCAAGAAGCAGAACAGGGGCGCAGGATGAGGACGTTTTCGAAGTAAGGATTTACTACCAAAGGTAAGCACGAAGTAAGGACCTAGGCGAGTACAAAATGTATATTTTTCTCATGAAATACAGTAAGTAAAGTACGACCGTCCGTACGAGACGGGTAATTCGTAATGATTTATAGCTTGTGCCAAAGAAGCTTTGACTAGTCTTCCGTCTCTGGTTTACCATCTTACTTTGGGATGATAACGGTACTTTGCGTGTTTAAATTTTTATCTTTGAGTATGTACAGCAAAATTCTCTTTGAGTTGCATAATATGAGCAGAGCTGTAATATATCAAGCAGGTTCTAATTTGCGTAAAGAGAAGTAGTGAAGCGATAGGCTGAGAAGATACTTTACAGAGGCAATGCCTTCGACTACGGAAAGCAGTTACACAAGCAGACAACTTGCGCGTTAGTCTACAGACACCTGCAGCCAAAAACTCACTCTTGACTTCAGCACACGATGCCTTTGCTTTTTCTAAAATATCTGTGTACTCTGTTACAACGGCAGATATTGCTTTGGGAGCAAGAGGCTGTACTTCCTTGGTTGATTCTTCGACGAGGACTTCACACACGACTCCTGAGTGGCCTTTGTTGCTGACCATAGACACCAGTGGCAGCTGGGCTTGAGGGCTTTGTAGACCAGGCAGCAAGCCTGCCTCCATCATGGTCACAACTTCATTGCAGCGGACGCCTTCTTGCAGGAGATGCCCAACTGCCGCAACTTCTTTGGCGGGAACGGACTTGGGACCGAACTCGCGCGACACATCCATGATGACCTCCTCAACAGTCTCTTGGCCTTGTTCAATGGACTTGAGTAAAGCTTTTGCTCCGATGCTCTGCTCAGAGCGCTGGGAAGCCTCTTGCACCAACACCTGGGTGACGGTGGCCTTCTCAAAGCGGCTGACAACATCCAGAATGGATGCTTGATGTTCGGGAGCTTGAAGGGCCGGGAAGTCTCCTTCCTTCAACATGGTCATTAGCTCCTGCACCTGAGTGCCCTTCTTCACTTGTATGTTGAGTTTGGCAAGATCCTGTCGCAGTTGAGGCACGTGCAGCTGCTCAACCTCAACGGTCTCCAAATCTATTTTATTATCTTTAGCGACGTGAAGTAGTGCTTTAAAGCCAGGCACGCATTCCTCTGCAAACAATATACATGGACGGTTGTGTTAAGTGTCAAGTGACTATGTTGAAATGCTTGTAATTAACTAATCTTTGACACATGCATACATGCATGCGTGCGTGTACATGCCATGCAGCCAGTGAAAGTAGTCGACATAAAGAACCTATACAGTATAGTTAAAAATGGTACCAAAAACTAAAAAAAGTATAAAGTAGGTATAGGGTCACTCATTTTTATAGAACATGCATATGAATATCTCTCAAAACTACAAAATAATATAAGTAAATTATCAGTATTGCTTTAATATTGATAACGGAGATCAAAAAATTTATTTCAAGGCGTTGGACGCATCTCTCCAAAGCGAAGCATACCTTCGTCGAGGAGTCACTCCTGAAATAGAAATCATTTAGCACTTGCAGGAATGAATACAAACATGGCAATTTTGCGCAATAGTATGAAATTAGCAGAAGCGCAGAGTTGAAAATTGTGCCCAAGCTGCAGGAGTAAAGGTTAAGAGAACATGGTAGAAGCAAAAACATTGGGTAATTGCTGAAATACGCCGGAGAAAAAATTCCAAATAATTATTGGAATAAGATTTTTATCATTACTTAAAAAAATATATGCGGCAAAATTTTTCAGCTGTAAATAATTGCGCAGCAAAGGATAATTTAGCGTTGTTTTCTAGTGCATTTTCAAGAGAATAAAAAACTAGCGGAGGTGGCTGTTGACGTGAACACTTGGACGAGGTTAGCGGAGGCACCATTTTGACTGGTCACAGGAATATTTTCCACTGGATGTGGTGAAGAGTATGCAGCAGCACAAGGTTTGTGAAGCAATAGCAAGCGGCGTAATTATGGCGGAGTTTTGAGCGTAAGCAAGTGTAATACGGCGAGGAACACGGCTGTAACATGGGTGCAGTTGGGTGTATTGAGCATTAGAATCTTGGGAATGTTGAGCGTAAGCTGGTAGAATGAGTAGCATAGGGTGAAATGATGGTAAGGGTTGTTGAGATTAAGCTAGTTTGGTGCAAAATATTGGGCGTCAGAATGGTGAGGAATGTGGAGCGTATAAGCTGGAGTGGCGAGGCGCGTTGAACGCAAGGTAGCACAGTGAGGAGCAGGAGTAGACTAGGAGGTTTTGAGACAAGATTTTACCTGTTGTAACTTGTGTCACGTGTGCTTTGTGAGTGAGAACAGCGAGTTCGTCCAGAGGCTGGGCCTTTTCTCTTTCTGCTGCGGCTGCAGTGTGGAGAGAAAATGTCAGTTGTAAATACTTGTAATTAACAGTTCTGCAATAAGGGAATTACAAGCTTCTTCGATTCCAGGATAGCTCCAAACAAAGTTTCCACTATAGTTATACCACATTTGGTGATCTCTTATTAAAAACTAATTTTGAAATTTATTCACGTCTTATCGTCTTTTAGGAACACTTTATAACATATTCCAAGATATATTGTCTTATAAAGCAATCATGTTCTATATTGATTTTGGACATTATTCATGGTCATCCTGCGGATAAAGCTACCCACGACGACGCTATAAAGTACTAGAACTTATTACAGTAACATGTACGGGTGTAACTTATGTCAGTAATCATTTTACAAGTACGCTATATTTTAATACTTTATGTTTCATATGTATTATCATTTAAAAATTAAAGGTGTCATCAATTGTGACAGTTCCACTTAGATAAGTTAATCTCAATAGTTTTAGCTAGTCCGGAAATTGAGCCAAGAGCGTTGGCGCCGCTACTTTGGATTGAGTTTCAACAGTTTACCCAGAAGCGGCTACTGCTGTGAGGGCCTCAATTGCTCAGTCCTGCTCTGCAGCACAGCATATGCAACTGCTGCAAGGGTAGGATCAACACCTCGAACAAGATCCAACGTAGCGAAATCAAAGCTTTCAACTGAGCTATTGAGATTAACTTATCTCTACTGAATTGTCCCAATTGATAACGCCAGTAATCAGCTTGGAACTGTTTAAATTTCACAGTAACTGTGCACTAGTGACAAGAGATTGTTATATGTACATATAGCAAGTGTAGTACCTATTTGCAGGATTTCCACGGAATCTTCGGGAGCTCCTTCCAACACATCCGTCGCTGTGTGTTCGGTCACTACTCGAAAGAAAAAATAAAAATTAACGTAATGTCACTGGAAATTGGCTGGCTGTGAAAGGATAGTATCAGGCGAAATGCTCATGTAAGAATACAGAATACCATCAATCTAATTAAGAATCAGTTTTCGTAGCATGCTGGTGGTGCTGAGCACAACAGTTAACTAAAATGCAGGCCTCTAGCTGCTATTAAATAGGCATTGTTGAGAAATAAGCTCCAGCAAAACAACGCTATTACTGTATGTAGATTACCGAAAATTGCCAAGGTACTAGTATGGAAGAGGCTTGCGATGTGTGTTTAACTGCCTACGATGTAGAATGAGGCATAGATGTTCGAATTTATAAAGTTGGTGCTTTTTATTTTAGAGAAAGAGTAAAACCGAACTTACTTAGCTTACATCAACTAACAGCTGCTGTCAAAACATTGAGACACGGGTCAATATTATGAGACTGAACAGCACGAGTAAAAATAACGTGAGTGACAATTGTGAACAACAATGACACTGTAACACGTGGGGACGTCGAACATAAAAGGGTCTCACTGAAACGAGAGGTAGTGGGAGCCAGTTAGGAACAGGACACAAGGAGTACGTATACGAAGTGGGAGCCACGAACAAACAGGACACAAGGAGTACGTATAAGAAGTGGGAGCCACGAACAAACAGGACACAAGGAGTACGCACAAATGGGGGCAACGTACCAACAAAGCACAAGGGGAAACTGAACACATCTTCGGAGTCATGTCAATTTGAACAACTTAATGTATTTTTTGGTTTTCAATATGTGAGACGCCTGGCATAACAGGCATAAAACAGTTATGTTCGGAATCAGGAAGGGACAAGAGTCGACGAAGTTAAGGTTATGTAAACATAACAGTACTCTGAAAGAACATTCGTCTCTCAGTCATCTATGTGAGGCAATTGAACTGACAATTGAGATGAAAAGGGTGCATGGTTTTTGTCAATGTGTTGAGTACGCTGTTGAAAACCCCAGGTAGTAGTTGAAGTCATGTTTGAATGATATAGTGGTACTCAAAGGCTTGAGACTGTTCACAAGATGCGTTCATCGGGTGAATACAGAACTTTCAGAAGATAAAGATAGTCTCTGTTCGTCAGACACACACACACACACACACACACACACACAGCCATACATGGTAATACCTTCGACACCTCCAGTTTGTACTTTGGTGATTTTCTTCTTCTTGATGATCTTTTTTGTGGTTTTCACAGTTTCCTGAACAGGAGCTGCGTGAATATGACATACAAATTAATGACAATGCCACAGTGTTGTTCGGTTAATAATGTTCAGTGTACTTGTAAGTCAATGATATTATCACCAGAATATGTAAAGTGGGGCATTCCATATCCGAGTCCTCTCACAGCGTGTGAAGAATTTAAAAATAATTAAAACCAAACCTAACATGAAACGCAACCTAAGCTATAGCAAAAACTGCAGGAAATATTTGTTTCTCAGGACAACAAACTCAAGTTTAGGCTTTGGAATTTTTCTGGATATGAAGGTGAAGTTAAAAAAGTAGTGGATGTGACATTGAGATATATAATTAAGTATTTCGGTCAATAGGAAAACGAAGCCAACAACGACTGTGGTGAACATGTAAATGAAACATGTAGGCTACGGTAGATGTAAAGGCAGAGCATCTAAGACAGTGGGCGGCTCTGAGGCCTGATAAACATATACGGCGATAGCGACAGCAGCATACCTGCATCAATCTGAATAATTTCAGTACGGTGGGTCTCCAGCTGAGGTTCTTCGTGTACTTCAGTGGTAATGGTCTCAACTGTATCAGGAAAAGAGTTCTTAGTAAGAACGGTGTAGTGCATAAGGGGACTGGTAGACATTAGATACCTATTTATTGTATATAATGTACTGTATATTGCATTTAAAGACAAAGTGTTTACCACAAAAGCAGCATTAGTCTCTTATTTTGGATTTCGCGCACGCTAAAATATTACCTATCTTAGTGGGCTCAGGCCATTCTTCTGGCACCGATTCTGGAAGAGCTGGAATCGTTTCCTCAACCGGGGCACGCTCTGAAGTTAGGAACGGAAGCATATAAAGTGGCATAAAGTAGTAATGTGTTTGATTAGTGGAAGGCTGAAGAGAGACGCATAGAATCCAATGAAGATTGTGACTCCAGTACTATAGTTTTGCTCTAGTGAAACAATCACAAAGTAAATGTGACGTATGTCAAATTGCTAATCTGCGTGTAGCAAGAAAACCAACCGATGACCGTTACTGTTCCTTTATTTACATGCTAAAATGGAGAAAATGGAGAATATAGATGTAAATTAAGGACTAGCAACTACGCGTGGCCACAAAAAGTAAGCAAAACGCTTTCGAGGCTGAATATCGAAATCAATGGCAACAAAGTGCGGCAGTTGGTATCCCTACTGCTTTTCCTGTAAGTTGGAGAACAACAGTGAAAATGAAACATCCTTTGGCATGCAAAGAGCTAGTGTAACAAGTAAGAAAACAGTGTATGCAATACACTTCATCAGGTATCGAAGGCGCGAACTGCGCTGTAAGTAGAAGAACAAAAATAAGAAATGTACGCCAGTAAGTGTTCAAAAACAATAGTTTTTGCTGTAAAATTGACACAATATTATTAAGAGGCTATGCACGTGAGCTGTTCACATATACTACGCGGACACGGAGAGTAATCATTCTGCAGCGGATTCAATACACCAGACTGTGAAGCTTGGTAAAGGGCTTATACACAATGAGGTTTAAACCCCCTATACTAGTAATATTTGTACGTTCGACTAGCGGTAAAGTAAAGTGTTAGAAATATCCCAGCTCAACTACACCGGAAATGGCATTGTACGTATGAAAAGTTGCTGGTAATAAGCGCTCATACAATATTAGGTAGCGAATATGTGGTTAAATGAATGCTTCTGTAGTTGTAAAAGGTACTGTCATTGGTCATTACCTTGAACGTCTGACACCTCTACGTGAGATCTTTTGTGTTCTGTAACGACTGTCTCTGTAGTCTGAACTGTTGGCTGAGGTGCAGGAGCTGAGGAGTGCAGCATAAAATTTAAGAGTCGACACTAAAGGAAGAGGTCGTGAAGCTCGTCTATTTCATGCAGTGAAATGTGGGAAACTAAAATGGTTCCCATGATTATGCCAGAAATTCATATTTTTTCATAAATACACTGAATGTTACAGCACAATAGTAAGTGCTCAACAAACATTAAAATTGTTGCTGAAGTTGTTAGTTTGGAAAATTGAGAAAGCTCAGTTTCACTAAATTATTATCAGATATGTCAGGATGTTAGTGAATGTTCTAAAATTAAAGTGACATTAACTCGTACTATGATGTTATCTGATGTATCAGAGTGTTAGTGAAGCAGTCATGGTTGTCGTGCGAGTTACCTGTTTCGATCTGTACAATCTCAGTTTTGTGTGTCTCCAGTTTTGGTTCTTCAAAGACTTGTGTTTTTATGGGCTCAGCAGGAGCTGATGGAGAAATAGAATTAGTGCCATGTTCCCATTTGAAACTTACTTGAGATATTGCTGATACTATGACGGCTATATGAAAGTATATTCAACTTATTCACGTCAAAGGTGAGATAAATTGCTTGAAACTAGAAGAGTAATTGCAAATGCACTTGAACTCTTCCGCCTACAATATTGCTCGATAATCATGTGTGAAAATAATACTGAAGAAGATCATGGAAAAAGTCATAAATTTTTCATTGTCAGGAGAAATAGAGTTTAGGGAAAGTGGAGTACCTATCTCACGAGGCTCAGTAATTTCTTCAATGAGAGTCTGTGGCGCGTCTTCCACCTCCGTAGGAGCAGACACAATTTCTGTAATGCGCACGACGGAATATATTAGAGAACCTGAACATACCTATTTGAAAGAGTGAAGCAGGACGATATTCATCACAAAGCGCATAGCAGGGTCAGATACTACAGAAGTTTAACCCCGAACCTCTGCAATGAAGTCATTCACGCTTGGTGTGTGAGATGCTACACGGTAGGAACAGTGTGAACCGTTCCTGTGGTACAAGAATATTTTTAATGAAAGGACGTGGTTTGAGCACCAAGCGCAGCTTCATTACAGAAGACACAAAGCGCCCGCGACAAAAGGAAGTTGAGTAAAATTCGTGTTTGATTTTAGCACAAAAAAACAGCAATCTGACGACATCATTATCACCATCGTTTCTGTCATAGAGCAACAAGCAAACCTTCAAAAACGCATATCCAGTGAATATATACCGTGTACACGTAGAAAATATAAATTTTAACAAGTTGTCGAGAGAGGTTCCTGGCTGGGTCTAACAGAGTAAGTATTGGTGCATGCGTTATATGTATTGTACCTTCAGCATCTTCAGACACTTGAATTTCAGCACGTTTCTTTTTCTTGATAACTTTCTTCGTGACTTTCGTGGTGACTTCCTGGACGGGTGCTGCAATAATGTTAAAATGACTTGTTATTGTCATGTTTCAATAACGTAAGAGACTTCGTGTGTACAGTACGCAAATCTTTGTCACTATTGCATGGACAACGGTAGCTCGTACTTATGAATCTAACATGAATTGTAGAGTATGAATACAACTAACACATCGCTTGAAGAGTTCAGCAAGTGACAATTAGCTCCGGATACTATTAACATACAAATTAAAGCATTTAATAAGTACGACAGTATATGATGGAATAGTGGTAAAGTGGTTGAGACAGTATAAACGTATGTAAGTAAAGTAAGTCCAGTGATGTTACCTGTATCAATTTGTACGATTTCTGTGCGGTGGGTCTCCAACTGAGGTTCTTCGTGCACTTCTGTAATGGTGGGTTTAGCAGGAGCTGCAGAGCAAAATGTGCATGGTTACGATAAAAGTACGTTAGTCATAAAAGTACTATTTGTGTGAGTCAGTATGGAAAGCAGCTGTAACCACTATGTCGTCAAATAATATCACGAGATTTTGGTAAAATAAATTACCGAGCTCATCAAGAGGTAGAGGGATCTCTTCTGGAACAAAGTCCGGAGCTGCCTGCGTCTCCTCTACTGTCGGGATGATTTCTGTGCAGATAGTGGGTGAAGATAAGTGGATTTCGTTATTTTAATACTGGGATAGTGAGTGAAATATATGTATAGTTATATTTGTTTTCGAAGGAGGTCTCACGACGTTTCGCTAAAGTAGCAAAAAAAAAAAAACATCCAGCTACTCCTCGTTTTAGAGAGGAAACAGTTTGTGAACGAGTAACAGAGTGCCAGTGAGTTTGTAGCATTTTGGATAAAAGTTATTGACATCAACAGGATGCACAAAGGCAAGTGGAAACTATTGGTCATCCCTAAACAACCAAAAACGAAAAAATAAAACGAAGGCCAGTGCCAACAATGAAAGGAGAGCGAGAAAGACTGAAGCAGAAATGTGCGTGTATTTACCTTCTTTTTCGAAATCTTGTTCTTTTGTGACGAGTGTTTTCTTTATTGTTTTGCGTGTGCATTCGACGGAAGGTTTTGCAGTAGGAGCTGGGAGAATTACGGAAACATTGTGAGTCAATATGTTCTTGATAAAAATATAGTGGTATCTCATTACTCGAATATAGTGCATTACGGAGCCGGTTCATAGAATGAAAAAAAGAGCTACGAACGAAGTGAATGTAAAAAGCTGTGTTAGCCGATAAATACTGTACTCAAATGAACAAAGATGCATTATTTATTTGTAATTTGAGTAATGGAAAGGCCCTCAAATTAGGAGTCTTTTATTTATCTATTTGAATTGTTTTAACCTCAGTAAGAATTTTTCTTGAGTATCGGGTGGTTCGAGTAACGAGGTCACCACTATGCCGGTACGGTAATAGAGGAATAATACGTGTCAAAATTCTCAGAATTTGTATGAAAAGAAGTTGTGAATAACTAAAACACTTATAAGAAAGAGTGATGCTACTGTAGAAGTACGCAATATAGTGAACAATAGTAAATCATCATGGCAATACCTGTATCAATCTGAACCACTTCAGTGAGGTGTGTCTCTAACTGTGGTTCTTCGTGGATTTGAGTGGTGAGTGGTTCAGCAGGTGCTGGGAAAATGAAGGTCATTAAATGACGGAAAAGTACAGTACCTATTGATTATGTCATTTGTCAGATGACGGTCATAAGAGTAATACAGTGATATAAGTTTGTTGTATATTTCTTATGAAAGATGCAACAATAGCTAAAGGACACAATTTGTGTAGCGTACAGCAGTTGACCAAGTGTAAGTTCTGTTAAGAGCATTACCCATTTTCAGCGGTTCAGCAATCTCCTCCAAGATTTTGTCCGCAGCGGGCTTGACTTCTTGCAGAACTGCTTGTGCGTCTGTGGTGTAATCAGTCAAATGTGACTATAGGGAATGTACTGAGGTACAGTGAATGGTCACTTAACGTGTATAATTCCTTTTCAAAACGTAGTACTCGCAATGCGAAGCACTCGTGAAGGATATGAGGGAGTTCACCCTTTCTCCTGATGTATAACGTAGAGTAGATATTATGAGAATTATGAACAATGGTTTTGTTCCTTTTGTACTCTCGTTAAGCAAAGTTTCACCGTACATCATACTTTGTCCATTTTATCATATCTAGGGAAAATAGCCTAACTGTAGGAAGGAAAAATCATAGATGACGGACGATTGCAAGAAAACTATCAAAACACTACGACACTGACATTGGCCCCATTTAGAATACGAACATTGACACATGAAAGTTCCTACAGATATCTCGAGAAGACAGCCGAGCTGTAGGAGGTAAATGGTGTACGAGGACTGAGCCACAACCAGCAAAACACAGAGAGACCAGCATTTACGCTCATGGTAACCAGCCTGCCGATAGCCACAGTACTTTGACTACGCATGTGCACATCTAAAAGTTTGCAGAAACTCCTTGGCCACATTCCAATGCGTGCATCCAAGCTGATAAATGAACGGTGAAGAGAAAGTTTGACATACAATAGTAGTATTTAGGTACAGCTGGTGTAAACCGTAGAGATCGCGGGTATACAAGGAATGTAGGATATATCCGTGGTGTTAGAAAATTAAGTAATGTATGAATGACAGTAAAATTGCTCTTATATTAATGTATGAATGACAACAGTAAAATTACCTTCAGCCCCTTCTGTGACGTGGACCTCTGTACGTTTCTTCTTGATTACCTTCTTCGTGGTTTTTGTGACCTCTTGTACTGGAGCTGTGTAAATTGTAACAAAGGCTGAGTGTCAGCAAGTGTACAATATCCTTACAGTATGTTACTATGTTTAGTACACATGATATGTTTACACTACGTACGTAAACACCTTTTTTTGAAAAGGTATGGAACAATAATAATGGAGACCAAGAAAGTGAGGATAATATGTTTTTACATGGCCCAAATAATACTGCATATGTGCAGGACTAATAGTTTTTTCGTCGTCAATATAGACACGGGTTCCGGTAATTGTAGAGGATATATAATATGTATATTTAACTGACACCGTACAGAGGCACTAGTGCCCTGAATATACAAGCAATGCAAGGCTTAATAAAATATTTAGTAAATTACAGTAGCAGCTATTCCATGTAAACTGACGGAGCGATAAAGTGTAAGCAATAAGCTATGTCAAATAAATAAGTAGGGATTTCAATCAGAGATACACATTGTAACTTGGAGAGCTGTGAGGTGTATGCAAAGCAAGGTGATAGTAAGCACAAAGCTATTACCTTCTTCAATCTGTACGATCTCTGTTTCGTGCGTCTCGAACTTGGGTACTTCCTGAACCTCAGTGGAAATTGGCTCAACAGGTGCTGAGGAAAAGCGGAAATGGCATAATTGTATTGATGTGATCTTATAGCACTTGTATGTGTACGTGGGTGGGAAGAAAAGTTCATAGGTTTACTAAGACTTGGGAAGAATTTTGTAAACTATCTAGCTGAGGTGTTGTTGCAAAGCAATAAGTACAAAAGTGTAGTCTTCATGAAAGAAATGTTTGGTTGTTTTAGCCCTCGGCCTATGAACTTTCGTGTCCACTCTCGTACCCATCAGCTGTGATTACAGTTTAGCTGATAGACAAAACCAAATCTACTCTGTTTCAGTATGTTAGCAAAGTGAATGTTTAAACAAAAATATAAGACAGTGACACACAATGCCATTTATCAAAGTCAAGATTCCATTTTCTAAATGATTACATTACTGTTTTATATGATGAATGTGTTGGTATATATTCATAATATACAGTGAAGAGAAATACGTGGAGAGTATCTAATCTATTAATTAACAAAGTGAAATTACCAATTTCAAACGTCTGAGGAATTTCTTCAGGTACAGTTTCCGAAATTGGTTTCACCTCTTCTGGAACTGGTGCAATATCTGAAACGGAGAAATGAGTGTACTTCACTGAGCTAAAACTTATGCCACAATGTAATTAATTTGTAAAAAAGGAAAGGTAAAATGTGTAAGATTTGTATTGGTTATATGCAGTAATATCTCTATATATAAGTACAATTGTGTAATGATGGCACATAAACTTCGTATCCGTGTAGTATATGCTGCGAAATTCTAAGGACAGCCTGAGCCCGACGCTATGATGAGAAAAGAATAACAGAATTACCAGAGGATAACAGCTGTTCAGTCGCAAGACAACAAATTCGGCCAAAAGGAAACAAACTGCGCAACAATCTGAAGTGCTCGAGTCCCACACAATCAAGTGAAATATGCGAGAGTAGCTTGCTGTTTATTAGAGTCAAATTCAGCGATAAACGCTATAACGCTCATGGGAGTTCCTGCTAACAATTCCAGCTTCAATCGTAACAATATCCCAACATGCCAATTTGGATATTGTTACGATTGAGCACATCTTTTCCGATTTATCGTAACGCGCTAGTCAAGACAAAATTAGCGGCGACGACACGGCAGAGAAGAGTGACGAAGAACAGAGTTGTTACTGACCTGTAAGAAGCACATTACGTATAAGTCAGGTGGCAGGATCACTACAAGACGAGAACCTGTGTTGCTGTAATACATGCACAATGAAACAAAAATGCTACGACCAAGAGAATTAACCTAAGATGGAAAACCAGTGACCCCTAGGAATCTAATTTTTGAACATGGAAGAAAGTTTTGAAATATGTATAGAGAGTAAAGAAACGGTGCAACAAGCTTTACCTTCAGCTTCTTGTGTGACTTGTACTTCTGTGCGTTTCTTCTTCTTGATAATTTTCTTGACGGTTTTGGTGGTGGTTTCTTGTACTGGAGCTGTGGTGAAATGTACAAGAATGTTTAAAACTTAACATAAAATTGAACCCATGGCGTTTACGAAATCTACTGACAGTTTACAGAAAAAAAATTCAAGATCAGATGTCAGACGGTATGACCTAAAAAGTAAATGACATTTCGCAGCTCTTTGAATAGCAATAAAAGATATCTGCAAACTAAATCTGTATAAAGTAATACAGTACTGTACTTCAACATAACTACTATGTATATGCTTTTGCGGTGTGTAAAACTGGTAGCACATGTTGTCACTTCCTAAAGAAAAACAAAAGAATCAGAGATTGCAACGTGTTCTACCAAACTGTCAGTAAAACATATACGAACTGAACGAGTATACGCTTCTGAAAGTACAAAGTTATGTTTCCAGTAGATAAATATAGATAGCATAAGATAGTGAACCTTGAGCTCGTGTGAAACAATATCTGAAGGGATGAGAACCCCATATAGCAATTGTTTTCATATGTAACAACTTTACTGACCTTGCAACTGCTGCAACAACACGTGTAGTACTGTACATCACTGCCTTCGCTACATTAGCAACTGACATAGGGATATTACTTCACATTTGTCATGTTCCATAATCAATCTACTAACTAGACACAATTTTTAGCTCGTCATGTGAAAGAATAGCTGTAGTTTTTCATGCTCATCGGTATGGGAACATGAACGGTTTCTGGGAGCCGTCGCATTAGGGTAGACGTGTACAAATTAATAGACACAGTGACAGGCACTTCTCTGAAGTGTTTCCAGTTTTGGTGTAGCGAACGCCAACAAAAGTAATTCATTAGGCTAAACGCTGCCCACGAGAGTACATTTTTTATTAGATATTTAACTAGTAGCCAGTTGGAATAGGGCTCCCAGAAATGACAAAGATCATTATGCAGATGAATTTCTTCGTGCGGCTGTCTACGCTGACGCATACGATTAAACGAACACGGGCTTTTGGATCTCCTATCGATTACGCTCTCTCTCAACAGCTCTAAGAACAGGTATGTAGTGGGAAGAAAGTAAAATAATCACATCAGAGGTCTACATTTCGAACTCGGTTTCGAACCCTGGTACTCGCTTCAATTTAGTTCCAGGGTAAACAACATAACTCCACTTCTAGAAATTGCGAGTGTGGTTGGCACTAATAACAGTAAGCATTTAAATGAAATACAAGGCAGCAGAGTAAAAATAGGCAGTGATGCACAGCACAATTGTGAACATATCGGTACAGTGGACAAGAAAGAGTCAGGAGTGGAGTTACCTGTGTCGATCTGTACTATCTCAGTGTGTTGTGTCACCAGCTGTGGTTCTTCACGGATCTCTGTGATGATCGTGGGTTCCACTGGAGCTGCAGAAGAACAGGCTAAGTGAAATTTCCTTGTATATGGCAGGCGAGTATTATTGTACTGTAGAAATTTCGTTGATAGACGTGGAAAAAACATAGCACCTAGTGATAAGAATTCTTAAATACGGACAGCATGATTGAATGATGTCCTTGTGCATCATATGGCTTATAGTATTGGTACTCAGATGCCTAACTTTGGACACAAGGGAATAGTAGTATTGAACAAAAGATAAATAATTTATATACAGTATATCAGGAAATATGAGCGGCAATAGCTGTATACTAAGTCTCCCTATTCATGGAAGTATGCAATACATTGTAATGGTGTTGCAGGAGTAAATGAGTGATACAAAAGAATAAAAGCAACTTAACTATGTGCATATTGTCTATGGGATGCAATTATTCATCACTACAGTGTACAACAGAAATATTACCGATCTCAAATGTCTCAGGAATCTCTTCCGGCAAAGTTTCTGGAATGGCTTGGACTTCCTCGGGAACCGGTATATCTGGAATGTCAAATAGTTTTAAGTTGGCGAGAGTTGAAGCTCAAGTTGAACCCAGCGCGTATCGGCGGCGACCGGAGGCCGGCATGCGTAGACGTACATCGTGAAACGAACTTGACTACATGGCTAATCCCGTCGCTTCAGTTCGGAACCAACATACCGTCGAAAAAGTAATCGCTACACCAAAAATATGAAAAATAATATGCATAGTACGGAAATTATTTGACGCGAGTATTTGAAAGCTTCGAGGTAACCCGTGGTTAATGTTGGGAGTGTAAGTTTAGGCGAACTGAACTCTATCGTGGATCAAGTAGAGTTTTCATTAACTAACGGTATTTTTCTCAGTTCGATCGCGACTTCAGTACATTTAACTGAATAATTAAAAGTATTACTACGCGGAAGACGATGAAAGTTTAAGCAACAATAGAACGAATTATAGCGAGTGAATCAGTCAGCGCTAAAGCGTTATTTGTTTTCTGCTTTGCTGGCGCGGAGGGAAATTGAAATTTAATAAAAACCTGCACAACAGGAGAGCTTAAGATGATGCTTAAAGAAAAAAGGCATATAATTTATAGGAAAAATAGGACAATGATATAGACTGCACATTGTTCAACGAGATTTGGTTGAATCAAGTGCAAAAGTCCCGCACGCCAATTATAAACCTGTAGAAAATAGGGTTAACCTCAAATCTCACAAAAAAAAACACAAAAATAAAAAATGGCCGGGAACTCAAGCAAGCTGGAAAAATAATGTTAAAGCTGAAGCTGCAATTCTGCAAGCAAATATTACAAAACCGATTGTATATAAAAATATCTGCACAAAAAATATAAATTTACCCGATGTGTGGCAGGCGTAGCTGGAACACACAAGTGCGATATTATATAAATTAGTTTACACTAGTAATCATAATGAAATAAAAATGTGTACCAAAGTGTAAGTTTAAAAGCGTGTTAGCTACGCGAAGAGTTATCAAGTTACCTTGGACCTCCTCAGTGACCTGCATTTCACTGCGCTTCTTCTTTTTGATAACCTTCTTTGTTGTTTTCGTAGTAATTTCCTGGGCTGGAGCTGTTGTAAGTGAACATTGACTGGTCAGTTGAAGTTTGACAGTAGTGAAAATTATGTATACCATATGTAGCTGCACGTGATGGGCCTTATTTTTATGTAAGCACTACCAGCAGGCAAGAGCCACACCTGCAGATGCGTAATTCTACTAAATAGCGAAAATTTTAACTAAGCTGACGATTTCCGATCCAGAAAACTGCCACAGCAAAATCAATGGTAAGAATGATAAGTACTAATTTATAGCAGAAAAAGCTTTACGGCTACTTTGTCAGGATAAAAGTCATCCGAAATAGTGTAGTACCATAAGTTATTGGAAATATATATCAGCAATATATGCATGTGCAACAAGCGAAGATTGACGTATTCGCGTGGGTTAAGATGGTCTCGGAAGTTACCTGTGTCGATCTGTACGACCTCAGTCTCGTGTGTCACCAGTTGAGGTTCTTCCTGAATTATTTCTGTGACCTCAGGTTTGACTGGAGCTGTAGGAATAATTGTCAAATAAAGTATGTAGTCCTCGTGTTGTATAAAGAGCAAGTTAGGAAGGGATGGATAACAGTGTGAACAATTTTAACGTTCTATTTGACAGCTTACGAGTATGTTAAACAGAAAACTCTTGACAGCATGTAATTCACCACTGTTACCTCATTTGCTACCAGCGAGCAAGATTTTATTTCAGCTGTCAGTACAATGGGTAAAAAAGAGTAATTTGCCACAAACGAATGTGTTACCTATATCAAAGGTCTCCGATGTCTCTTCAGGAACAGTGTCAGTGATCTCTTGGACTTCTTCTTGAAGTTTAACGTCTGGAATATGGATGGTCATAATGTCAGGTTGTGTGCTTATCCTCAACCCAGTTTCTCGAAAGCTACAGAAAGTAGTATTGCAATTGGGACGGTTTAAATGAAAACAAAGGTCAGCAGAATCACTGTCAATAATAGGCACTGTGGGGAAGTATAAGGGACCACATTTGTAAGCTAGGATAGGGATAACAATAAAAGTAAAAGAATGCACGCAATCAAACGTATGAGTCTCAATACTGAATGCTTTTTTTCTCATGAGAATCATTCAAACACGATAAAAGCTATCACTACACGTCGTACATAACACAGTTTGAAGAAATAACATCTATCGTGCTGCATCTGTAATTACAAAAATTTTAAATTCTGCGAAGAAATACAGTAGCTGAAATTTTTAATTGTAGATAGAGCTTCACATATGATCACATATGAGTAAAAGCTGTCTGTCAACGGATGCGAGAATATACGGGCATGAATGTTAAAGTTAAGATAACTTTACCCTACTTTATTGGAAATTGTAAGAGCGTATAACTTGAAATATATGAATTAGAACGCTAGAATATTTACATAGTAGAATTGCACCGTTGATGTTGTGGGGCAACAGTTGTGACACTGATAAGACCTTTACATAAGTGTATTCAAAAGTATGGTAATTTTTATTGTATCAACAATGTACTAAAATTATTTAGCACACGAAACTCCAATGTAATCACTTGAATGGGCTGAATACTGTTCTGTTTTGCCGGTATCAATATATTAAACTGTTTTATAACGATGAGCACTCCTGCCGTGTATATTCTAGCTCGTGATAGTGAAATGCACTCGAAATAAAACAAAGTGCTTGGATATTGTTTAAAAACCTGCACTTCAATTACCTTGTGCACCTTCCTCGACCTGTACCTCGGTGCGCTTCTTCTTTTTGATAATCTTCTTTGTGGTCTTTGTGGTGACTTCTTGTACTGGAGCTGTTGTAGTAGGTGTGAAATGAGTAAGTGAATAACATAAGTGAATATCAATGGTATCACAACTATGTAGAATCTATGAAAGTTACAGCGTACGATATAACTGTATAATGCATATCCGGTAAAGTGAGGCGTCTAAAAATGTTTCTCTTAGCAGTGAAGTGATACCATAAACGGCAGCTTAGAGTTACTTATGATTCATCTGGTGACAAAAGGGTAGTTCAATAGAAAAAAAGTCCTTTTATTTTGAATGAAGTTAGTTCTTGCTCGTAGACATACGACCGAATAAAGACTAGCTACTTTTTCAATTATATGAACAAGTTCTCTTTGTACTGTGACTAGCATGAAGTAAATACGGTTTGGAGAAAATAGTTCAGCTATGCCACGCGGACGCTGCTTAGAAGCAAATGAATAACATGAATGTAGCGGAAGCAGAATGAGTAAGTGGAAATTACCTGTGTCGATCTGTACAATCTCTGTCACGTGTGTCTCCAGCTTTGGAACTTCCTGGATTTCAGTGGTGATGGTCTCAACTGGTGCTGGAGGAAAATGAGTTGTGTGTGAATCTGTGACAGAATTTAGTTGTCAAGAGTTCTACTTTCGGACAATGACAGAGTTTTCGCGAAAATTCCTTGTGATGGACATAGAAACAAGAACGGTTGTCGAGGGTATGAGCCCTCGCCTACCAATTTAAAAAGGAATGAAAATGTTACATACGGCACAGATACGCTGTACATATATCATGAAACTAGTAGATGTGGTGAAGTATTTCACATTGAAAAAGATGAAATAATAGAACTGAGCAACTGCTTGGAATCGTCAGAACTAATGCTGTCATCACAGGGCTTACGAATAGAAAACGCGATCCTGTCCTATCATGTCCTGGGCATAATATTTGTTTTATGTAAGTGGACTAGTATAATGTAAAAACACATATGCTAGGCTATACTCATGATTAAATTAAGAATATTCCGTGGAGCATAAGACAATTACCGATCTCAAAGGTCTGCGGAATCTCTTCCGGAACGGGCTCAGCAATGGGCTGGACTTCCTCAGGAACGGGAGCTACATCTGGAATTGTTAGAGTTGTTGGTGCTGGTTGTGCATAATTGTACAGATAATATGTTGAGATAAGAGGAAGTAAACATCATCATTTCACTTGAGACGAAGACAAGTGCAGGACTATAATCGAGAGGCATTAGGAATTTCTCCCGCTGAAGAGGCAGTTTCATTGTCCCAGCAAATCTTGGTATGTTCGACACAAAAAATTCAAGCTGTGTGAAACGTTCTGCAAAAATTGACGAGAAAAGTAAAGAAAGAAGTAGAGGAAAGGAATTCCTTTGAAGATCAGTTTAGTATTCGTTACGAATACACAGTCTTGAAACTGTGAGGAAGTAAATATGTATATCTGATGCACAAGAACAGAGGTCGTATGAGCGGGCAGTGAAAGCATCACAAACGCTACACATTGGCAACACATATCCATCGTGAAGTTATGTAGATAAAAAATATTATTGAAGCAAACATTCTGTAGAGTAGGATACCAGTCAACTCTTCAACATTAACGAGTACATAAATATCATACAATACTCCAGTATGAAGCAGCAAACAGTTATTATGCACGACATAAAACAAGTAGCAAATGGTAATCATCAAACAAGTAAAGTTTTCAGAATGATTAAGAAGTTTGGAGACCACGGCTGTATTGGTGATGCAGCAGAACTAGTAGTGAATGCCCATCAATAATCAAGTATTAGCTAATTTAATTACGGTAAGAAATGGAGTCCGGAGAATGCGAGTATGTTGTTTTTAGCAGATTTAATGGAAGGTATGTGCGTATATATGGCTATACACGAGAAAGTTAAACTGAGAACATATGCACTCAAGAAAACCAGGAGGCGATTACAGAGAATCGGTCACATCACAGAAATATGATCAACTCATTCAAAGTTTTATTTTAAAACAACTGGAAAAAATATGCGGAGAGGTAAAGATGGATGCAGAGCGATTAGTAAGTCAATACAGGATGATCTGGATCCGAAGTTTCTAAGGTATACTTTTACTCAGGCCACAAACATAAGTAACAAGCGAATATTGTTTGAGTCATAATAGAAAAGTATTAAATAATGTCCAAGCAACGGAATAAAATATAGCAATAAAATATAAACCACAGTTCAAAACTTATTAATAACAGTCGCAGCAGCGACGGAGAATTGCAAACACCTGAAAACATAGCTGACCTATACCGTCAATATTGTAAATTGAGGCCGTGTTTACTGAATAAAATTTTATCAAAAGAAGTGTATTGATGATAGTATAGTGCACAAAGGTAAGTGTATGTTCAGTTAACTGGAAAGTGCATCACATGTATACCTTGAACTTCATCAGTGACCTTCACTTCCGCATGTTTCTCCTTCTTCACTACTTTCTTGGTGGTTACTGCAACTGTTTCCTTCATTGGTGCTGTTGTGGATGTGAATAGGAAGCGTAATGAACATCATTTGTAAATGTGAACTTACGCAGATCTGTTTAACAGCTGATACGAAATTTTCTCTAATGACGTGTGTGTGCATATATATATATATGGAAGAAGCCCTGCTTTGATCCATGTATGATTAAAAACGCCATGTTTATGGATGATAATGCTGATTAGTTATCTTTCAAGTTCTCGTATCATGCCGACAACTGCTTCATTATCGGTGAGGCGGATGAGCTGCGCAAAGTTCAAAGTGCTGCGACGCGTTGCGACCACATTCTATGGGCATTTTCAGGCAGTTACCAGTCGAGGTGCTCAGCAGATATGAGAAACTGGGAGGGATTGCGTGCAGCACAGATATTATATCTATGTGTAGAATCGTGGAGCGAAGTAGGGGCCGAATACGTGTTGCTGATTGGCTGTACTAGCTGGCCAGTGACCAATTGCGACCCGAGTTGGAGCTAGGCTCGGGTAGCTTCTCCGTGTAGTTTTAGGGCTCTAAAGGAACTGAACTATTGGCTATTGATAGTTGGCTTTCGGGCTTATTCACCTCACCGAAGTTTAAGTCGTTGTCAACATGATACGCTAATTTAAAAAAAGGTTAAATACAATCGTGCTCAATGAACACATATATATAGTTATATGTGTTTCCAACAGATTAACTGTTAGAATTCTATTCATTCCTAAAAATTTGTCGTAAATAATTAACAACAATACAAGTTTCTGACACAAACGTATGTTTATCTATTTACCGTAAGCGCAGTAAAAGCACTACGACTTTATATACAGTAATTTTTCAATGGAACGAACCCACAACGATACAAACTGCAAACTACGAAGTCTAAAACATTCTCATTTGTGAATGGTTGATAAAAAGAAAAGTATTGTATGTCCATAACCTAGTGTTTCTTTTCGTAAGACTGTATTTGATTTACTGGTTATTTTTTAATTACATTAATAACCGCAATCGTGACATGCAAATATGTATATATGCATTACCTGTATCAGTTTGTGAAATCTGAGTTTCGTGTATCTCTAATTTTGGAGATTCTTCATGAACTTTTGCTGTTACAGGTTCCACTGGGGCTGAAAGGGTAGTACAGTTGAAATGAGTGAGTGAACTGCAATCAACTTTGATAAAATGGCCAAAATATTGCAAATCAGCAGTTTGCCCAATTGATATATAATCTAAAATGCGATTACCGATTTCAAAAGTATCCAGAGTTTCTTCAGGCACAGTGCCAGCCTTGGCTGTGACTTGTTCTATGCTTGACACTACATCTGCAATGAGATATGATGAGTGAGTGCATGACAGTGGAGTGATTTCTTCCCAACTGTGCAATATGATTTGCTAGAATCAGCACAATATCTGTTACTCTAACAACGAGCAAAAATAATCATGGGTACACTATGTTATTAAAATAATTTCTGATAAAAATGAAGGCGCTTCAAATTTGTGTCACAACTGTTTTTTTCTTTACACTTAAGACATACGCACAGTAGTGCGCGAATAAACATTTATGGGTTTTTACCTTGAGTACTTTCTTCAAGTTGTGCTTCCTGCCTTTTTTTCTTTTTAATTATCTTCCTCGTAGATTTTGTTTTGATATCTTCCCCTGGAACTGTTGTAATTTGTAAGAATAGACGTATTTGCCAGATGTTCTCAGAATGAACAACGTAACGCATGTTGTAAGACAAATGAGTGTAATACATCAATATTTTCGCTTGCAACAAAGTAAACGTCAGCGTCAGAATATACTTCCAACATAAAGAATAAAATAGATTCATATTTTTGTATACTCTATATAGTGCAGAAACTACCGGATATGCGGTGTTCAGCAACTATGAAACATTATCAAGCAATAGCGTGGTACCTCTATCAATTGCTACAACTATAGTTGTATGTACTTCCAACTCAAGTTCTTTACTGATTTTTGCAGTTATTCTAATGCTCGAAACTTTCTGCACTGGTAATAATAAAATATTTAATATTCATGGATGCAGATACAGAATGCGGTTTGGCAAAAAGAGCTTAGATATGCAAAGAGGATGATGCCTAGAAGTGAATGCATACGAACATGCATGCGGTACAATTACAGACTCTGAGCATGTGGAAATTACCTGTGTCGATCTCTACAATCTCAGTCACGTGTGTCTCCAGCTGTGGAACTTCCTGGATTTTAGTGATGATGGTATCATCTGGTGCTGGAGGAAAATGAGATGTGTGTGAATCTGTGGCTGAATTTCCCAGTCAAGTGTTGTGGTTCTAGAATATGACATTAGTGTGATAGTTCTTTCAATATGACTATGGAATTTGCATGACTGGGAAGACTATGGGAACTCGAAAAGTATATAAAAACACTGATGAAAATCTAGAAATGATGGTAAATGATGGCACATTGGAAATCGCCAGTTACTGTGCACAGTCTAATCAGATATTTTTCATTGAGAAAAAACGCGGTTCATACAAGCTGTTCCTATCATGTCTTGAGCATAATATTATTGTATGTCAGTGAGCTAGTACAATGTACAAAAAACATTGGCCAGGCTGAACTCATGATTCCTTGAATCATTAAAAGTTGCTTGCTTTTTCAACTGTTTCCACGTGCACTGTTTCCGAACACCTACCACCGATAAAAAGTATTAGATATATAACCTTCAACATAACAAATAAAAGGGATTTATGCAGTAGTTTTGAGTGCATAGCGCAATCATTAGCGGATGTACGGTGTTCAACAACAATGAAATATTTTTAAGCAGTAGTGCGGGAGCTGTATCAAGTTCTAAACCTCCAGTTTAATGTGTTTCCAACCCTGGTCCATCACCGATTTTTACCACCATCATGAAGTTCGACACTTTCTGCCTCGGTAATAAAATACATATTTACTATTCATGATTGCATATAGAGAGCAGGGTTAGGCGAAAAAGTAGATTAGATATGTAGTGAGCAAGATGTCTAATAGAAAATGAGTAACAACATGCATGCATGAAGTACAACTGTACACTCTGAGCATGTGGAAATTACCTGTTTCGATCTGTACAATCTCTGTCACGTGTGTCTCCAGCTGTGGAACTTCCTGGATTTCAGTGGTGATGGTCTCAACTGGTGCTGGAGGAAAATGAGTTGTGTGTGAATCTGTGACAGAGCTTAGTCCTCAGTGCTGTATTTTTGGAATATGACATTATTTTGATGGATACTTGTATCTACATGACAATGTAAATTGGCACGGCCAATAAAAAAAGATGAAAATGTAAAGAATACAATTACAGCACATAGCAATAACTGGGCTTTTGTATTACTAGTGGTATTTACATATATAGCAACTGTATCGTAAAAGATGAAAATTTGGAAATGGTCAGCTGTGAATAGTCAAATCAGATATTTTTACTACCTAACTTTGAGAAAATACGTGGTTGGCACATGCTATTTCTACAATGTCTAGAGTATAACATCTATTTTATGTGAGTGGACTAGTATAATGTAGTATAATTGTTGGTTCGGCTGTACTCATGAATAAATTATGGATAATCTGTGAAGTATAAGATAATTACCGATCTCAAGCGCTTTTGGAATCTCTTCCGGAATGGGCTCAGCAATGGGCTGGATTTCCTCAGGAACGGGAACTATATCTGAAATCGTTAGAGATGTTGGCATTGATTGTAGATTTATCGTATTGGTAAAGTGATGAGAATGGAGGTGATACACACCATTAACATTTCATTTGAGATATCGTGAAGGGTAGCATTATGGTAGGGAGGTGTGTAAAAGATCTCGCATTGTGCAGACAGTTTGATAATACCAGCAAAAGCTGATATAGCTAATACATACAAGCATTTTAAATTGTATGAAGCGCACATAAAAAAAATGAAAAAATACGAGGAAAGCGAAAAAAGAAAATATAGGAATTCCTTAAAAGGACACATTGGGCATCCTTGGGAAAACGAAGTCGCATACATGTGACAAAACAAATAAGTTTATCTGACGCACAAGTAGAGTACCTACTCGCAGGAGCCAGTAGTGAAAGTGTCACATAAGCTAAGCAATGGCTACACACATAAATCGCGAAATTATGTAGATGAAAATATCAGCAAAGCACAAATTCTGGAGGGCAAGAATACCAGTCAAATCTTCAAAACAACCTTGTATATAAACAACCTACAATACTCCTGTTTGAAGGGGCAAACGATTAATATGCATATCACAAAATAAGCGACAAATGGTTATCATTAAACATGTAAAGTTCATAAAAAGAGTATGAAATTTGGAAACCACGGTGAGTCGGTGATGCCGGTGCTGCACTGTAACAAGTAGCAAATGCTCATCATTAACCGAGTTTAATTTAATTAGGGTAAGAATTGGAGTTCGGAGAATGCTGGTATACTGTTTTTAACGGATTTAATTAAAGGCATGACAATATAAGACTAAAGAGAATCTGTCCAACTGAGAAAGTATGAGTAGAAGAAATTGAGAAGACGATAACAGAAAAGCGGTCCTATCAAAAATATTACTATGAATAAACCATTCTAAGTTTCATCATAACAAATGGAAAATATGTGGAAATGCAAAGATGAATGCAGAGCGTTTGGTCATGCAATACTGGATGCTCTGGTTCCAAAGTATCCGAGGTATACCCATGACGGAAATAAAAAGAGCAAATATTGTATAAGGCTGTAAACGAAAAGTGTTAAACGTAGTCGACGCAACGGAAACAAATACAATATCGACATTCACAGTTCAAAACTTATTAGAGACAGTTGCAGCAGCGACGGAGAATTGCGAACATTTAAAATTAATAGCTGACGCATAAACTCCACATTGCACATTGAGGCCGTGTTTACTGTTTAATGGCATTAAATGAAGTGTTTAATGATAGCATAGAGCACATAGGTAAGCGTATGTTTTGTGTGCCACGTGTATACCTTGAGTTTCATCAGAGACCTTCACATCCGCATGTTTCTTCTTCTTGACTACTTTCTTAGGGGTTACTGCAGCAGTTTCCTTCATTGGTGCTGTTGTGAATGTGAATAAAATGCATTATAAAGCACATGTGTTAATGTAAAACTGAACTTGATGTTTCTGTATTACAGTATTAGGTCATTTGCTAGCTACTACATATATACGGGATATATACAAATGCTTGAGTATACATATATTTTCTGTAGTTCAAGAGTTAAAATCCTGTTCATTCTTAAGAAAATGTTGTGACGAATTGACAACGATACCAGTTTCTGGCAAAATGTTTGTGGATGTGTTTATTATATACTTAATGAATTCATTCTGACGAAGCTACAACGATACAATACACAAACTGGGAAATGTTAAGTCACAGCTCATGAGAGAAACGCTGATGAAAAAGATGAAAAAAATATATATACCAGGAATCTAGTATTTTTTTCACGTACGGCTGTAACTAATTTACTGGTTATTTTTTTTAGCAAATAACAGTATTCGTGACATACAAACATGTATATAGGTATTACCTGCATCAGTTTGTGCAATTTGAGTTTCGTGTGTCTCTAATTTTGGAGATTCTTCACGAATTTTTGCAGTTACAGGTTCCATTGGGGCTGTGAGGGTACAAATGAAATGAGTGACAATGGAACTGCGATTAACTTTGTTAGAATGTCCAAAAAATTGCATTTCAGCAGTTTGTCCAGTAGGTATGCAATTAAGAATATGATTACCGATTTCGAAAGTGTCCAAGGTTTCTTCAGAAACAGTGCCAGCCTTGACTGTTACTTCTTCCATGCTTGATACTACATCTGCAATGAGACATGGCGTGTTTGTGCGATGTAAGTGATATACAGTAGGTTATAAAGTGGCTTTGTTCAAAACTGTGAAATATCCTTTGCTAGAATTAGGAAGATATAGTGTATTACACAATCAATATTTGCAGAAATAGTCATAGGTAACGTTGCAAAAAACAATTTTGTATGAAATGGATGTGCTTCCAAATTTGTGTAACTTGTATTTTTCTTAACCCTAGAACATTTACTATAGAGTGAATGAATTTTCGTGGGAGTTTACCTTGAGCACTTTCTTGAAGCTGGGCTTCTGATCGTTTCTTCTTTTTAACTATCTTGGTAGACTTTATTTTGATTTCTTCAACTGGAGCTGTTGTCAGAGTAAACGCCATAGTGAGTAGGTATTAGAACGCAAAAAGTAATTCATGCTGTAAGACAAGTGAGAGCAGCACATGAACATTTTCGCTGGCAAAGAATGCCTAAAACTGTCAGATCAGTGCAGGCCGGTCAGACGTTTCAACCAGGGCATAAAAACAGTAACGTTACTGTTCTCTGTTCTTATATTCTATTAACAGGCTTCAGCTAAAAAAGAAAATCAACTTTCTTATGAAAGCGGCATCAACAAACAGGTTCAGAAATCGGACACGGGTGACTTACTGTGGTGACAATGGACTCCACTAAAATAACTCTTGTCTTGTACTATGTAGTAGGTAGGTACAACATAACGCAATGACCTGTGGATATGTAGTACCTATTCAATAACAATGAAACACTATCAACCAGTAGCAATTTCTATAACTTCGACTTTATGAGTTTCTAACCCGGGTTTTTTACTGGCTTTTCATTCATTTTAATGTTCAAGAACTACGGCGTGTTTTGGTAAAAATATAAATATTTGCTATTCATGATTATATAGAAGGAACTGTATTTGGCGAAAAACAGCTTCAAAACGTTACGAGAACGCGGACTAAAAGTGAATGGCTAAGACCATGAAATTGGTATTATTACAGACTCTGCGCAAGTGGAAATTACCTGTTTCGATCTGTACAATCTCCGTCACGTGTGTCTCCAGCTGTGGAACTTCCTGGAGTTCAGTGGTGATGGTCTCAACTGGTGCTGGAGGAAATTGAGTTGTGTGTAAATCTGTGACAGAGCTAAAGTGTCAAGTCATGTATTTCCAGAATATGACATTGTTTCGATCGATGCATAGTTTTTCCTATATGAAAACGGAAATTGGCATGACAGGGAAGGCAATAGTACAATAACTGTATGCCAAAAGAACAAGTCGAAAATGTACAAAGTGCAATTAAAACATGTCGCAATATCTTGGCATAAGTATTAGCAAAGTCATTTACATGTATTACAATTGTAAAAATGTCAATCTTTGAAAGATGTCATTTGCAGTAAATAGTCATATTTGATATTTTGCACAACTTGCAATTGAGGAAGAACGCGGTTCGTACGAACTGTTCCTATCATGTCCTGAGCATAATAATAGTTTTATGTAAGTGGACTATTATAATGTAAAAAATATTGAATTAATTCTAATCTGTGGAAGATAAGACAATTACCGATCTCAAAAGTCTGCGGAATCTCTTCCGGAACGGGCTCAGCAATGGGCTGGACTTCCTCAGGAACGGGAGCTACATCTGGAATTGTTAGAACTGTTGGTATTGATTGTGGATTTTATCGTATCGGTGATGTGTCGAGAATATAGACACCTCATCAACATTTCATTTGAAACGTAGTGAAGGGTAGCAGTATAGTAGCAAGGCGTTTGAAAGATCTCGCATTGTGAGGGCAGTTTGATAATACCAGCAAATACTTACATGGCAAACACAAGAATTTTAAATTGTATTAAACGCTCTGCAAAAGATGAAGCGGAAAGTCCAGACCAAGAAAAAAAAAGAGAAGCAAATATTGGTAAGCGTCAGGAAACGTAGTCATATACCTGTGACGAAACAAATATGTATATCTGACGCATAGCTAAGCGTATGTTTTATTATTTGGAAAGTGGGCTACGGGTATACCTTGAGTTTCATCAGTGACCTTCACTTCCTCATGTTTCTTCTTCTTGACTACTTTCTTAGTGGTTACTGCAGTAGTTCCCTTCGTGGGCGCTGTTGTGGATGTGAATATAAAGCGTAATGAAGAACATGTGTTAATGTAGAAGTGAACTTTGTGTTTCTGTATTACAGTATATAGAACATTTTCTGGCACCTACGTATATACTGTGGGTATATATACATATATTTAAGTAGTGAACAAATATTTCCGGCAGAATAATTTACAAATTATTCATTTTTGAAAATATGCTGTGACTAATTGACAACGATATAAGTTTCTAGCATTAACAAATGTTGCTGTATCTACCACAGACTCAGTTAAAATAGTGTCAACTATAAACAATTTTCCAATATGACGGAACCACAACGATACAAAACGTAAACTAGGAAGTGCAAATCATAACTCATCAGTGAAACGCTCGTTAAAAAAAATTCTTTTAATTTTAATATCAGGAATCTGGTGTTCTTTTTATACGCCTGAAGATCAATTACTGGCTATTTCTGTATACAATTAATTATGGAAACTGTGACATGCAAACATGTATATATGCATTACCTGCATCAGTTTGTGTAATTTGAGTTTCGTGTGTCTCTAATTTTGGAGATTCTTCGCGAATTTTTGCAGTTACAGGTTCCAGTGGGGCTGTAAGGGAGGTATAAATGAAATGAGTGACAATGGAACTGCGATTAACTTTGTTAAAATGGCGAAAAGATTGTATATCAGCAGTTTGTCCAGCAGGTGTGCTATTAAGTATATGATTACCGATTTCGAAAGTGTCCGAGGTTTCTTCAGAAATAGTGTCAGCCTTGGCTGTTACTTCTTCCATGCTTGATACTACATCTGCAATGAGACATGACGTGTTTGTGCGACGTAAGTGAATGCTGATAGCGTGGCATTGTTCGAAACTGTGCAATATCCATTGCTATAATCAGGAAGTTAAAGTATATTGCACTATCAACATGTGCAACAATGATCATAGAAACGTCTCAAAAATAACTTCATGTAGCATAAATGTACTTCAAAATTTGCGTCGCTTGGTTCCTTAACACAACATAATATTTTAGTACGAGAAGCAAAATTTGTGGGAGTTTACCTTGAACACTTTCTGCAAGCTGTACTTCCCATCGTTTTGTCTTTTCAATTTTCTTGGTAGACTTTGTTTTGATTTCTTCTGCTGGAGCTGCTGTCAGAGTAATTGTTCATAGTGAGTTGACGTTAGAATGAAGAAAGTAATTCATGTTATAAGACTAGTGAGTGCAGCATATCAACATTTTCGTAGGCAAAGAAGGTCTAAAACGTAACAAATCAGTGCAGGCCGGATAGACCTTACAATCAGGTTATAAAAACAGTACCGTAATTACTCTTTTACTCTATTGACAAGCTTCAGCTAAAAATGAACATGAACTTTCTAACGAAAGAGTCATCAACAAGATTGCACAGCAGACACGGTGACAAGCCCTAGTGAAAATGTATATGCAATATAGTGGCTAATACGTCGGGTAAGTGATTGTGAGGTGATCATGCTTAACAATACACTATTTTCTTGATTCATTGAGATATTGCTTGCTTTTTCGACTGTTTTTGTGTGTACTGTATCGATATTAAGTGTTAGAGGTATTATTTTACTTTCACTTACACATGATTTTTATTGTGTTCAGAATGTAAATTGGGTCAATTTAAGACAATTTACATGAATAACATTTTCGTCGCAAATGCTTAGTTTTCGAGATGTATGACTTTGAGGTTCCCATTGTTTTTCCATGGGAGAAAATACCGAGCGATCCCATACAAGTGAAATTAGGGTTGGGTTAGATAAGGTAAGGTTAGGTTAGGTAAGTTTAGGTTAGGTTAGGCAAGGAAGGTAAGGTTTGGTGAGGTTAGGTAAGGTTAGGTTAGGGCAATGCCTGTTTTTTTTTTCAATTAGAAATTTTCGGGTGAAGGCGCGTTTAGTCAGTGGTGAGACTGGGTAAGGTTAAGTTAGGTTAGGTTAGGTAGGGTAAGGTTAGCTTAAGTAAGGTTAGGTTAAGTAAGGTTAAGTTAAGTAAGGTTAGGTTAGGCAAGGTTAGGTTTGGTTAGCTTCCTTTTAGGTCGTTAGCAAGCCTGTGAGGACATCGGCTATTTTCTCCCATAGGAAAACAATGAGAACTTCAAAGTCTAATATCTCAAAAACTAAGCATTTGCGACGAAAACGTCATTCATGTAAATTGTCTTAAATTGACCCAATTTACACACTGAAAGCAACAAACCCCCCCCCCCCCAAAAAAAAAAAAAAAACATGTGTAAGTGAAAGTAAAAATTTACCGTATTAGATACAACCTTCATGACGAACATGTATATCATAACGCAATGACAAATGGATATATAGTATTCAACAATGAAATACTATGAGGCGGTGGTAGGGAACCTGTATCAATTTCTACAACTTCCATTTTATACCTTTGCAACTCAGGTTCTTCATAGGTTTTCAAGTCATATTAATTTTCAAGACTATCTGTTTTGGTAAGAATATAATAATTTGCTATTCATTATTGGCATATGGAAGCAAGGTTTGGCGAAAAATGTGTTTAGATATAAAACGAAGATGTTGCCTACATGTATGTATATGAGCGATAACAAGCATGCGGTACTGTTACAGATTCATAGCAAGCGGAAATTACCTGTTTCGATCTGTACAATCTCTGTCACGTGTGTCTCCAGCTGTGGAACTTCCTGGATTTCAGTGGTGATGGTCTCAACTGGTGCTGGAGGAAAATGAGTTGTGTGTGAATCTGTGGCAGAGCTTAGATGCCAAGAGTTGTATAGCCTATATCTTGGCACCGGCAGTAGTGAAGTAATTTACATAGCTAAGGTAAAAAGTGAGCTATTGAAACTTGTCAGCTGCTGTGAATGGTCAAATCTGCTGTTTTTCATCGACAGACGGACATTTATATCCAGGGTATATACACGATTAAATTATGGATACAATGTAGACCATAACATAATTACCAGTCTCGAATGTCAGTGGAATCTCTTGTGGAATCGGCTCAGCTATGGGCTCAACATTTTCAGGAACGGGAACTACATCTGGAATTGTTAAAGCAGTTGGTATTGTTTGTGGATTTTCATATTGGTATAATGTTGAGAGTAGAGAAGAAACATTATTAGCATTTCATGTAAGACATAGTCACGTTCAGAACTATTGTGGTGAAGCGCTTGGAAGCTCTCGCAATGAAAGGTCTGATGCCAGCAAGTGCTAGCATCAGACGTACACAAGAATTTTAAACCGCATTGAACGCTCTGGAACAGCTGGCGAGAAACGCGAAAAAAAAATGAAAGAAAGAATTCCTTAGAAAAACATTTTAGCAACAAATACTGAACTGTATATATATCTGATGTACAGTACACCTGGTTTACGTTATAGGCCCTATGCGAACTTTCAATTGTGACCACTAATTCAATTTGTGCGACAAAATTTGCATTAATGCGAATTGCGAGATCAGTGGGAATTGAATTATGTAACCCTCGTATATAACGAGAAACAGGCGTACAGAACGTCCACAAATGTAATTTATAAAGCTCGTATGGAGCTAGCAGTGATGGTATTATGTACGCTAGGTAAGACATTTGCATCGATGAAATATGGGGACATAAATATCAGAAAAACACAAAATCTGACGGGCTTAAAGACAAGTAAAATTTTTTATATTACCGTTTAAACAAATATCCTACGAGTCGCATATATAAACCAGTAAGCAATTCATATGCACGTCACAAAATAAGTGGTAGTCATTGAACATTAGAAAGCGTTGTAGTTGGAGGAATACGGTTTTGTGGTGATTTATTTTATTGGTAGAAGGATCGCATGATTCTGCACAAAATACACGTACAAGTTTCTGTTATGCAGAAGAAGCCGGGTACGTCGTGCTAGTAAGATTAATGTAGAGGCACGTGAGTATACGCACGGTCGAAGAGAATTATGCATACCTAACTGAGTTGGGGTCAATGAAACCATTAAGATGATAAGAGAAAAGTGAACACTTCCGATCAATATGGTGGGGCCGCTGGAATGGGGTTTTAAGGTAAACATATGCGGTTAAAGGTCGATGAAGCAGAAAGAATTACCATTTAAAACTGGATCTATTTTTGAACTATCTAAAGCATCCTCAGGATCAAAATGGTAAAGGCGGATAATGTAGAAACCAGACTTATATAGTTGTAAGAAAAGCTGAGACATGAACGGAAATGAGTGATATAGTTCAAGTCAGATAGAAATTATTAAACATACTCACTGTAGAAATAGAGAATTAGAAATAGCTGAAAGCATTATGTAACATATAAACTCATAGATCGTCTTTCAGTCCGTGTTTACTATATAGTGACATACACTGAAAGATGTGTATTAATGACATCAGAGTGTAAATAAGCAAATGTTTTGTTAAGTGCAAAGTGTAGCAGTTTACCTTGAGTTTCACCAGTGACCAGCTCATATGAGCGTTTCTTTTTCTTGATTACAGTCTTAGTGGTAACTGCAGCAGTTTCCTGTGTTGGTGCTGTTGTGGCAGTGAAGAAGAAGCATAATGAAACATCGTGTGTTTATGTAAAAGTGAATTCGTATATATCTGTAAAGCAGCTGGAAATGAAATTTTCTAACACTAAAGTAGACATTACCGTTGATTTCTGGACACTGATAACGGTTATTCTAGGTGGCATGCCGTTAAGGATAGTATGCTTGACTAATTTTGATTGAATTATAATTTCTGAGCCTTATGAGCACATGTGTAAAAAGTGGAACAATGAATGGGACAATATTTTATACCGATAGTCTGGTGTTTCTAAAATTTTCAGATTCCCTCTACTCAAACCCAAATGTTTTACGGCACGAGTTTAGGGGATGATGATGCGCTCCACAAGAATTTGTGTCATAAATTTACAACCGTCGCAAATTATTATTTTTTGAAATATTGATGTTACATTCAATGCTTATCGTAAAACATTGCATGTAGCTACACTCTGCTGAGGTACATCCAACGGTAACAGCAAACTACTCATTTTACATAATTATACTCACACGATCCAACCGCAAACCTGCCGCAGCTCTACTCTAATCTATTGTAGTCTAGCCTAACTCAACCTTATCTATTCTAACTTAACCTATTCTAAGTTCTTACTAGCCTATGCTGACCTACCATTTTAACTTAATCTTATCGATGCTAACCTTACATATCTTAATGTAACCTATTATGGCCTTTCTCAACCATCCTGATCAAATTAGTACAGTACAAATAGTACGCAAAAGAAATAAATTGCATTGTCAGTCACAATATAATGTAACTAGGCGAATTTCAATTATGCAGTGGCAGTGATATACCACTGAATATAAATAAAAACTCTCAAAAACAAATGATTTCCGACGGTTGTAAAGCTTAAATTTCTGCAAGGCACATTCATATCTACCGGATTACCGGTCTAAAATGCTTCGGTGTGAATGAGGGGAGGAGGGACTAAGGTAATATCTTCCAACGACTTAAAGAATTTGCTGATTATTTTTGTTTCTACTCAGCGACAGTAATAGTAATATATGTGAATAAATGTATCACCTGTATTGGTTTGTACAATCTGAGTTTCGTGTGTGTCCCATGTTTGCGATTCTTCACGCATCTCTGCAGAGGCAGCTTTTACTGGGGCTGTAAGAGTGGAATAATAGAAATGAGTGATAGTGGAAAGCGATTGACTGTGCATAAATCAGGTAAAAAATATGGATAGTCATAAAGCTGTAGGAGATGCGTAATTGAAAAAAATATGTGACAGTGAAGTGGCGATTAACTGCATAAAATGCCAAAATGTTGTATATCAAGAGTTTCCACAGTAAACATAGATTATGTGATTACCTATTTCGAAAGTATCCGAAGTTTCTTCAGACACGGTGCCAGCCTTGGCTGTGTCTTGTTCAGTTCTTGATACTACATCTGTAATGAGACATGATACGTTTGTGAGATGTAAGTGATGGCTCATGGAGTGGCTCTGTTCGAAGCTGTGCAAATGCATTGCTAGAATCAGCAACTCGAACCGTACGTGTGACACTATCGAAAGGCGCAAAAATTATCGTCCTTTATATCGTAGAAAATAATGTTGGATAAAAAATGTGTTTTAATGCGTCACTAGTATTTTTGTTTACACATGAAAATGTACTAGCACACGAATAAACATTCCTGGAAGTTTACCTTGAGTACTTTCTTCAAGCTGTGCTTCCGCTCGTTTTTTCTTTTTAATTATCTTCTTCGTAGACTTTGTTTTGATTTCTTCTATTGGAACTGTTGTGAAAATAAATGTTGTGAGTAGATTTTGTTTCAAGGAACCAAATCATTCATATTTTAAAACCAGTACAGTGCATCTATATTTGGCTGGCACTGAATACATAAAATTTTTGCCAGATCACTGCAGAAAACACTAACTTTCTTTGAGAGATTCAACAACTAGCTTGGACAATGGGCATTTATATAAGCTTATGATAACAAGCTCTTCCAAAAATAATGTTTTTTTTTTCTTAACGATAAAATACCATTGTTAGTCTTATTGGATATGAAGTTATCTATGGTTATATAAAATATTTTCTTGACTCTTTGGAAAATGTACTACTTTTACAAATATTTCTAGATAGGTATTTTGTATGTACACGCAGTCGATAAAAAAGTGTTCTACGTAATCTTTAACTGAACGTATGCAAATGATTTTTTACACTTGACTTGCGTATTGGTACTGTATTCGTATATAGAATATTGTAATTACCTACGTACACGCAACATTGCAATATCGAGGAATCATGAGCATGAAAAGAGTGTTACCTGTATCTATTTCTACAATTTCAGTTTTTTGTATCTCCAACTGAGGTTCTTCACGGATTTCCACAGTCATTGGCTCCACTGGAGCTGCAAAAGTGGCAGTATTGAATAAGAAAATTGGAAGCATGTAAATGAATGCTAAATTGCAATATGTATGAAGATAGCTTGTTCAATACACCAACGACAGTTCAACGAGATAGTTACCGATTTCGAAAGTCTGTGAAGTGTCTTCAGGCATAGTGTCAGTGATTACTGCTATTTGTTCTGGTTTTGATGAAACATCTAAAATGAAAAATAACTCGTGATGAGTTATACCATTTATCTTCTTTCTCCGCAAGCTAGGAGTGACGTGTGTCATCGGTGCAAAAGTTAAACTAAAGATAAGCTTTAGAGTATTTATCAAGGCACCCTCAAGTTCGTTGAAATCTTAGGTAGAAGGATAATTGCGAGTTTCAGCGAGGAGGGTTGAGGTTTATACTAGCATAACTTGTTCAGTGTATGAGGTCTTCATGGTCAGCGAACGCTACCGATAATTGAATGAGTGGCAAATATGACAAAGAACTATGAATCAGGCTGCATCAGCGTACATCAATGGCAAGACTTCAGTGGTTAACGATTTTATGCAAAAATATCCTTTTCAGCTGATTTTACTGCTCTTACATCAAAAGTTCCTTACATTGGCACATTACAGACGGGTATAGCAAAGCTATAAAAATGTACGTGGTAAACATAACATAGTCAACGTCGATGACAAAGTACAGCGTTTTAGTTTTCATGTACGGTGTACAGAAAGTGAAACGATGAAATATGTACCTGTGAGAGTTCGCACAATCTGTGTGTCGTGAGTCTCCATGAGTGCTTCTTGGTGAACTACGGCAGGTAAAGGTTCAACGGGAGCTGTGGAATGAATGTGTTAGTATCCGCTTACGAAAATAGAATTGTTTGGTTAGATATAGTAGTATTCATATTGTACATAGTTGTTGATTTCAGTATCTGACACTGTGATGCATGAGGTACTCTCTAACTCATATGTATTGTAGTAGATTATCTAGCTGCTCTTCAACCACTGATAACTTCTCTTGTGAGGCGTCCAGTACGGTTTCTAGCTCATCAAAAGCTCCTGTAACGCGTCCTGATAAAAAAAGATGTATGTAATTCCGTTGTAAGCTGTAATTTCGGTAAAAAGGTATTCAACATTCCACTGGAAAAACTCCAACACCAAGTGCACTTTGTTACAACCACGACTAAAAACCTCAAAATAAAATACAATGAATGACAAACCATTCATATAAAACTCTTAAAGTACTGGAATTAGAACTCGGAGAAACACACCATATACAATCATGAAAGTGGAAAACTCGAAGATTTGCAGATTTTGTAACAGCACATGAATAAAATCAACAAAACAGATAAAAAGAACTCGTAAAAACGAGCTTCATTTGAGGTGTGTATGTTTTAAATAAACAACGGGCTAATAATCGTATCGGTAGCTGTAAATGTATGTTCAGCCAGCGCATGGACAAAAAGCAGAAAAAAAACTATAAGTTCGACTGGTTATATTAGTGATGTTACCTTGGGTACTTTCTTCAAGCTGTACTTCGGCTTGTTTCTTCTTTTTAATGATCTTCTTTGTGATTTTTGTTGGGATTTCTGGTACTCGAGCTGTTGTAATAGATATTGCAGTAAGCATTTTTCCGTATAAAATGTGGATGGCAAAAAATTTTATAGTACCTCAAATAATTACAAATATTTTGTCTGTCTTATATTTAATGTGATTGTAATGTAATGGATGTTGCAGTATATGCAAGTGCACTTTGTACTGTATTAACCATAGTTTTCAAAACTGTACCTACTGGATACCGGTACACAAGCACGTTTGAATGCAGTACCTGTGTCAGTCTTTAAGAATTCAGTCTCGTGGGTCTCCATCTGAGGCTCTTCTAGGATTTCCGTGGTCTTGGGCTCCACTGGAGCTGTTGAAGTACCGGTAAATATTGCGTTGAAGAAAGTTTGATGAAAATAATAATCAGATGGTAGGTATATGATTGTCAAAAATTTCCATGTAAATAAGATAAATGTATGATATGGACAAAAAATCTCTGAATAACGGGGTTACCTATTTCAAATGGTTCCGTTGTTTCTTCAGGCATAGTGTCAGTAACGGCTTTAACTTGTTCAGGAGTTGATACGACATCTGGAATGTGAATAATGTTTTTACGGCCGATTATAGCCAGCAGTGGCAAACTCTTGACAATTGTCCATGTGAATGTACATATTCGAAGTTTTCTTACAGTTACAAAAGTAACTGGGCGCTGCTATCAGAACCTGTGCGAGGTATGCAGTATTTCATAGGTTTGAGTAGTTCTGTCAGCAGTAGAAAGACTCATATCCAGTGTTTGTGCTCTAAGCTAAAGAATGCTGAAGTGAACAAGCAATCACCTAAAGGATACACGGACTGCCAAATTCAGTAGGAGTTTTGTCTCTTTTCAAATTCGCCCCAGTAGCAACAGCTACAGTATTAAAAGTAAATTTGGCAATCCATCATCTGAAAGTGGAATGGCAATAACAAAATCATATATTACCTGGATCTGGTATGCCATTAATTACAAAATGGGAATATTGCTACTGACGTTACATCAGTATGATGTTATTTGTGTTTTTGAGTGGTTTCCTAGAGTTGGGGCTAAAGCGTGATGTTCGCACCTACATTAGTTCATATTGCTGACAGTAAGGGCAACTCGGGATTAATTTGGATGCAATCGGGTACACACATTACAAATGTTTCACTCAGGAAACTCAGAAAAATTGTAATCAATATACTGTATAGGGAAATCGATATTATCAGCGAGTTAAAATTGCAATCATTATACAGGGAAATACACACGGTATCGCCAGCGGGTGAACACTTGGTACATCTCACACCTTTTGTAAAGCGCAGGGAAGAAATTCAGAAGTCAAGAGAAAAAGCTGTATAAAAAGGGTGGTAAGCCAAGCAATAGCTCGAGCAAAGTATTGATCTGCTCGGAGTTGACGTTTCTAGGTTCAAATGATATGACAACTCGTCACTAATACCGTGAAGTTGTTGACAGTGATTCGGGATAATTTACCTTGAGCGATTTCTTCAACTTGGACCTCAGCTCGTTTCTTCTTTTTGATTATCTTCTTTGTTGTTTTTGTAGTGATTTCTTGTACTGGAGCTGTAGCAGCGATGTAAAGAATTAAGTACTAACAATATGAACATATTGTAATAGAGTAAAACTAGTGATAAGGATAATGAAGAGTTAATATGGCATGTTTTGGAGGAAATACTAGTAGGTGACAGAGATTTTCTCTCCTGATCTATGCTGTTCGTTGTCATGATTTAAAACTGACACTAGAAATTTAAACAATGAATGTGATAAATCTTGTAAATTGGAGGTAAAATGGCGGATCGTATGAACGGGATACGAGTACTGGTAGTTGCAATGTTAACGATAGCATGTAATTAGAATTAAGTGGACCTTCACATGAGTTCAATTTCAACCTATGGACGTGCAAAGATGAAACCAATATTGTACTGCATTAATTGTACCATGCATAAGTGAGATAGGCATACTAGCGATAATTTTCTACATCACTTATGCAGAAGCATATTGGTAATTTACCTGTATCAATTGTATGAATTCACACTGATAATAACTTGCGTCAACTGCTAGGAATAATAATGTTAGCTATCTGAATCACCTGTAGGGAATCAAAGCGGTATTTACCTGTATCACCTGTAAAAAATCACAGTGGTGGCTATTTGTATCAACTGTGAAGAACCAAAATGGCAGTTAACCTGTATCAATTGTAAGGAATCATAGTAGCTGTTGCCGAACCAGATGTAAGCAATCATAGTGGTAGTTACCTGTATCAATTGTGACAACCTCTGTTACATGTGTCTCAAGCTTTGGTAACTCCTGGACCTCAGTGGTGATGGTTTCGACAGGTGCTGGAGAGGAAAAGGCATACGTGTAAGTCAGAGAGTGACACTATCGTGGTGTTCAAGATATTGGGTTTGTATTTACACATTAAAGTAAAGAGTGTTATTGAGTAATATTCAGGATAATTACCAATTTCAAAGGTCTTGGGGATCTCCTCAGGCAATGTTTCTGTGATCGGAGTAACTTCTTCTGGAACAGGAGCGACATCTGGAATGTTAAATGTGTATTGCATGTTACAACAGTGTTAAAATATAAAAATAAACAGCGGAAGACATGCAGAGTAGATTAATATTTAGGAATTTCTGAAGTATGTAGTATGGCAATGTAATTTCACGTAGGTATACCTCGGGTCTGAAGCTCCAAAGATTATCGAGTCCATTCTCTGAATTTAGTAAATACCAACCATGCAAATATTCTGTTACTGAACGGAAATATATAGAAAATTAACGCTGGTGAAAATGATGAGTGCAAAGACATGGGACACAACATGAACAAGGTACACATATAGCGGTTCGCTATATATGTGTACAAAGGACATGAGGGTCCAAACGAGGGTGATAAGGTTACAGATCAGGGATGAATTTAAGAAATGCAAACGTTGGGAAGATTTAAGCCAAACACCAGATATTTATCGCTAGAACGCATAATATCAGCTGTTAACTAAAAGTTTTCGACTGGGTGTTAAATGAAGACACAAACAAACAGTCATGAAAGGTAGAACACTAACTAAACTTCAAAACTTCAAGGAAACGATGTTCATCGTTATGATCGTAACACATATGATACAATATGTAGCGCAGATAACCCAACATAAGTAAAAAAAATATTGTAGACGCTTAGAGTGACAGGTGTACAATAAAAAATCTGGTAAGAGGCGATTTTAAGCGAAATAAGCTTTTCCCTCCAAAATATTTTACAGTTTACAATGTTACACGTGAAACGACAATGGTTAAGTGTATAAGTGTATAGGTAAGTTCAGGATGTGACATTACGCGTAGCATTACACTGTAACGTTACCTTGTTTCTCTTCTGTGACTTGCACTTCAGTAATTGTCGTCTTCTGTGTATCTGTCTCCTTGGTTTTCGTTGGGATTTCGTTTACAGGAACTGTTTTGATAAGTGGATACAGTAAGGAAAACCTCACAAAAATCTATGGTTAAAACACTACTGATGACAGTGATCAATAATTTCCATGGGTGCACAACAACGCACATGTAGTGTTAGCAATGCCTGTATCGCATGCAAGGTCTATCGGCACTACGAGAGCATCGGTATTTCACTTTCTATATGAAAGAAATGTACTAGTATTGAGTTATGGGACTGTAAATGATATAGCTACGACCTAAATTTAAAATAACTGTAACTACTAACTACTTGCAATGTGCATCAGTTATATGATATACACTTAAACTTCAGGAGAAAAAGGAATTAAATGTCATTAGGAAGCTGAAGCTTGCAGCAGCGTAGCATGTACACAAGTGAAAAACAATGTCAGCAGTGCACTGAATTACCTGTATCAACGTGTACAATCTCTGTTTCATGTTTCTCCAATTGAGGTTCTTCACGAACATCTATGGATGTGATTTCCATTGGAGCTGTAGGAATATTGTGTAATGAATAAGTTTCCTATGTGTCAAGAATTTAGTATTATTGTACTGTCTGAATATCAGATAGCTAAGATGATTGAAACTTATAGCAAGAGCAGTCACTATGATATGTATATTTTATCAGACTCCAGGATTAAGACAATGAAATGTAATGTAAGCATCAGAGAGTTACCTATATCAAAGGCTTCCGCCTTCTCTGCTGGCAAAGTCAGTGTTTCCACCTTGACTTCTTCTTGGACTGAGACATCTGGAAGTTTAACACGACAATTGTGATTGTATGTAATACTGCGGCATTACATGTACTACACATTTCTGTATAGGCCTATTGTGGATGAGTATAAACTTCATACTGAGGTATTTCGTGTTACTTAAATGTTTAGAAAAGCCTTGATTCATGTGTATGGTATCGTTTCAGACGTTGAAATTACGTATGAATGATCGTACTGTAAATGTTATCCAAAAGTTAGAATCACAGTGCGATTATGATACAAAACTTTAGGAAAAATATGAAATTAAGATAGATATAAACTGCTCAACAGTGGGAATAATTCACACAGAGGGAGCAAGAACTGAAAAATATATGCAAGCTACCACACGAAACAATACCAGGGGGTAAATCTAAAAAACATAGGACAATACCTACAGGGAATATTGTGTGGAGGCAATGTGGTAAACGTTTCGAGGTTGGTATCTAAGTTAAATTGACGCAGAGATGAAACAGTCACTCGCAAATTGAGTGCATGTTAGTAGAATAGCGTGAATAATATAAACCAGTACCTTGAGCGCCTTCTTCCACCTGCATTTCTGTTCGCTTCTTTTTGATGATTTTCTTTGTAGTTTTTGTTGTAATTTCCTGTACTGGAGCTGTTGTGCCAAGTGCAAGATGAGATAGAGAATAAGTTATTGGAGCGGTCGGTAGTATATAATAAATGGATATGTACATACTGAATGCGGTCATGTAAGTTGGCAGAACGATGTTCTCGTATTCAGGTATAGCCACATACAAAACCACACACGCACACACATATCTATACATCACAAGTTATATTCTACGTGTAATCTTCAGCTGTTAATATATAATATTGCATATGGCACTGATGCATAGTCTAAATGCCGATAGTGCTATGTAATACATGTTGACAGTTACCTGTATCGATTTGTACAATTTCTGTTTTGTGGGTTTCCAGTTGAGGAACTTGGTGGACTTCAGTGGAGACAGGTGTGGCTGGAGCTGAAGGAGAGTAAGCTGGTATGAATGTAGTGTACTCTAATCTTGAATGTAACATGGCCGTACTGCCTTGTGAGTTACCGCTTGTCGATACCACACAAATCCGAACACTTTGATAAGAAGGGAGAGGTGAAGCAGCTAGGGAGTGATTGATATAGTTTTTCTCCACGTGCAGCGTATGGGGCATCTAATCAAGTTCAAGATGTTAAATTACTTTCTGCTCGTAATTGTAGTCCCGAGTGAATGTAACGTCCCAATAAAATGCACAGAGCAAACAGAAATTATTTGTTATAAACCCTCGTTTTCCCTACAGCTGCGCCTATGATTAACAGTGCCTCTAACTTGGTATAAGAGGTAACGCACTATACTGCGGCCCCGTTAGCTAGTACAGCGTGGGGCGCCAACACCGCCGAGCATGCAAACATCGCCGAACAGACAGGTTTCAGTGTGTGTCCGTAGTATTTCTATTAGTATATGTGCCATGTGTGACACACATCACGGCCAACGTGTTAATAAAACTAAAATTTTGCCCGCGTTGTCAAGTATTTAACTGTAATGACAGAAGTATATATCACAAGTACCTAAAAGTTTGAACGTACAAATGCTGGGATGAACTGGTATGCTGGCTAACATATACGCACATCTAAGACTATAACATGTCACGTTTGAAAGTGAATGACGTAGCAGTATATTTACCAATTTCAAAGCTCTCTGGAGTTTCTTCATGTATGGTGTCTGAAATTGGTTGCACTTCCTCAGGCACCGGTACAATATCTGGAAAGTGAATGCGTCACCAGTGAGTGTTAGTGGTCGACTGTATGATGTTTTGCTTTATTGGCTGCTGCAGTTTATACGGCTCAAATGCAAATAGATAAAAGAGCAAGTAGGAGGGAAAGTTAGATAAAACAGGAACTGGGCTTAAACAGGCACATGCGACGATAAAACTTTCTGTCAAGTCCGAGTTCACAGTAATTCGTGATCATAGCTACCCAGTGCGCCATCCTTGTGGCAAAATCTCAAAGAACTTATATTAATGTAAGAGCGTTTTTGTCAAACGTTCATCAAAGTGTTAGAATAGTGAGAAGTTAGCTTATGTGAGCAGACAAAGAACGTTGCACGAAGTGACACCTGCGAGTGAAGACATGAAGGTTTATTGTACTATATTTGTTGGTACACAGCAGCAAGTGGCGTGAAAAGTGAATGGACAATGGAATCAGTGAGAGAAATCTAAATGACATCAATATGTGCAAATAAAGTTACCTTGAACCTCTTCCACAGCTTTTACATCACTACGTTTCTTCTTCTTGATAACCTTCTTTGTGGTTTTTGTAGTGATTTCTTCAGCAGGAGCTGTTGCGAAGAATGAACGCTTAATAAAATTGTTGAAAGTGTGATAACATAAGTGAAAATATTGAGCAGATATTATCTAATAGACGACAAATAACATCGGTTACAATACATACAAGGGGCTCGTTCAAAAGTGAAACGATGATTGTCTTAGTAATTTTTTGTGTTGTACGTCATTGATATAATCTGTTAGTGATCTCATTCTCATTATCTATGAATTTTTCTGTTCAATCAGTAATCAACTATATGTAAGGAAAGAATATACATTTCATCATGAAAATATGCTGTTGTGTCAGGGTTACCTGTGTCTACTTTCACAATTTCAGTCTCGTGTGTCTCGAGTTCCGGCTGTTTTTGGATTTCCGCGATTGTACTTTCCGAGGGAGCTGCAAGAATAACAGGGAAAACAATAGAGTATCGATGTGTAGAAGACAGAAACAGAATCTATCCAGAGTATGATATAGTGATGTGTCAGCAGAGTTCTCTGTCAATTGATTACCTATTTCAAAAGTGGCCGGTATCTCCTCAGGCACGGTGTCTGTGACAGCTTGAACTTCTTCCCGAACAGATACGATGTCTGTAATATTAAAGTAATAAAATTTGTGAATATGCTGATCAGCATGGAAGATTTGTAAATTTTTGTAGGTAATAGTCACAAGGCGGGAAAAAGGCTGTGCATAAAACAATAGAGGCCACAAATGGAAACCTTAAATTTAAATAAAATTTCTACTTATGCAGTAGATTGAAGTGAAACTGTACCACTCGGATATTTACCGTATTGGCGGAACTGTATGTCATTAATCATTAGATTAGATGGGATATCAGTCTAAGCGTCGATAGATTCAGCTGTGGGCTATTTGATACTATATTTATGGTGTTACTATATCATGCTGTCGGGCACTGACTGGATTCCCATGAAAGTATTACTGTCACAGAAGTACCTGTAGTAGTGCGTACAGTCTCAGTGTGAGGTGTCACTAACTGGGGTTCTTCACGGATTACGGCTTGCAGGGGTTCGACAGGAACTGCAAAAGGCGTTTCAGAGAAGCTGTAGCAATGCCGTTTTATGCACTCTACTGATGGAAAATTTTAACTACTACATAGCTTGGTAGGGTTTACCAGAGTAAAGCAGAAATTTTGTGGTATAAACAAAAAATTAATTGTTTAATGAGTATATACATATATTTTTTTGGCATTTATCTAGCAGCAATTTGAGGTTTTACGTTTTGAAATCAAACTTTAGGCCATTAAATTTCAGGGGAATTGTTTAATTAGCAGCACTAGGTAAATGGGTAGAATCGTGAAAGGTTCAAAAATTGTTTCATAAAACTGAATAACTGTAATGTGGCAACAGGGTATACATAAATGCTAATTATGTCTTGTGAACATCAATAGTCTTATCCTCATGAGCCGTGGTACATGATGAAGGAGAATTTTTTAGACTTTTCCTCATTGTAAGATGTTACTACATAAGTAATTACCTCTCGCTAGCTTTCCTCGAGCTCATGCTTTTACAACAGGATGCCCGTATAGCAATTATGTACTGCGTATATAATATAAGTGCAGTGTGCTGTTCTAGTATGTATCTACGTTACAGCAAGATTTGAAGTACAAATATGTAGTGGAGGTGGAATTACCTATTTGTTTGAGCTCAGAAGTAGTTTCAGGGGTAGCGTCAGGCACAGTAGTGACCTCTTCTTGTTTTGTTGTTTCTGGTACGGCTTCTGCAAACCATGTTAACAAGTTCAAGGGTAACGCTACTTACGTATCTGTAATAAGTTTTAGGACAAACACTTCATAAAGTAAATAATAGTGGATGTATACGCACAATTCACAAATACACTCTTGAAATAAACTCGCAAACAAAATAGGATAGCGCGAGGGTCAATCCATTAACATCCAACTAGTGCACAGACACAGGAATTTGTACGAGGTATATAATTCAAAAGATTTACTAGTACAACAGAAAACAACTTCGTAAGAGATAATCCAAACTCATAACTTAACGGGGATTCCCAAGGAGCAAACCATAAACACAAACCCCTATGACAGAACGAAAGGCGTAATTCAAACAACGAAACAGACAGGGATCAGTTACTGAACAAAGTGGATGGGTCGCAGAAAATAGTTACAGTTCGCTCGATGTGTGGAGGTGAAACACTCATAGAGCAAATTGATACGTATAGCACATAGATTTCAGCAATATTGAGTACATATGACGGTGCTGTTGTTGAATGAATTAATATATGTGTTAAGAGTACCTTGAGCAGCTTCTTCGACTTGGACCTCAGTACGTTTCTTCTTTTTGATGATCTTCTTTGTAGTCTTAGTAGTGATTTCTTGTACAGGAGCTGTAGTGACAATGCAAAGTGCATTATAACACTTGCAACATACAATGCTGTACAGAGATGTTGTTTAAACGTGTATACGAATGTTTCCTTGTTTTCACAGACTACATAATGCAATTTCAGTCGTAAAATTTAGGGACATGTTTCTGACAAGTTTAGAGTTTACTCGGAAGCAATCCAACAGAGGCAACTTGACAGACTACCGGGTGGGCTGACAAATTCTAAGACTGACTAAAAGTTTGAAGACTTTTAATCAACGTGAGAAAGTTTTCTCGACTGAAGAGGAACATACATTAGAGCAAGCATAAAAAGCATTCTATGCGGCAAGGAAACATTATTTTATTACATTTTCCCGGTTCATATTCCATGCAGGTGCCTTCATCAGTCTATAATTTTCCAGCCCACCAACGGAAGGTACCCAAGCAGCTGCTTCAGTTTGCACGCAATGAATGTACTGGTAACGGATACACTATTCTGTTACCTGTGTCGATTTGTACAATCTGTGTCTCATGTGTCTCCAACACTTGTGGTACTTCTTGGATTTCAGTGGTGATTGTCTCAACTGGTGCTGAGGAAAAATAGGTAATAAAACGTTAATGTACTGGCTTATTGTCACTTGCAACTGGAAGAGAGAGGGAGTAAGATGAAGAATATACGTGTTCTTGGGTAATGACACATTGGTGGACGATGTCTAAATAATAAAAGCTCCACTTACGAAAGAACAGCAGTATTTCTAATACTTTCCCAAACTATGTTGGTTGTCATAAGGTTCAGTGCGCAAGCTATTCTAAGATGACGAGCGTAATACATCAGTTCTGATAGACATAACAGAAGGTCATGGGCAGTGAAACTGTATCATCTGGACTATAGTGAAACTTGGCCGGCTGAAAGACAAAGACAACGTAGTGATAAAAGATAAAAGGATATAATCAACTTTGTAGTATGTACCTCGTCATACTTTGTTATCAGTCACTGAGAGAATTTAGTAGCTATTATATTAGTATTGTAGGCAGAATAATGTTGTATAAAATCATCTCTTGTGGAAATATATTTGTCATGATATTTACCGATTTCAAGGGTATCAGGAATTTCCTCAGGAACTGTTTCTGACACGGGTTTGACTTCTTCCGGAACAGGTGCCACCTCTGCAATGGTAAATGAATTTTGGTGATATACAACACATGAGTTGTGGTAATTAGAGAGGATTCGTATGGGCGTTTCTGTGAAGTAAACTTCTGCTTGTAGCCTGCTCTGAAAAATTACGAACGCATTAAATACTGAATCTGTAGATAAAAATACAGTATAACATAAAAATAACTGTATAGAAGAAGTCAATGTCTGTAAAAGGATGGGTCAGCAGCAAGTGAAGTAATTAAAAAATGGCGGACAATCTGCTATGTGAGTCCACTGAGTCAGAATTAAACACCACATATGATGTGCAGGAACTAGTGATGTTTAGTAGGTTGGAAATGAGTTGGAAATGGAGCCGAAATTGGAGCCAAAAACAAAGAATTCGAGTTAAAACGGAGGGTGAGCAATGTGGTAAGCCAAAACTGTACGCAATGTTAGTCGTGAACTGTGTTGAATTATTCGCAAGCGAACATACATTAAGTGGCCGAAGCAAGTAAATGCATATGCAGGATAAGATACATATAATATACAGTACATACATATAAGTGTGATATGATAAAGTTACCTGGCGTCTCTTGAGCTGTTTCTACCTCCGTGCGTTTCTTCTTCTTGATTATTTTTTGTTTGGGTTTTTGGGCAATTTCTTCCTCTGGAGCTGTTTTATTTGAACCAAAATAGATGGAATTTGTTAATATCAGGAGTGTGGTGCGTAGTGCCGTGGAAAAGAAATCTCTGAATGCATGGGAATGGTTGTTATTGCATAGGTTTATCGTGGAAAAAGCAATAGAGGATGGAGTAACTTAGCAGTTACACAATTTTCCCATGTGTTTAAAGACAAACTTTTGTCAACGTTCTAACATCTAATCTAACAATAACTGAACATTTACCGAAATGGTGTAAAAACAATTTGCAGTAGTGTATCTTTGACTACGTAGACGGAATTACCTGTTTCAACCTGAACCATCTCTGTTTGAGAAGTCAGCAAAAGAGGCTCTTCGGTGATTTTGGATGTAGTGGGCTCTACAGGGGCTGCAGAGGTCAAAATATGGGAGAGTAAATGTCACATGCTTATGGAAGCTGAATATAATGTATATACGTGCATAAGTATAGCTGTCAGTGAACTGTATGTGAATAGCCTATGCTTCAAAAGGATGTTCACAAGTCAGAATGTCATGATTACCTATTTGAAAAGTTTCCAAGGCGTCTTCCAGTGTAGTTTCTGTGCCTGATGTGGATTGCACTTCTTCACTAGCTACTTCTGAAAATTAGTTAGGAATCTCCTTAGTGCAACATGCGATAGCATAAGTGTAACATAAAGTGTATACGCTCCAGTTTGGAAAGTTCATAGTTTGAAGGTTGAGGAAAACTGAGACATGCTTAAGTAGCAGACCGACTTAGTTATTAATATTTTAATAAAGTAAGTTCCAGAATTGTTTCTTGACATAAAAAAGGCTCATGGAACTCATTATGCTAATAGTTTTATAGAATTGAATTTTTCAGAGTGTAAATATATACTGTGTTAAGCAAAATTAGTATTTCTTTGGTGCAATATAACAATGTAGAGCAAAATGCAGTTACTTTGTGTGACCTTTACTTCACTAAGCAGTTCGTCCTTGATTACTTTATTGTCAGCCACTACCTCTATATGTTTCTCTTGCACTGTAATATTTAAATACTATGTACTAGTTAGCTCACATGCAGAAAAACAGTATAAGATACTGTATATACTGTACCTAGATATAGTGTGTGAACAGCTTGGTTTATCATATTGGTGAACATTGCAACTGACATCACAGGCAGCATAGAAATGGTACAGTTGTAAAGAGAAAACGAATAAACTTGTTAGTCTATGGAGCAAAACTTCGAAAGTTATTATACCTGTGTCAGCCTGTGGTAGAGTTTCAGTGAATGGTTGCGCTATTAGCGAGTCTTCATAGACATCGGTTGGCAACGGTTCGACAGGAGCTGTAGAGACGTGAAAAACCCTAAAATTTCAATCAATGTTGGTGAATCTGAAATTTCGCTACAATGGGGAGGAGGGAATATTTTTGTGGCATCACATTTTTAAAAAGATGCGCTTAAATAGACAAACTTTCAAAGAATAAATTCTTATTTAAGTCTGTAGTGGTTCAATATTGCAAGAGCGAGACACGTGCTGTAGAAAGTTTGCAACCCAAATGAAAAGGCGAGGCGAAACGGGACGATGTAGAATCCATGAACAAAGTATGTTCTCCCTAGATGCTGCTAATGAATGTAACAAGATGAAATACAAGTGCAACTGAGGAGTTATATCCAATATAAAAATGTCAAAGGGTAGAGTTGAAGAAATAGGTATATGTATATCTGCCGACGAACAAAGTACCTTTCTACAAGTAAACACCTTGAAAGTTGTTACTACCCAAAACAAACGCTGGGTGTACAAATTCTAAGCCGCAAATTTAAAGCATTCTTTTTTTCTCTCTCCCCATTCGAGAGCGGCAGTTAAATATTGGGCATATCTTTCATTTTTCCTCATATTCATTAAAGTTTGAGACATCAGACTATAGAAAGATATGCGTAGAATGTAAGCATTGATATTTCATTCACATGTGTTTTTCGATTGTGATATCTGGAACTGATGATATTACAGAAAGATAGGCATAAAATTTGAGAGGTATATATTTCCTATTTCCTTCACAATTGTTTTGTCGGTTGTGGCATCTAGAACTACTGTGGCTTCTTCTTGAGCTGGTGCAAGTTGTCCTACAAAGAAATAGGTATGTTGCATGTCACGTAGGTACCTATGGTATGTAACGATTAATAGAACAGTAAACACAAGGTATAATTAAAGGGTACCGGTATTGCAATTCGGTGTAAAATATCGTCGTAAAGTGCAAGGCAAAAGGAATGATACTCTTGCCTGTGTAAACAATAAATGTACCTTATCAAGTTATAAAAAATAAGGATGCAACAATCTCGGGCGGAATTTTTTTTGTGTTAAAGACAAGCACTTAATCAAACTTCAAATCTTCACACAGAGGGTAGGTATCGACAACACAGAATTAACATGTAGGGTTCAACAAGTATCATAAGTAATGAAAATGTAGGGACAATGGATTCCGAGCAAATCGTAGTGCTATCCAGCATTATTTACGATAAAGCTTAAGAAAGAAATTTATAAACACTAGTGCACCAAACGTAACCCTCCTGTTGCATAAGTCATGAAATATGTATTTGAAAACATCTTATCATCCCATCGAAAAAAGTTCACACTACTTCAAAATTCACGAAGTCCGCCAAGTCCATACAATCTATTAAGTTCAGAAAGTTAGCGAAGTTCATCTAGTCCACATTGTCCACCAAGTGCACAAAAGCAACCAAGTTCACAAAGGCCCGTGACCAGGCCTTCACCAATAACCCGGGAATTCCCGGGTTCGTATCCTGGATACGGTTTGGCAAAAAGAAAAGTTGGGTGCCTTGGAATTTTTTTCTTCAGTATTAGATAGGAGAAAAATAAGGCTTCGGACAGACGGACGGACGGACTGACAGACAGCTCTCTTATTATAGTAGAGATTTGCATAGCGAAGTGCGGATGTGAAGTGAAACATGTAAGCCGGTATTATGAAAGCGGGCTGCATGTTACCTTGTGCGCTCTCCTCGACCTGCACTTCGGCGCGCTTCTTCTTTTTGATGATTTTCTTGGTGGTCTTTGTGGTGATTTCTTGTACTGGAGCTGTTGTGACAACGGAGAGTGAGTACGTGAGCTACAAAGCTTGCAAACTAATGTCAGAGTAAGAGTATATATGAAATGGTGCGGAATCTACATAGATAGTACGAGCAACTGAGATATATATGCTTGCAATGACAACTTTAACTTTGAAAACTAGCTATAGTTTGTTTAGAGTACCTAATGATCAAAGAGAAGAATTTTTCAAAGTAGGTGTGACAAAACTGATACGCGATGATTGATAAACATATACAGTATATAAGTGTCAGTAGGAGTAAGATTTGTCCACCGCAGCTTAGCCTAAAGTTGGCAAAAGGAACTACCATTTCTATTTGAATTTCACAAACCCATATTCAGAGAGTGGCTATAAATAATATGGAGTATAGCTGAACGGTCTATATTGTGACGTAGGCAGGTATAGATGGTAGACAATATTGAATGTTTAAAAAGATGGACCCAACTCCAGTAGAGAATGTTTTCGACAGCAACGTGAGACACGATCACCAAATTAAAAGTGGTGTGGGGTCATACCAATTTAAGTTCACCAATATTTTGCTCTGAATATCCACCATGTACGCTCTGTCTCGTTTAAGACATATGATGATTACACATTGGGTTTATCTTCTTGGAACACTCAGTTTACCAGTGAATATGAGTTGGTATGCACCATATGGTTACTGTACCTGCATCAATCTGTACGATTTGTGTTTCGTGTGTCTCCAGTTGTGGCACTTCACGAATTTCGGTTGTAGTTGTTTCGACAGGTGCTGGAGACAAACAGAACTGTTATACTAACAGTATCGTGAATAAGAGTATTATTATGTTATTGCAACAAGTGAACCAAATGTTTATGTAGAGTAGTATTGATGACCTGTATTTATGTATAATTACCGATCTCAAAGGTGTCTGGAATCTCCTCAGGTACAGTCTCTGTAACTGGTTTTACTTCCTCTGGAACAGGAGCGGTATCTGGAATATTAGATGAGTTGTATGTGACATAAATGCAAAACAACCTTCATGTTTGATTGAATGAGAATTTTCAGTCTGTTACTACGAGGAGCAAGCAATAGACAAGTCATGAGAAAGTAAGGGAAACCCACAGTTACGCTGTAATATACAAATTCGAAAACACAAACATACGGAAACAGAAAATACGGTACACGCGATGATTCCCCATTTGCGGTCACTTATTATTTGACTTTCCCAGTTTGAGGTGAAATCATTTTATTTTTCATTGTATGATAAAATGTTAGGTTGGCCAAGAGGTTCATTCAGTTTATGTCGATATCAAGTAGGTACCAGGTACTGATCAATAGCTAGCTTCTATCTTTTCGATTATTTTTGAATGAAGAGAAAACTATGACACTTGCCTCGGAACGTGAAATTGATTTCGTCTAAATTCCGATATGAAAACTGAACGAAGATCTGCCCAACCTTTTTTGAGCTGGAGAAACTATAGATAAGAATGTAGGGTATAAGGCATCAGAATTTTACCAGAACTACAATGTTCTAGGGGAGTGATGTAAAATGTTACCTTGAGGTGCGTCAGCGATGTGCGTTACAGTACGTGTTTCCTCCTTAGTAACTTTTGTGGTAGCTGTTGTAGTGCTTTCTTGTACAGGAGCTGTTGTGATAATAGCGAATTAAAATGTGTTGCCACAGCCCAAGCTAGAGGAAAAATGAACAGCTGCGAGAATGGACTAAGAAGTCTATAGGCCTAAAACACAAGTGAAGATTTTATTTCGTTTGTCATGAAAATGAGGCTTTTTATGAGTTTACAGACAAGCAAACCTGAGCACTGACGAAGAGAATGGGTGGAGTACAAAGAAACATTCCTGTCGCTGCACCACACTCTATTTGAGTATCTTACTCAGTACGCAACACAATGTATATACTTTTTTAGTCCATTCTCACGTGTACAGCGTTACGTTAGATGCATATAATCTGTTGTATACTGTATGACATCTTTCGGTCGGTATTTTTCAAGAACCGCTAAGCAATAGCAAGATATAGAAAAAGCTTTTCTATATGAACTGAGTTAACCGATGTGTTGTAAACCATTCACTAATCTAGGCATATATGGGTGTGTGTGACATAGGTTTAGTGTTTAAAGTAGTTAAACTCTGTAAATTTAGGCCCGGAAGTCCAAGCGTGAGGTAAGTTAAGGGCACGAGGAATGTGCGGGCTTGTGATCGAGTATCACTACCACCTCTCAGCTGTTGTTACTCGGTGATACTGACCTTCATTTAATTTTGATGCGTCGTTGTACTGATAATGATTCAATTCTCATTCGACACTATACTGATGCAGATTTAATTTCGATTCGAAAGCTCTAATATTCCGCAAGCGGTAAATAATCAGATATGTGAATAAGTATTAAAAGCTAAATTCAAGGAAAATATGAGTCATACGCCATTACGTCAGGAGCATCGTGGCCGCAGCCGCACATTTTGTGTTCCCTTAACTTAAGGCATACGCTGAGTGTCCAGCCCATGGCTACCAGTGTCAATATTACCTGTGTCAACATGTACAATCTGTGTTTCGTGTGTCTCCAAGCGTGGCACCTCACGGATTTCTGTAGTTATTGTTTCCACGGGAGCTGTAGAGAGAATGGCTAAGTGAAATTATGACTGACATAACCTGGAAAGACCAAGAAGCCAAGGCGTGAATCAGCCCGAATATCTATTTCTAGAATTTTATTACTGTCAATTTGAAACTATGCGGCTTTTAATTGTTCATTGAAACTCTCGTATATAAATTGAAAAATAGAACAAGATACTAACTGCAAATACCCACTTGGTCGGTTTTAATGAGTAAATGCTCAGTTCATAGAAGGAGTAAGTACAGCGTCAAGTCAAAAAGTAAAGATAATAACGCATGTCTCCACTATGTACAACGCATTGGTCACGACGTTTACCTATTTCATATGTCTCCGTGATTTCTTCGGATACAGTGCCTGTGTCTTCTTTGGCTTCTTCTGCTACCAAAACATCTGAAATATTGCAGGGGTAAAGGGAGTGTGGTGAATAAGGAAGTGTCAAGGTGACTGTCACACGTACAATTGGAGTGAAGTACAATGTAGCATACAGTCCGAGGATAATGTAGGCTAATTTGTATTGTATCATTATCTGCTACAATTATAGATATGGTTGAGGAGCATTTGGAGGAGAAAATGTCAGACTTTTGTCCTCCTATTTGCATAGTAAGTAGATGAAACAATTATGCAAGTGGCTTCCGTTATATGATACTCGATTAAACAGAAAATATTAATAGGTACATGCCCTAAGTAGGGGACGAAGGTTTCACAAATTTTGGATAAAAAAAAAAAACTTGAGAAGAAGTACAGGGACATAAGCAACGACATAAAAAAAAGTAATTTTAGAAGCAACTTGGATAGGTAAAGAGAAGGTATAACGGATCAGTAACGTCTGAAAAAAAGGTCGTTGGCATATGACTGAACACTTGAAGGCAACGGATCAGCAGTACGTGCGGTCAAAACAGAAACAAAAGGACCTGTCCTGCAAAGTAAACGTAAAACGGGATGCAGATTTGTACACAGTTCAAAAAGGTAAACCGATACGACAGTAGAAACGAACTAAAAAGGAACCGTTGACAACCTGTAAATTAATATATTAACAGAAAAACGAGCGATTTTCGATTTCTTTTCTTTTTTCTTTTATCCAAAATATCACGGATCGAGAAAAAGTGAAATGCCACTGACTGAGAGCAAGAAAAAGGTCTCCGATCGAGACCGCTTGAAATACCTCAGATGAAGACCAATACGGTGGATTTCGAGGAATTATGCATTCTCTGTAACAATGGACGAGTAGGTAAGCTATAGGAAGTAACAGGTTGTATATGGAGAAAGCGCTGTTTGTGTTACCTTGAGCGGCCTCTTCTATTTGTACTTCTGTGCGTTTCTTCTTCTTGATTATCTTCTTTGTGGTCTTTGTGGTGATTTCTTGTACTGGAGCTGTTGTGAAGTGAATAGTGAAAGATTTAGTCCGGGAATATACCTGGAGAATTTACCCCAAGAAGTTGATAACCTAATTACAGATAATTAGGTGGAGTAAAAAAAGACGATTTTGGACAAAGAAACAATTGTTTGGTCTGTACGACCGTCAGCGTAGCGTAAAAGGACGATGTTGTAATAAATCAAAATTAAAACATTATGCTGAACTAATTTCAGTTTGTAATACAAGTAGCTGTTATCAACAGAAGGTGCTGAGACAGGCAGCATACGCGTGCTCCCACGTTAATAATGTAGTTTGTGTGAAACACAAGCACAAAACTCATTGTCTCTGTATATTGATCATGAATTACAGAACAATGAAAGAACAACACAAACTGTATTTCTGAATAAATAGAAATCGTTTAAAGTGTTTTGCATTCGACACGAATGTTCATAATACATATAACTGCGATCACAGACACCGAGTACGCTATATTATCATGAGCATAAAATAGTAGCTTTAGTCTCGCTGCCTATTAAAAACAACTATCGACTGCGGTAGCCTAGTTTGTCCAACGATGGTAGTAATATATGTATATATAGTATAGAACGGGCGAAGATCTCAGGTGAAGAAAGAAAGTAAGTTACCTGTGTCAATCTGTACGATCTCTGTCTCGTGTGTCACCAGCTGAGGCACCTGCTGGATGTCGCTTGTGACGGGCTCGACGGGAGCTGTTGGAACATATTTATGAAGGTAACACCTTTGAGGCAGAGGTACTCAACCTTGGTTAGCTTTGGCTAGAGGTATAGTTGGTCTTAGTTACCACCCACCACCATTAGTTCCTACTATTGATGCACATGACAATTTTTTTTTGCTGTGGCGATGTTGTGGCGTTCGGGATTTGAATTTCTATAAGCGCCGGTGTAATTTATCTTTAAACCTTCGTTATTTGATCACAGGAGGTATTAACTTTCTTGCTAATGGTGGAAGGATAGTACGTAGCATACCAAGTGTTGCAGGCCAAGATAAACTCTGTAGCATGAGTATTGTTCATTGTTATCAATATTCATATATTACATGTCGATGTAATGTTTTTATTATATACATGTATGTATAATATCTAGGTGATAATTACCGATCTCAAATGTTTCAGGGATCTCTTCAGGTACAGTTTCTGTAACTGGCTCAATTTCTTCAGGAACTGGAGCGACATCTGCAATGTGAGTGAATGGCGTATCGCTTATGTTCATGCTTCAATTAAATCACAGTAAAGTAATGTTAACCCTTCAAAATAGGACGGATTTAATTACGTCATTCCCGTAGGAATAACACTATTTGGTATATGGCAGACTATAAAGTGAAGAGTATAGATGAAATTCTACTATAGGAATTTGAGGTCTAATGTTATGGCTGCAGTTTTCCCGGAATCAATTAACGTGACTCCTTGAAGCTAACAGCACCTGCACAATTAACTTATCAGTTGTCGAACAACTATTGATAAGATCGCAAGGGCTGCAGTAAAACTCATTTTTGGCTTAAGCATACCATTCATTGGCGAAATATCGTTTTGTAGGAAAAAATGTGAAGGTAAAAAATTATTTTTAATCTAAGAGATTGATGAATAGGAGCACTGTAAAAATTCTGATGGTGATTTGCAAATTAATTGAAAGCTTGAACATATGTGAGCTATAATACGACCCTTGTCCTCTTAGCAATAAACAAGTAACGCTTCTCTAGCGTGAAACGATTTCGTCATTGTAAGCTTAACATAGTGGTGCAGGAATATGTTGTCTCTGTGAGCTTGGCATAATACAGAAGTGCAGTAAGAACTGAAATGCGCTATAAAATGTCAGTAGTACAGTGAAAGAATGTCACAGTACCTTTGTATAGCTATAATATGGACAGATAACGAATTCTATAGTACTTGAGTACGAACTCATTGTTATGTTATAAACTAATTGATTTGGTGTTTTATCTCCAGCCATAGTTCCACCATGATAACATAGGCGGCATCGCAAGATTATTTGTTGCAAGGCCGTCACCTGTATTATATAAAAAAATTTCAGGAATTAACAGCGACGAAGCATCCTCTTCATCACACAGAGTCTCTCATTTACAAGGGAGTCATTCACGCTGCTTCAGAAACCCAAGAAAATACTGCACAGCAACAGGGATTATACTACATAGAAATATACATATTTTTACTTACCACTGTCACCATGGCTAGGAAAGGAAGAAGAATTGCTTGCATCAAAACATATAAGTACACCAGATATAACGCAAATAAAGATAGAGATGAATCAAAATGTGTTTTATGTTAGTTCATAACAGCTAGAGACACAGTAACAGAAACTAACATAAACACGAAACAGGTTTCCACAATAGGTACTAATACGTGCAAACGGTCATTTTTACCCAGAAATGGGAAACACTACGTGCACATAGACCTAATAAGTACCAAATTTGCATTAGCACGTGCTCATTAGTTAATAGCTATTACGGCTTCCATGAAATTAGTTATGGTATTACCTTCAGCCTTCTCAACGACCTGTTCCTCGACACGTTTCTTCTTCTTGATAATCTTCTTGATTGTTTTCTTAGTGACTTCCTGCACCGGAGCTGTAGTGACATGTGGACAGTTAANTTAGTTAATAGTTATTACGGTTTCCATGAAATTAGTTATGGTATTACCTTCAGCCTTCTCAACGACCTGTTCCTCGACACGTTTCTTCTTCTTGATAATCTTCTTGATTGTTTTCTTAGTGACTTCCTGCACCGGAGCTGTGGCGACATGTGGACAGTTAACACTGGGTAAACACTGCGGACGTGCAATACATACACAGACTACACTGGAGGCACGGCTGACAATCATCCGAAAATGGAGCATATGCCAAAGGCACGTCACTTCATGACAAGACAAGAACTTTTAACTCGCTAATGAAGGCGAATGGTTACGATAGATTATGAAGAAATAGTCAAATCTTCCAAAAAGTAAGAATAAATCAACGTGCTTGCAATAAGTCGTCAGAAGTATCATTAAAAAATTCCAATTTTGCTAAATGAAACACAATTTTGAAAAGTTCAATGCTAATATAGCAATCAAAGCGATTGCGTCTGACCGATGAAAAAGCTTCTCTTGAATTTTGAACGACCATGAAGGGATCTGTCAGTACCAATGTTATGAATAGGAAACGTGTTCAGTGATTTCCGGTATTTTTTTCACGGTAATATGAAAAAATCAGGTATGTTAGACACATGTTTGATATATATAATACTTCATTCACAACAGTTACCAAAGTGACAAATGTACAGTATTCATGTACGCGGATACACAACAAGGACAGAAAAAACATAACTTGAAAAAGTGTAAAGAGTACAGAAGACATGGAATTACATATCGTCGAGCGCTCAGTACAGGGGTTTGTGGTACGTGAAGATGATAAACAGAGAGGTTACCTGTGTCGATCTGCACGATCTCGGTCTCGTGTGTCACCAGCTGAGGTTCTTCACGGATTATTTCTGTGACTGCGGGTTCCACTGGAGCTGTGGTGGGGTTGAATGTAACGGTTTATGGGAGATGTAATGGTGTATGGGGAGCAGGAAGGAAGACTTAACCCTTCCTGTACCAGGCTGTGCTACATGACTACAAAGGCCTTTCCCCGTACGAATGCAATAGGAAAAAGACCTTTTGTAGCAAAATAGCCCATCCTGGTATGCATACGCCTAATGAATCGTTGTTCGATGGGATATTGTAAGCATGTATATAGTATAATTACAATGCACAATCACTGTAAAAATAGCAAAAAAATATTGTATGAAATAAGCCATGTACTGAAATGAGCTGCACCTGTATACGACGTTATAGTTCTATATATAGTTCACTTTTTCTATATGAAAAGACTTTTTGTTACCTGTAGGAAACATATAATATTCAGGAACAGAAAAGAAAAGTAATAACAGACTTAAAAAGTACGCGTCTTGAACGTCTTTGGAATCAAGAACTGCAGCTTGCATAAAATTTTCAGCACCACTAAATGTTTCATCAAGTAGTATCAACTATTAAAAAATACAACATGCAAGACGCACCAGAATAAGGATATTACCTGGTTCAAATGTCTCTGGAAGTTCTTCAGGTAAGGCTTCAGGTAAGGCCTCTGGAATGGCTTGCAATTCTTCCGGGATGGGTGCGACATCTGGAATAACAGGCAGCAGAGGGTAAGAAGATATGCTGGCTCTGTGGGAGAGAGTGGAGTCCAAGGGTGCTATCAAACTGGAGCTAGAAGATGTGAACTACGTTCATGAAATACAGAATACCACAGTTACACACACTATGGTATTTCAGCCAGAAGAGAGAGGGATAGGCAAAAAGGTGTAAACCACTTACCGCCGACGATCTTGAAAGGAAGAAGTTAGAGACATAACTGATCTCATAATGATATTGCAAAAATGAGTGCAAAATCTCAGACAATAACGAGGAAAAGCATAATGATTGTTCTTCCATCTTGCATTTAATCGTTCAACTCGTGAAGGAAGCAAGAGGGATATCATCACGTTTGCCGACACGATGCTGCACACTTCAAATCCTCAGGCATGGTAAAAATAAACGAATACGTAAGTTTCTTTGAAAATTTAAGTAAAGCATTAAAGTAATATGTTTATTAGTGAAGTGTTACTGACAGTAAATACCATAATCTGGAACAGTAAAGAGGCTAATACACAAACACAGCATGTTATTTTTTGCCATTCAGATGACAGGTAATTCAGCTTACGTGTATAATTTTTATTGAAAAATAATATGATCGTGACAGCAGTGTCAAAAGTGAAACCAAACAGAGAGCTAGCCTTGATAGGAACACGCAAAAAATAGTTGGTGAGAACAGGGTTGCCAATAAAATCCACACCAAGATCATAAGCGATACGATGGAAAACAGCATATCCTGCAACACTGAGACGGAGAAATTGCTAAATAAATTTATTAAAAAGAAGCATAGGTCAGCATTTATCGGCGGCCGATGGCTCTCCGACAAAGTTTATAAAAAGTGAGATGGCTGCTATCGAGGAAATCTAGTACAGATGGGCTTACAATAAGTATTATAACACGATAACACTTTAGACTGTTTACCGTAACTTAAAAGAGATGCGCCAATAATATAGCTTTATGTACAGAAAGAAACGAAGGTTCATGCTAAGCAACAATTCGTTTAATTAACGAACAAACTGGTCCACTTGACAGCTCAAATACAGACAGGTCACTGAATATGCAAATGCAGGCATACTCGGAAAAGTTAGCGTACATAAGCACCAATGTATATCGTGTTCTATCGTTACCTTCAACGCTCTTTGTGACCTGCAGTTCAGTTTGTTGTATCTTTTTCTCGATAGCCTTTTTGTAGTCTTTTGTTGTGACTTCCTGTGCAGGAGCTGTTGTAACAATACAGGTGGATAGGTGAAAATGAAAAATGTAAGTTCCTAAGAGAAGAAAGTGGAAATCTGATAAAGTAGGCAGTTTTTCTAGCTGCATCCTCGGTAACTTTTTTTGGCGCATGTAAGTCAGTTTCGTATTTATATTAAAAACTACGTTCTCCAACACAGTATTTACATCGAAATATACACTGTTAAAGTGAAAATATTAAAATCTGCTTGTAGAAACTAAAGCTAAACTAGCAAAAATACGAACGAGATTATAATATTCAACCAAACACTGATACTAAATCTGAGCGAGAATGTTAAACAGTAAGTGAAATTTATGGACTGATAAATATTTTAGTACTAATAGTTATCTAGGTTACAAAATGACTACCTACAGTAAATGTGTTAAGTGTGACAAAAACGTGGCAGCTGTAATAGGGACTAGAATGAGATACCTGTTTCAATTTCTACAATTTCTGTTCGATGTTCTTCCCTGATTTCTGTAGTAGAGGGTTGCACTGGTGCTGTGGAAATTATGAAGGATGATCAAGAGCCCTATATTTGCGAAAACATGTCACCATCATCGTGGTATGTGCAATATTTCAGTAAAAGAATATTTCTACCATTTTGTAGTTCAATATTTATGACAGTAAAGCATATAATGCGGAAGTAAACTGGAAATGAAAATTATACTTGATAACTTCGTGAATTCGTATCCATCTTTACCTATATCAAATGTCTGTGTAATCTCTTCCGGCACTGTATCTGTCACAGCCTTTACTTCTGTAGCCGACACGACATCTGTAATATTAGTGCAATATACTAAAGCTGGAACTTCAATATGAGTAGTTCATCTAATTCATATTAAAAATGTTATGGATACGAATTGGTAAAATACTTAAAAACTTTTAATTGAGACGATTCAAAAAATAGGATAGTGTAGCATTTATGAGAGCACACCAACACGGATGACAAATAATGTGCATGTTTACAAATTTTATCACTGTAGTCAAAGTTTGATAGTAAAATATAGGTACCTAAACTCCGTACATAGGTAATTGCACTGACATATTTTGTAAACGCATTACCTAGTTCTGTCACTTCAGTTACTGACTCCGAAACGACATCTTCCACAGTTTTGGCTTCTTCTACCACAGGAACTTCATCAGTGGGTCCTAAAATAAACGTCGGTGTCGTAAGTGTAACTGTGCAGATGAGCGCTAATACTTTTAAAGACTGGCGAAAATATCCAAAACACTGGACTTCACTGAGTAGGGCAAGCACAAGGGTCCAGTAAGTGGTGAGAGATCATCAAACCAGATAGGGTAGCAAACTGATAAAAAATGGTTGGGTGGAAAAAACTATGAAATGAAATCCAATTTAATTGAATGAAAATGTGTTCAAGTCAGGTATAGGTATAATAAATTACTTGGGGTCACATACGGGTACCAAAACACAGTATTTACAGGTAGCAAAGGAAAATATCAACCGCATTTTCAGCACAGGGGAAAAAAGGTTTAAAAAGTGCACGTATGTAAACAAACTTGTACAAAAGGATATATGTAGGTCATATAGTAGATATATTTTGAAGGTAATGTGGCTTGTCATTAAAGTTTTGGAATGTCAGTGACATTACCTTTAATGTCTTCTTCCACCTGGACATCTGTACGTTTCTTCTTTTTAATGATCTTCTTTGTTGTCTTTTTCGTGATTTCTTGTACTGGAGCTGTGGTAAAAATTTACAGTGAAATATACTGTAAGGTGAACATGGACTACAGTCAGCTGGAGACGTGCATAAGTGGCCTAGTGTATGGTGAAGTGGACATCAGAGCTAAGTGTATGATAAAGTAGCTACCAAGTGGAATGATACTGAATAAACTGAAATTGACTACTACTAACTTGCAGGGTGAAATTTTTAACACGGTCGGGGTCAAATAAGTTGTCGAATAGTATCTTGTTGAGATCTCTATCACAATGATAATAATAATAATAACGAACATGATCTTTGGCAGATTGCGCTTTTCATTTCGCAATTGGAAGGCGTGTAACTAAATTCGATCAAAATTCATCAGATACTGTTATATAATTAAGCATTCTAATATCATGGGCATTAAGTAAGACAAAGAGCGCAGTTAATGAAAATAAAAAAGCTTCCATCGCGACGAATAATATTCAAGGAGAGATTTGTTATGTAAAACTTCGGATGGAGCATTTGTAAAATGTAAACCTGAAATTTGATTTTGCCTGCAGTTTGTATATTATGAAGTTACCACAAGACCGAACAGTAGTAGAAGTATATAATGTATTGGTATGAAAACGAAACATTTCATTACCTGTGTCAATGTGCACAATCTCTGTTTCGAGTGTCTCCTTTTGTGGTATCTCCTCAATAACAGTGGTTGTTGTTGTTGTTGTTTCAACTGGAGCTGTAGAAAAATAAAGTATTGTAAGTCAGATAAGTTGCCGTGAGTATGCATGGCATGAGGCGATAGCGAGAGACGCGCCAGACAAATATGTCAAATTCCCTATATAGTGTAGTAGTTACTACGTACATCCAATTATACCGTGAAGTTACCTACTCATATGTAAAGGAATTTGGTATCATGATAGTAACTCATTTGAATTGCAATGTAAATCTGGACCGTGATACTTACCTGTGCCAATTGTATCGTGCAGTTTGGAACATGATAACTACTTACTTCAATTGTGTAGTAAAACTTGATGAAATGATAGTAACCTCTCTCGATTGAAGAATACAGACTATACCATGATGGTTATCTATCTCAATTGTAGATTTATATTTGTATTGTATTAGTTACCTACCTATTTGTACTGTGTAGTTTCAACTACTGTATAATAATTACCTATCTCATAGGTCAGTGGAATTTCTTCTGGTAATGTCTCAGGAATAGGCTGGATTTCCTCAGGAACGGGTGTCACATCTGGAATGTCAGAGCGTGTATTGTGAAAGTAATGGTGGGTTGCAAAAGAACATTCATTAGTGAAAATACTACACATCAGTGTTTTCCCGGGCAGAAGAGCGTGGTGGAAATCCGGTCATATATACATAAAAATCAAATAAAAACAAAAAGGGATAATATTATTGTCAAATGGGGAAACTAATATACAGAAGAATTATTTGAAAACAAGGCGTAAATCGAAATTTAAAACAGTAAAATACAGCAAGCAAACGTTTTGAAAAATGCGCCACTAAGGTTACGATTTGGAATCTGCACAGCATCAGCGAATAATTCAGTAACGTGGCTGGTACAGTCCTACTTCTTTGTCTAATCCAATATACTTTATGCCATACGCGATGAAACTTGAAGTGTAACGTTGGAAGTTACAGGAATGTTGAAAGGTAAAGATCTAAAATAACGCAAAACTAAACACAGGACTAATATCCAAGGCAACTTTGCCTCCTCTGCTGGATGAGTAACTGCAAAGTTCAGGAGCATAGAGAATGAGTAGAACGGGAGCAAGGACAGTGATTAAATTGTAGGAGTAAAGAATGAGAAAATTGGGCATAGAAAAAATATGTGAGTGGCTTAGTACTGCGCTACATATTCTATGAATCAACTAAAAAATAAGCTGGTAAAAGTTCAAGAATATCTTTCGCTTTACACAAGAGAAGACAAACTGGGATTCATCCGCTTTACAAAATACAAGGAGCCTTTTGCTTTATAAAATACAAGGAGCCTTTTGCTTTACAAAATACAAGGATCCTTTTGCTTTATTAAATACAAGAATCCTTCCGTTGTATAAGGTACAAGGCTGCTGCTGCTTAATAAGATATAAGGATCCTTCCGCTACACAAAACACAAGGATCCTTCTGCTACACAAAACACAAGGATCCTTCTGCTACACAAAACACAAGGATCCTTCCGCTTTAAAAAAGAAAGATTAAATGGATGCTTTCGCTTCAGGAAAGAAGAGATAAAATAAATCCAACTTAAAGACAGAAATAATAATGCCATCTCGGCACATAAGATAACACGGTTTGTGAGTTTCATCCAACTTAAAGACACAAAAATGTGGAATTAGAAGCAGGAAATAAAATTTGATGTTCATAATCTGCAACATATGGATGTAACAACTTGTGAGTTTTATCAGTGTGCGGCGATTACCTTCTGCAGTTGTGAATACTGGTACGTCAGTGCGTGTTTGTTTCTTGACGACTTTCTTTGTGTCTTTAGTTGTTTGTTGCACAGGAGCTGTTGTTGAAAAGACGCAATGAGTGCAATAGCTACAATGCAATACTCGAGAACCAGAAATGTAAATTACGTAATATCTAGCAGCCAGATGTTCCGGGTAAGGGGGTGGCGACCCCCTGGAAGGTCGCAAAACATTGCCAAGTGAGATGCATATCCTTCCCAGAAGATATTTAAATTCTTGAACAACTTTTTGTCAAATATTTCTCTACCTCTCCTTCATACAAATAAAATGTAAACCAAGCATCTGATAAGAAGAGGTTGCATAGGCTTTAAACTTTTGGATACGAGGTCGAGTCTGCAGAAACTCCGGACCCCACATCTAAATATTTCGATACAAAAAGTTTGACATGAACTATAAATGTATCGGTGCAAATAATATTAGTATATATTTCCTAAGCAATTGTAAGTGAGAAAATTTAAGAACGTAAAAGAAAGCGTTGTATGTACACTGTAAATGGTGAAATATGCACTGTATGGAGTTACCTGTTTCGATTTGTACAATCTCAGTTTGATGTGTCACCAACTGTGGTTCTTCACGGATTTCTGTGGTTGTAGGTTCCGTTGGAGCTGTAAGAGTATTATGGATAAGTGAATAAGCGAGTTAACCCAATATATATATACATATATATTGCGCATGCGGATTATCCCATTAGTGCATGGTTTATATTATAAGATACGTGTCTATATAGTGTTATTTTTTGGCGAAGGCAAGGTTAAGTCCTTAATCTTGTTTTACTCATAGCAAAAACATTATAATAAGGTACGTATTATAAATTATTATAAGCCATGTAGTTAAGAGACCAAGTGTCCAACTCGAGTGTACGACATAAAATTCTACGGCCAAAGTTTCCTTTAAGTCACTATCATTCTCCGTCGCTAAATGCGAACGAACTGTACACAAAGTTTTAGATAGAAGAAATGGAATACTTCGTTAAAAATATTGTACTGTTGAGGAGGGAAATAGATAGCTGCGTGTACCACGTCTCATCGACATACTTAGCACTTTTGACTATCAAATTAAAAATATTTGTAATCACAAAATTGTTATATATATTCCAATAACAAGAAGGCAGGGTCACAAACAATCGAGACTGCAAGACAGCAAAATATTCAGATCGGCTGTCGGAATCTGTGCTAGAATGGCTAAGTAATTTAATTGTGACTCTTGTGAAACAGGGAACCAACAATGAGCAGTAGTGCTTGAACGTCAATTGCTCCTCTAATCGAGAATGTGACACTTAACTTAAGAAACAATGGCAGAATCAAATTCATAGTATGTGGAGTAGCTTGTGTAAATTACCTATCTCCAGTGTCTCCGAGGTCTCTTCCGGTAACGTGTCTGTGACAGATTCCAGTTCTTCTTGTACCGATACATCTGTAATGTTGGAAGAAGATATGATAAGAGGGACGTGTTGTCATTTGCACTATAGTGGCTACTGGTGAGATATAATGATGAATTGTAATATTGCTGATCGTGAAGATGTTTGGTGCCTCGTAGGCATGAAATTAATGGAACGCCTGCATATATTGAAACTCGGGAGAATATAACTGGCCGAAGAGAACATCGAAGCCGATAGTGACGTCACAGCCTTTAGAGACAATCGCGTTGCGGTAGGCTTACCACAACGAAAACGTAGGCTGTAGTAATTGATGGAGACGTCGCTTGCGGCTTTGCTTTGGTCAGGCCAGTGTACAGTGTCTCTATTATATAACTTTGGTGATTGGCATGATACACGTCATGCAGGTAAGGAATAAATTTCGGAAAGAAGGGTATCGATGTTAGCACATGTTTCAAATACCACCAACAAAAATAAAGTGAACAGTTCACGAATGTTATCGAGACCAATCCGGTCAGATATTCAGATAATTAAGAGCTGCATTTCAAAACCACATACTGTACATAGTATTTACAGTGTACCTTTTCATGCAAGGCTATCTAACGAGGGAAAGACACTCTACCATACTGATTTTTGGTGGAAGGGACCATAGAGCAAGACAAGTTGAACCACTGCGTGAATCAGGATATAATTACCGTTATTATACACTGGCGTAAAAATATCGATGGAAGATGTCAAATTTTACAGGTATTAGTAGTACATTGAAATGAGTAGGGTATGAAGTCAATGGATGGATCAGACACTTGAAGGAAAACATATCAGATTTGATACTGTGTAGAAGTTGCCAAAGAGAGGCAAGACTGCAAACTGGCCACTTTCATGGAGCAACCCCAGTCTTAGGCTTGCCATAAATTGTACTGTAACCGGTATATAATTGCAGAACAAAGGTGAGGAACTGAAGAAACCAGCCAAAAGCATGCAACACATATGTGATATATTATTAAACTCAATTTTACCGTTATTAGACGACAGCCAAAAAGTTCATCTTTTATACTTGCAGCATGACGGATGCGCCATCACTGAGAGCCAAAATTTAGGTATTTAAAATTATGGATCACTGTATATTTGTTAAATAACTTAGATCGTTGAACAAGCAGTAACGATAAACGTACTGGAGTTATAATTAACGTACCGCACTGACTAAGAAGCATCAGTTCTTGAGTTTCGTATTTGTAACTTTCTACATGTATAACTAGAGCACTCTGAGAGCGCATACCTCCGCCAAGTAAGGTAGCGGTAACGCAAAATTCAAATTGGCTTTGAAACCATGATTGTTTTTTTATCAACTCCAAAATCCCATCATTTGTGCATTTTGATAGCATTAACAGCTTCTGCAATTTTTTTGAAGATCTGTTCAAAACGTTTTGAGTTATGCTGCTAACAAATATTATGACAAACATAAGTCAAACTTACAAATGAACCAACCAATCTGCACCAAAATTTAATCATTTATGCCTTTTAATATTACTAACAACTCCAGTAAATTTCATAAAGATTCAATTATCATTTTTTTGAATTATTGTACTAACAAGCATAAAATTGAAAACAGTCACAAACGAACGAACAAACGGATAATTACAAAAATTTTGTCACTTTACTCTTCGTAATATACCTAACAACTCATGTATATTTCATGAAATCCGTACACAACTTTTTGAGCAATGGCATTGGGAAAAATGAGGCTGACAAACAAACAAACTAATAGACAGATCTTTACCAAAAGTTAATCATCTATTCCTCACAACATACCTAACAATCCCTGTAAATTTCGTCAAAATCGGTCCATCACTTTTTGAGTTATCTTGATGACAGACAGAATAGCAGACAAATAGACCGACAAACTCAACGAAAACATAACCTCTTTGGCGGAGGTAATTAATGCAACTGGACATACTGGATGTAGGACACTTCACTAAATATCCATTAACTAGTTATAATTACTGTCGTTACAAGTTTCATTTAGTTATATTTAAATAAAAATTATAAATTACTTAGATAGTAGAAGAAAATTAAGCGCGAAAATAAATAGGATTTATAGCGACATTGCAGGAAAAATAAAAGAGTTAAGCGTTGCGCGTGCAGTAACATGCGCCTGTTACCTTGGGCACCTTCCTCTACTTGTACTTCAGTACGTTTCTTTTTCTTGATTATCTTCTTTACTTTTCGCGTGACTTCTTGTACTGGAGCTACAATGGGAGGGGCGATAGAAAGAAAAAGAAGAATACCCTGTCAATCAATTCTGGCCAGGTATCATGTATATATATATTCCTAGAAGCAGTATTGTGTAAACAATCAATTATATTGTACATGGGACTCGACACACGAACAGTACAGATATACATAGATGTATAAGGTCATGTACGAGAACTAGAACAAAAAGAGGTTACAGTCTAGTAATTTTCAGCATGTTTCAACTTCAGTCTTTGGTGGCAAGTAATGTGAAAGGAAATATTGAAAGTAATGATGTAGAGCGCAAACGAAGGTGAGTTGGCTTTACCTGTGTCGATCTGCACAATCTCTGTGTGATGTGTCACCATCTGAGGCTCTTCCTGCACTATTTCTGTGACAGTTGGCTCGACTGGAGCTGAAAAAGCAGTAGGTCAGTGTTCTGTATCGAAATGTAGGTGACACTTACGACGTATCTTCACCATAGGTCACGGGGAAGAACAGGGCTACAGAAACTTAGTGTGTTGGATCAGCAAAGTATTATTACCATTATGGAAGTTGTACAGTGGTACCCCGTTATTCGAACTGCATTCATTCCTGAAGGTTGTCGACTAATGACATGTTCCAGTAACGAATTGCAGGCGTTGAAAGCTGTACTGGCGGCGGGTGCACGCACAAACAAGTCTAAGCACATTAAGTTTTGAGCGAGCGGGTAACGGAAGTACACACCAGTGTGGAGTTACTTTTTATAATTATTTCAGAGTTCCGTCAGAGACGTGGTTCGTTGGAGAATTGGGTCGTCCGAGTAACGGGATTACCACTGCGTTCAAAAGTGGAAATGCACTCTGACTATCATGTACCTACTGTATATCACTATCACTGATACTGCGGTTACTTCACATACTGTATCAAAAATGAGTGAATTGGATTTGTATTGATATTTACCGATTTCGAATGTTTCTGATATATCTTCAGGTACAGTATCGGTAGTGGCTGTGACCTCCTCCTGCACCTGGACATCTGTAATTGCAGTGGGAAATTGTTTGTAACAGTAAAATTGTAGTAAGAAGACATGCCACTTGAGCTTGGTAACAACTTGAGCATGATATAAATAGCACAGGATGTTTTCGGTAGTAGAAAAACATACCCCATGAACGTCCCAATTAAATTGAAAGTTTGCAGGAGCACCACTATTACACAGCTTTTAAATGGGCACAACAGGCAGTAAAGGGTTGACTAAATGCAATTATGGCCCATGTAGATCCATCACAATTTGCGTGCAAGAAATAGCGACGAAATTTGGGATAGCAGTAAAAACAGGGGCAGTGATGTTTGATAAATACATTCACTATTTTATCTGAAATGTTAAATTTTTAGAAATGAGAAGTTCACTGCTACAGTTCACTACATGCAACTCGAATGCAACATTGCTACAGTTGTGATGCGTTAAATGGCTAGTAAGTAATAGTGAATGGTGTTTAGCGCTATAGGGCATAGAACTGTCACTGCATATAATCTAGATTGTATGATAAACAAAGAAAAAGCATCATGTGTCTGACTAACCGACTCCACAACAAAACAAGAAGTGAAGGTAAAGTCAACTTGACCGGACACCCCAAGAGGGAAGTCCGCATGCACTTGTTCGTGCAACAGATAAATGCTCGCCGGCCCCAAAGAACGCACGGCTGCAGGCGGTCACAGACTGTCAGAGCTACGGCCTCAGAGACGCAAGGCTCATGCGGTAACTGCCGCTCCCTATTAGCTCTATTTCTGGTTAGGGTCAGTACTCGTGCAATAGCAGTTGAATGCCGGAAATGCGGACTTAGCAATTGGATCGCAAGCTATTATGCTATTGACATTAATCGAATTTTGTTAGTTGTCATCACTTTTATAAAGGTGAAACGGGCACAATAGCCATGGAATACTGACCCTTGATTTGTTGAGTACAGCTTTAATGTACTGTAGGAGCTATTGAAGCTACCAAACCGTTACCATGATTAAATGATCGCTTGAGAGTTTTAAATGCCAGTTAGACTGTACAGTAGCTATATTGAACAATGTCATGTATTGTCTCGTCTGTTTTATTTACCTTGTGCGCCTTCAGACACTTCCACTTCAGTGCGTTTCTTTTTCTTGATAATCTTCTTAACAGTTTTGGTGGTTTTTTGCTCAACTGGAGCTGTGCGAAGTGAATAGAAGTGGTGGTTACGAATATGTTTATGTCGGGCTTCTGTCAAAATGTGAAGCAGGACGATAACAACAAAAAGGAAGATGCGTATACAATATTACGAAATTACAATGTATGTACAAAAATTCAATGCAGCTGTATTTACATTACACAGAGAAAGTATCAAATGCTGCACATAATGGAGAGTGGGATGAAGTTGCAACGACTGTGTGGGGAAAAATATATCAAATAGGAAGAAATGCAAGTAAACTATCATTATATACACAATTAATTGGAAAGGATGTGCGGTACTTGAGACAGAATAAATGGGGCAGTACATCACGTAGAACAAGGAATGACAACCAAATACCGCACTACGTAAAACAAAACCAATAGAAGACATCAACTGAAACTGTTGAAGTAAACACCGCAAAACCTGTCTTTTTTTAGTGTAGGTCCATGAACATGAAGGCTTTTCCTCAGAGGAAAACGAGTGGAAGATTTTGGAGAGTGCCTAGCCAAATGGTGAAAAATTCGAGGAGTGTAGTTACCTGTTTCAATTTGTATGACCTCAGTTCGTTGTGTCACCATCTGGGGTTCTTCCCGCACCTCGGTGACCGCAGGCTCAACAGGAGCTGAAGGAAGAGTGGCGTATGTGCGGGGATCGTTAGTGTTGGACACATTTGCTAGCTATGTCAATAATTAGTATTTTGTTCACGCAACACGCTCTCCGCGTGGGAAAAGAATGCTGCAAGCTACAATTAAAGGCAGCTGAAGAAATTTATTTAGGTTGTTCAGTGGGAAAATAATTATTATTATACTACACACGAGTCAAATGTATTCAGAGAAGATGCACGGCACCGTCTTAAATCGATGATTGAAATTGCAACAAAATAGCACCTTTATCTTTAATCAAATGAACACCACGACGGAAAGAACGTGTTGGTAGTAACGTATATGCTGGTAATGATCGTTGTTGATGCCGCAACAAATATAATGTACAGTAATCACAGAACAACTAAAACAGGTTATTATATAAATGACAATATGTATTTCATGTGGAAGGTTCGAGCCACGTCAATTACCTATCTCAAATGTTTCAGGAATTTCCTCCGGCAAGGTTTCTGGAATGGCAGTGACTTCTTCCGGCACTGGAATGTCTTCTGAAATGTAAAAGTTGGGTTTGATAGATGTGTGGATATCTTTCTCGTACACCAAAATTGGAAACTGCTACACAAGGTTGTTTTCTGAAAGAGAAGCTAGTAAGAACATAACAGAATGCGTTGCTAGGACCTATCGGTGTGTCTGCGGCTTAGTGTTGAAACGCACTCCCTGCCCCACTGATTTTTAAATATCACGAAAATTCTTTTGGCTCTGTGTATCATATGCACCTACCAGTTCATTAATTTATCAGTTCCATATGTTGTTGGGAAGAAAAACATCGAGTTAGAAGTGACAACATTGACTACACGCATGCAAGAAATCAAGAGTTCAGAAAGCACAAAGACGCTTGCTCTTAGAAATAGGGTACAATTAATGTCTATCTACATGGAAGATGAAATAAAGGTGATCGTAGCAAATATGCTGTATTTTCAATTTACAGGTGTACGTGGATGAAAAGCACTTAGACATGCAACAATTCACAACGAATCACTTTGCAGTATGTTATGAAGATTAGATGCTGATATCAGCGTTTTGGAAGCCTTTAGCGACAGAGAATCCAGTAATGAAAAATGAAATACGAAGTGCAGAAATTAGTAGAGCTACAGAAAGAGAGCTTGTAATAATGTGAGTCACAAGAGGTCGCAGTTCTACGACACAAATGAAGACCAAATAGTCACGAGTGTACTAATACGTACATACTACGCACACTTGGTGCAATTGCTACGTCAACTAAAAGAGTTACCTGTCTTAGTTTCAACAATTTCAGTGCGATGCGTTTCCAACTGTGGTTCCTCGAGAACCTCAGCAGTTACCTGGTCAGTCACGGCTGAGGAACATATGGAAATGTACTGTAAATTTATGAATGATGTACAGTACATACAGGACGTCAAAGTGACAGTGTGAGATGTATTGAGGCACAGTGTTGCAAAGTTGCAATGATTGTTGACTGTATTTACATCAGATATGAGCATTATAAATTAGTGGCAAGTATGTTTTCCGTGGTTAACTCAAACAATAATCTCTGTATAGTCTAAAATGGTACAGAAACGTAAAATTGGTCTTGTTTAACAAATCAGCATGGTGACTCCATTTATAGTAATAAAAACCTGATGCAACGAATAATGTGTTTTAGGATCAAAAGAAAACAATAAGATATGTATGGCTATAAAATTGTATAGAAACGGAAGTATGAACGTGTTTACCTAAGACTGTCGTGTCCTGTTCGGCCACAAAGATGTCATCCGTCGTTGTGAGTTCCTCAATTGATGCTTCTTCTGTGATGGCAACATGAATATCTTAATGACTTACGATGTGAAGAATTAGAAAGACAGTGCAAGACAGATGAGAGTAGAAAGACAATATGGGAGATGAGAACCGGACTGATAGAACATATCAACCAAATGTAACGGAAAAACAGATTAAAACTAAGCTGAGCATCATGGAAAATATACGTAAGTTAGAAAGAATACTCATAATAAAAGGGAATGATCTAAAATTGCTCTTGTGTAATAGCAAGATCGTAACCATGATATTGAATGTTAAGCTTTGATTGTCTACACATTGCCACACACCACATGGCTAGGGTATAAATCGTATGTAGTGAGGCAAACCTACCAGGGAGCAGGTAGGTACCACGAGAAGGGAGAAAAGTGCTAGTAACATACAGTAGATGTATGGGAATGTAAAAGTAACAATAATAATGTGGATATGCTACTAAAATATATACAAGAATTATATTGTTTTAAAACCATATATACACAATATGATTAGAGGAAGAATGTTTACCGGTCTCAAACGTTTCAGGAATCTCCTCAGAAAGTGTAGTGTCTTGTTCTTGTTGAGGTTCAAACTCTGTACAGAAACAATAAAAATAATAATAATAATACATACAGATACCAGCAAGTTCAAGATACACTGCATGACACTCGCTGTACAAAGTAAATATACACAATTTATACGAAATCATGATGGTTGTAAAAATGTAAAGACGTGGATAATTGCAGTGTTTTTGTATGTCATGCACTTGTACAACACAAATGAAATGAGATATATAAAATAATATATATGCAAGTGTTTTAAATTTAAGCACGTACTTTCCTATATATATATATTTGTGAGGCATTTCCATGTGAAACGATGGAAAAGCAAAACAGTGAAAAAAATGTAATGGGATTATTAACAGGGACATTGTAGGCTTTCTTCACTTACCGGTACACTGTCCCAAGTTTCATAATGCTGCGGCCTCGCAACATTACGTAATTAATAATTAAGTTACCACATTCACACGAAAATCACACGTTAACAAGTCATTAGGCGATATCAGGAAACTACATCAGTGATGACTGTAGTACATAGGTGGGCAGAAAATGTGCAGGACACTTTTGCTGAAGTCAAGAATCGAGGTAATTGAAAGGAGACCGACGACCCATATTAACTGTTTGCAGTTTGATAATGCGCACCTAAAACTCTTTTTAGATGGAGCAGGTTTCATTTTTATACGGTGACATTTTACACTGCAACCCGTTCAAAATTCGTGTAGCTTCATATCCTTCATTCCGTGCCACGGCAAGCGATTCTTTGGTAAGGTAGCACAAATAGGGTTGTGATTGCAACACGCCGCTCGCGTATATACCGTCTGAAAATGTTAACGGTATAATTTAATGAACTCCTTTGCATATGCTTAATAATAAGAATTTAGAAATCTTTGCTAGCTTACACAACGCTACACCACCGTTAAAACAACAGTCGCTAATGTTCAGGCACATCGTATCCCTTCAGTAGATGCTCGACCTCAGCGAACTTTACAGAAAGTAGAAAATTTAAACGGAGGAAAAATCGAGAGACTAAGAAACCTCACCTTTCAAAAATTGTCCTCTGTAGAGAATAATAAAATTATAGCATAATATAAAAAGATGAGAGCAGGCTTTGAAAAACACATATAGCAGCAGCAGCAGACAAAGCAATTTGTGACAGTGAAGTGATAAAGAAGCCACGAATGTCGTGTTACATGGCAATTGTGATAAGCGGCAATTAGTATGTGTTAAGTCGATGTGAAGCAAAACGTGATGGATGTGGTTACAGTGGCTGATTTCTATGACACAGCATGTTAGTGGTACTGTGCAGGAGAGACTGTTAGACCGTCACAAAGTAGAAATTAGCATTACACGAGCAGTTGCGTGTCACGCTCATAGTGTTAGCGTTGCCACGAGTAAACACGCACTAGCACGGTGTTATATGCAAACAGATCTGAGGCCGCTTCGACTTACGCTTTTCCTCGACCACATCTACTCGTTCTTCCTTGACTTCAACTCTTTCTTCAGTCACCGGCTTCTTGACCACCTTCTTTACGACTTTCTTTTTCACGACTTTGGTTGGTTTCACTTCAACACGTTGCTCTTCTTCGGTGGTGGTGATCAAGCGCTCGGAGCTGATTTCTTCATGGAAGGTCTGAGGTTGCTGTACTATTTCTGTTACCGTTTTCTCCTCGATGACAGGTTTCACCACGATTTCTTCAGTGGTTTCTCTAATCACAGTCGGCTCTTGCTTAATTTCCTCAATAACCTCGGTAATCTTCGGTTCTTCCTGAACGACTTCCACAACTTCTGTGGTTTTCTTGGGTTTCTTGATGATCTTCTTCACCTTTCTCACAACCGTAGGAGACTTGCGAACGTCAGGTTCCTGAACAATACTTTGGCTCATAACAACTTCTTGTTGTCCAAAGGAGGCCTGCTGCTGCACCACGCTGGACGTGATGGTCTGAGTTTGTTCCATCTGCTGAGAGGCGAATGCCTGATCCTCCCTCATGAGCAGGGTCGGCTGATCAGCCGTCACTTGCTCCATTTGCCGGACTTCTTGTATCACAGTCACGTCTTGAGTAGGCGCTTGAGCGATCTCAAGCTTGGCTTCTTGCTCCGACACGACATTTTCTTTGGACTCAACAACCCTCTGAACTTGGAAGGCTTGCTGAGTGGTCTCCAAAACTTCCTGCTGGACCACTTGGCGCGCCTCTTCAGAGCGAGCTTCTACCTTCTGTTCAGCTACAGCAAATTCTTCGGTGGTTTTTTCCTCTGTAAAATATGGACTTTTGACCTACATGCACTAAATGATGTGCGACTCTATGTTGTCATCAAGGCATGATATATTTCCATGTAGCGATGTGGATAAACGGCTGGAGGTTGAGCTAGGCAGTGTTAGCAGTGCTGTTGTTACTGTTAGAAAGAGTAGAAGCGTCCATAAAACTTGTAAGTACAAAAGTGATCTGTATAGTCAATGTAATTGAAATTTTTTGTGAAGTTGGAGATGCACTCAAGACCGATCGTCATTTACCAGCGTAGTAGAATATCATCTGACCGAATTATAGTGATTTTTCATTTTAAGACGTATTTACTGTGAATGCAAAATTTACCTACACCGCAATATAAACTAAGTTATTTTTTGCGCATTATGAAATTTTAATCGAGTAGATACGTTAGCAGTGCACATTACAGCCCGACAGATATCTTCTATATTTTGAGACATGAATGTCTATGAATACTATTGGTAGCATTTCCTTGGCCTGAGGCTGGCAAGCAGAAATGCTATACAATTGGTTTCCGTACACTTCATGTCGTATAGATATTAATACGTCAAAGTTACTTTAGGTTTTTCGATACTTGGAAAATTATCGCGCAGGTGCATCTTCAACTTTAATGTCGGAGTCGCATGGCTTACCTGAGACCACAGCAGCAACGGGTTCGGGTACAGGCGAGGCAGGTTTCGGTACTGGTCTAAGCGTAACTTGTTCTGGTTGTGGTTGAGGTTCGGGTTCTTTCGGTGTTGGAATAGGTTTCAGTTTGACTGGTTCTGGTTCTGGTTGTGGTTTGGCTGGTTTAGGAACAGGCTTGAGCTTCACCTCTTCAGGAGCAGGTTCTGGTTTTTCTGGTCTCTGAACAGGTTTCAATTTGACCTTTTCAGGCTCCGGCTCTGGCTTTACTGGTTTCGGAATAGGCTTGAGCTTCACTTCTTCTGGCTCTGGTTCTGGCTTTGCTGGCTTCGGAATAGGCTTGAGCTTCACTTCTTCTGGCTCTGGTTCTGGTTTTGCTGGTTTCGGAATAGGCTTGAGCTTCACTTCTTCAGGCTCTGGTTCTGGCTTTGCTGGTTTCGGAATAGGCTTGAGCTTCACTTCTTCTGGCTCTGGTTCTGGCTTTGCTGGTTTAGGAATAGGCTTGAGCTTCACTTCTTCTGGCTCTGGTTCTGGCTTTGCTGGTTTCGGAATAGGCTTGAGCTTCACTTCTTCTGGCTCTGGTTCAGGCTTAGGCGGCCGCTGAACTGGCTTCAATTTAACTTCCTCTGGTTCAGGCTCTGGCTTAGAAGGCCTTTTCACAGGTTTCAGTTGAATAGGTTCAGGTTCCTCAACGGGCTTAGGAGCTTCAGGCTTTTTGAATGGCTTTAATTTAATTTCTTCCGTTTTCTCCTCTTCTTTAGGAAGTCTCTTGATCGGCTTCAGCTGAACGTCTTCCTTCTCAGGCTCAGGCTTTTGAACCGGTTTCAGAGGCTTCAGAGCAGGTTTCTCTGGTTCCGGCTTTTCTTCTGGCTGCGGCCTCTTCGCAGGCTTTAGCTGTACGGTCTCCGGTTCAGGCTCAGGCTTTTTCTTAATAACCTTCCTCACTTTCTTTTTCTCGGGAATTTCAGGTTCTGGGATAGGCACCACAGGAGCCGGTTTCTCGATCGGAGCCAGCTCTACGGGCTTCTCCTCCTCAACGACTTTTTCTGGCTGCGGAATTGGTTTCAAAGTGACCTCTTCCGGTGCTGGTTCTGGCTCCAGTGGTCGTTGTTTGACTTTGAATTTCAAGCGTTCTGGTTCTTCCTGCGGCTCAGGAGCCTTCTTGGGCTTTGCAGGTTTCGGAGCTTTTGGTTCAACAGGCGCGGGAGCCTCATCTACAGGGGCAGGTTTCGGTTTGACGACTTCTTCTTCTCGGGGTTTCCGTTCATATGTTGGTACAGACGCAATCTCTCTGTACTCTAGCGTGATGTCTTCGCGCTCCGGAATCGTAATGGGCTTGAGTTCGAGTGGAATTTCTTCCACAGGCTTAACCGGCTCTGGTGCAGGAGCCACAGGAGTTGGTTTAGTGAATGGTTTAAGAACAACCTGCTCTGGTGCTTCTTCAGGCTTTAGATCTCTCTGCTTAGGTGCCTTAAACTTGATTTGCTCAGGAGCTTCAGGCTCAGGCTTAGCCTTTCGAATTATCTTTTTCTTAATTATTTTCCTCTTTGTGCCAGGAGAGCCAGGTACAACTACTTGTTCAGTTAACTGTGTCTTAAGTGAATCTGTCTCAGATACTTCAGATACAGGTTCGGGTTCGGGTTCATATGGTTCGACTGGTAGAGGCTCGGGTTCAGGTAATTCTTCCGGTAATTCTTCTGGTATCGGTGCAATATATGGCTCCTGAACAGCTTCTGAAATGGGTTCAGGTGTGCGATATTTAGAAACTGAGTCAACTTCCTTATGCAAAAGTGTGACCGTGTCAGTGTCTTCTCTGGTAACAGGTTTAAGTTGTACTTGCTCTGACAGATTATCTTCCTTGACTGTGGCTCGTGATGTGGGTTTCAATTGGACATGTTCAACTGAGGGTTTCTCTTCAGCCTTTCGTGGCTGACGTTTCACAGGTTTCAGGGACACAGGTTGGGGAGTAGTCTCTGTCTTTTTCGGTTGGATACGTTTCTGTTTTGGAGTCTTGTGCAGTACAGTCGCAGGACGATCAATCTCTTCTTGCTGTGTAGTGTCAGTCATCAGGATTTCAGAATCCGACAGGTCACGTTGTGGCTGAAGAGTGTATTGGTCAGTCTCCGACCCAAGAGCCAGTTCTGTGTGGTCGTACTCCTCAGTGTAGGGTTGGTACGATTGTGAGGGCAGCTTTTCTACGTCCGTCTTTGCATCTCGGTCAATTGTTAGCATTTCTGAATCGTCCAAATCTCGCATCTTCTGGAGAGAGTAAATGTCAACGTCTGATCCTAGTTCGAGCTGAGTGTGGTCGGACTGTTCGTAAAAGACGTCAGTGGACATTACAGGACCGGTAACTTCTTCTGTCCCGTCAATGTACTCAGTACCTGCACGATCATCTTCGACTCTGTCTGCAGAAGTGTCTCGGCCACCGCGAGGTCGGATAATTTTTTTGATAATGCGTTTCTTATGTTTGGGTTTGGGAGATTGAGTAACCTCAGTCGTTTCTGTTTGGGGATATTCAGTGCTTATAGTTGAGTCATCAGTTTCGACAAAGGTTTGTAGGGTCTCACGTGGTTCCAACTTCGTCGTGGGTTCTTGGGGTTTTGTTGGCGAAAGGGTTTGTGTTCGGTAGGGTTGAGGCACAAGTCTTTCTTGTTCACTCGTTTCTTGTGTCACAGTTTCTGATTTCTTCGTTGTATCAAAGCTAATCAGATGAGTCTCTGTCAACGAGCATCAGAGGAATAAGAGGTTACGTCACAGACTAGTATAAATGAATGCACAAGGAGTACTAGCAACAATACGCTGTCCAACACTTGAAGCACAGCATCTTATCTTGCGTAAACGTAGTGTGTCAAGAAGATGCACGACAGTCAAGGGTAATTCAGAAGTTATACTGTCAGATGAAGATCACAATATAAGTGGAACTGCTTTAGCTAACAAAGTTGAGTAAGTTCTGTGTATGGTAATCATTGTACACATACGGATCATACGTATAGTGATCGTTGCGTTTGGATTTGAATGAACTGAGTATAGTAAAATGGTAGAAAAGAACTGGAAACAAAAGAGCCCAGGCAGAAAGTGGTATAGAAACTACACTCACCGGCATCAATCTCATGGGACCAATCCCGTCCGATACCAATCAGGGCAATTTTCCAAAGGTTCTTTTTTTTTTGCCAGGGCAAAAAAAAAACACGAAAATAATGTGCCATATGCTGCAAACATAACTAACCAGCTGCTGGAAAATGCATGTGGACAATGAACTACGGTCGATTTCTCTTACCTTCTTCCACCTGAGAGACAGCGGCATGAGCAAGCTCCTCCTCATGGTACACCTGCCAAGCATGTTCAGCCAGCACGCGGTCTGAGGGAGCCATACAGGGCCAGCTAGTTAAGCATTGCTTGGACAGACGGTCTACGACGCGCGTGTCGCAACACCAGTGCACCATCACTCATCACTAGGTTGTTTTTCTTACATATTTGGCCAATCAGGACGGTGTAGCTAGTTACTACAGTAAGATAAAATTTACTTAAACGCAGCCAGTCCATAATCTAGAAAGTCAGTCATCCCACGAGAGTTGGCTTGAATAGTTCTTCTAGACGAAATCTTTCATATTTTGATGACAAAATTCATGAGCCCGTCCGACGGAATCTTTATCTAAAGTTCAGCATTACTGTAAGTAATAATATTGCTTAGGCCGCACGGTTCCTGTTGCTGTACTGATTTAATCCAAGAAGACAGCTAAAGAAGAGAGCTGCTCAAAGCTGATACTCAGCGTACTCACTCGTAACTCTAGCGCGATCGTACGCCTGGTAGCGACAATTGATGCCGCATATATTTTTTATAAGATGTATTAACCCTCTATCGTAACAATAAGAAATCAGCTTTACGTAGTATGAGCACCATTGTAAAAATGTGACCAAATAGTCTTCGAAGTGTTGAAAGTGTAAAATTAATGTCGAGACTGCGTATACATAGGAAGGAATTAAAGATAAAGTCAGACGCAGGGTGACGTGCGATGTCCATATAATCTGATAATAAGGGGTTCACTTGTCAGTGTTCAAATACCAGAAGTTCGGATGGGTGATAGTGCACGTGCGCTGTGCCAGCAGCAACTCTACCAACCGTGCCACGTCTGCGCTACTGACCAGTCATTCAACTCAAACTCGCCAGGGTAGAGCGAATGCTACAACTACGCTTGTGTCTTCAACACTTCAAGTGTACGTCTATCACGGCAGAACTTTACCAACAAGTACGACAAAAGTTGAAGCAGGGGAGGGGGAACCGCACAGAGAGACGACATATAACATTATGCATCTACAGTACATACAGTGTAGTACATACAGTATATGACATCACAACACGCTAACTATTCAACAACCTTAAAACAGTTCAACGAAGTATTGTGAATATTTGTCACAAATGAGAGAGAGAAAATAAAACGCGTCACAAAAGACAAGACTAGTTAACAAATCTGTCAAACGCGTTGGCAAATAAAAATCACGAACGTAAAGTACGGCAACGGAGAGAAAGAAGAAGAGCTCTGCGGATCAACACACTAAAGAAAAAAATTATAACAAAGATCGGCAGCCATTGCCAGCTAACCTAAAATTATGGAGCCAGCGTAGTTTATATGCCAAGCTGGTATTCAAACTGACCAATCTCTGGATCAAAAGAAATTAAAGGCGGCTTATATTAATGGGACAAGGCATCCCGTCAGCAATACGATAAGCATTTAACCCTATAGCGTTAAACGTCCAACATACTTGATGGTGGAAAGAAGCCTACTCTCATGGCAATTCTAGATTTAACTGAGGTGTTATAGAGTTAAGAGAGCACTAGTTGAGAGCTGCGTTTGCTTTTCGACCTACCTTCTTTAGCATCTCTATAGGCCTCCTCGACGAGTACTTGCGCCACCATCACCGAGTGGCCTTGCTTCTCCACGATGTTCACGAGTGGCTGCTGAGTCTCAGGCTTCTTCAGCTGCGGCAAGTGACCAGCGACGCAGCTAGCGATGATTTCCTCGGTCTCGATGCCCTGATTGTGCATCTGGGTAACTTTCTCCAGCTCTTCAGTGGTGGAGGACCACTTGCCCATCTCTCTGGGAATGACTTCCTTGAAGAGAATATCCTGGCGCACGTTATCGGCGTGTTTCAACATCCTCAGGAAGGCCTTCAAGCCAACAGGATGCTGCTTCGACTGTATTTTCGTCTCTTCGGCCAGTACCAGTGACACATTGCGGTGATGGCCAATGTACTCGCAGATCTTCACGAGCGCCGTTTGGATGCTTGGCTGCTGCAGTGACGGGAACTCGCCAGCACGGAACATGGACCAAATTTCATTGACGCGCACCCTGTTGCGCAGCAAAGTGTGGATCCTCGCAAGCTCGAGGATGACCAGCTCGTCATCGAAAAACTTCGGTGCGATTTCCTTCACGACTTCCTCACCTCGGATGGACGTGTCGGACACTCGCACGAAGCACTTCACACCGGGAATTTGACTCGGGGAAAATTCCTCCGCCACAATTTCGGGGTACGTTTCCTCAATAACGATGGGAGCTTTCCAGTTAGTGTAAACTTGGTCAATGCGATATTCCTTGGGAGTCTGGGGCACTGGTTTGGCAACAGGCGTCTCGGAGACGCGACGCTGTGGTTTCCAAGTGATCAACTTTGCCTCCTCCAGCTCTTTTTCTTTCTCTATGGCTCGCTGCTTTCGTTCTTCCTTCATTTTCCTTATAGCTTCCTTGTGAGCCTCTTTCTCTCTCTCACTTCTTTCTCGTTCTTTGATCTTCATGTGATGAGCAGCATGTTGAATGTTAAGAGCGGCATACCGCTCGTTCGCAATTTTTAATTTCTCTTCGTATGTTAATTCTGCAGAGCGAAAGAATGAAGTCTCAACTATGGGCATAATGAAATCTAGGAAAGAAAACAGTCTTCCTGATAATAATGCAAAATTATCTACTAACAAGTAGCTACATCAAAGAATGAAGAAGTGACACAAGACATAAGGAGAAAATTTGAATAATTTTCTTTGAGAACTTTCAGCCATCAAACAACAATCGTCTACCATGTGAAGAACAAACCAGACTGTTTTCTTTTCTAAGAGCTACTGAAATCATGCAAGCAAAAATCCTTGTTAAGTAAAATGAAGCAAAATGCATCGCAACGATTAGAATCGCAAAATAAGAAGCAAATAATCAGCGATAAAAATTATACGAAGACAGTTGCTATTGAAGTAGAGATGAAACTAAATCTTACCTATGACTTCAAGAGTTGCCTTTGTGAAGGTCTCTCCAGCTGTGTTGACTGCGCGGCACACATACTCGCCCTTGTGTTTGGGAGACGCCTCCACCACAGTCAGGAAAGCTTTGTCACCGCGCACCCTCATCTGTTTGACGAACAGTAACACCCAAAAATGCACGTATGGTACACGAGGAAAAATTTTTATTCCACTTAGTGCGTAAAAAACTATCGTCAGTGCAGGTGCATGAGGTAGTAAATACAGCGATAAGACATTAAGCTGCAGCTGAGTTCATTTTACTCTGCTTCCACCTGTTGTCCATCTGTAACTCAAAATAGCTTACTCTTTCAGTATTTCTACATCTACATTCAGTGCAGTCCAGTTTCTTCTATCGACCAACTTGGTGCTAATTATATACATTTGAGCTAACTGCGCAGCTGGTCATCTCTGATGCATCGAAGTTTGATACAATATTAAATGGGTAATTGTTTCAATTTAAACTAATGTGAAGCAAAACACCAGGAGTTACAAGAAATGTTACAGTAAGGCGCTGCCGTAAATATACCTTGCAAGAATGATAAACAATGATATCATGACCGTCACTGTGGCACAACCCAAGAGGACACTCAACGAGAGCTCACCTGGAAAGCCTGTTGTTGATGGATGAGAAGATTTTCGTGGTACCATGTAATTTCTGGCTTAGGATTACCAACAAACGATACAGTAAAGACGTGATTTTCCATCTCCTTAACTCTGCCACTGACCAGCTCTTGCACAAACTGCGGCTCTACCTGCTCCGCTGTAACACACAAATAAATATGCGTTTAGGAATGAGCACCTCAGTGGCTAATCTTATATCACACAAATTCCATCACAGAAAGCTATGTACACGAAGCTGTTAGTGCTGCCTTTAATACGTACACAGTGACACACAAAAAAGCTGACACTTACCTCACTTCCTGCCGGTCATACACTCGCTCTCTAACATTAGGAACTCTTCGAGACTATCAGCTCTGGGCAGCCCGATGCCGCTGGAAGATTTGCGGCGCACCGACATAATGTACTTGTCGTCAAACAGCGGCGTCTCGATCAGCGTGTCGATTAAAGACTTCGGCTCTTTTCTGTAGTAAACGTCAGTGTTGAGGATCTCCAGAATAGAAGCAGAGGGCCTAAACTCCGGCCTTTTGGGACGAGTGAAGTCCAGTGCCAGATCTCTCGCCGGGACTGTATCTCCAGTCACTGGAGTTGATACGGAGCTGAGGCCTGGAGTACCTTGTAGCTTGGCAGATGAAGGTTTCCACGTGAGTGTACTCGAAAAGACCGTTCTGGTCTCCTTGACTACTGGTGAAGGAGACGGAACTGCAGTAGATGGTTCAGAAGGCTTCTCACATGATGTAGTTTCGATTCTAAAGTCACCAATATTTTCAGTATTCACGGAAGGAGTAGAGGACTGGGAAGCAGAAAGATCGGTTGCGGCATTAGCAGTGTCGAACTGTTCATTGTTTCGTTGCATAGCAACCGTTTCGTAAGCTTCTCTATTGCAGTGCACAACAGCTATGGGGATTTCAGTTTGGCTAACTTCTTCAGTTTCACATTTGTCGGCTACTTGTGCTTCCTCAACATTTTGCTCTGTCTCAGCTTTCGAATCCTCTTCTTCAACTATTTCTACGGTTCGTCCCAAAGGGCCGTACTCTAGTTCACCATTTTTATCTTTCTCTTCATTTTGGCTTGTCGCCTCAGTAGGGTTTCTTGCTCCTGCTACTGTTGCACTTTGCTTCTCACATTCCGTTGAACTGATACTATCATCAGTTGCACTTTGAATACTGACTTTTTTTATCCCCTCACTTACACATTTTTCACTTGTCGGTGAAGATAACTTTTCTTCGTGTGAGAACTGATCTGCCGCAATTTGCCCTATAGCTATTTTAGCTGCTTGTATATTCTGTGAATCGCTTCTTTTCCGCTCTTCTACGCTGCGTTGAGAGCTAATTTTTCTTTTCGGGTCAATTCGCACTTCACTTTGCTTTAGAGAGCTGGCTTGGGTAGCGTTCATATATGACGCAGTAATGGGCCTTGTGGGTGATTTTATATTAGGTTTGGGCGAGGCTTCAACCCCAGAGAGTGCAAGACTACCGGGATGTTTGGCGACAGGCTTTGCACCGCAGAATGCTGGAGACTGACGGACAGACACCGAGTGTGAGCGACTGACGCTCGCCTTCCGTCTGGTGATGGGGGAAAATACAGGCTCAGGAGAGCTGCTTCCATCCCGAATAGCTTGTCTTGTAGACGCTCCTGCAGTTACACTACTGGCGGCCCTTCTAAGCTTTGGTGTCGTCGGTGCGCTGGCAACATTGCGGAGTCTTTCTTTAATACTTGGCTGGGTAGTACGACGCGTAAGTGAAGGCGATTTCTCTTCTGAAGCAGATCTGCTACTCGAAGTACGTACCGGAGAAGTCCGACTGAACTTATTGGGAGGTGTGGGCGACCTCAAGCGGCCTGTAGCCCAGTTAGCAGAGCCGTCCGAACGTACGTCATCAGTGGATGAAAACGACTGATCTCTTACGGGTATTCTTGAATTTTTTCTCACGCTTTCAGGAGACATTAAGGGAGTGTTTGGTTCACTGACAGATCGGGCACCACGGTAGTTAGCCTTGTTCTTGTTATTGTCGCTAGACAGAGCCCTCATCATCAGCTTAGGAATTCGCGAGAAACTCATTCGGCTACTACGCCTACGGCCGAGCACGGGAGTAGAACAGGGTGATGCGTCGCACGACGCTGATCCTCGTGTGGCACTAGTGAAACTGATTGTCCCTTTGGAAACGAAAGTCGTTGGTCGGGTCACAACAGTATCGCCGCTGCGTCTAGTTAGCAGCGGAGTGGTAGGGGCACTGGCATAGCTAAGGGGTATGACTGAAGACGATATTACTACAGGCTTAGCATTTTTTTTGCCGCAAGGAGAAACTGAAGAAGAACTTATGGTACTTTTGTCCTCTTCGCTGTCCGAAGAAGAGCTTCGTTCGTGGCACATTGCAGGAACTACCGTTATTTTTTCACCTTCGGGGATATGAGTCTCTACTTCTTGCACATCTTCTGTAGATCTTGTTACCGAAATATCAGTTTCAGAACAAGAACCCTTGGCGGTAGTTGATGAAGAGCAGCTCAGAGTCAAAGGAATAAAAGACTTGAATGAAGTATTCTCAATAACAGTTTCTTGAGGTGATGTGTCTTCCGGACTGCCCTCGATGCTTAGAGATTTGATGAACTGAGATATGGAATTGCGGTGCGAGCTGAGGTAGTCGCTCAGGACTGACTGGGCAAAGTTATCGCACGCGTCGCTTGTGTCTGCGTTCCCTTGCACCACATCAAAGTGGACGTGCTTGACGCTAGGGCTCAGAGGCCCAGGCTTCCCCATGGTGCCACCGCAGATGGAGTTCAAAAGCGTTTTTTGATACAGGGAATCGTTCAGTTTGCTGATGTCGCTGCTTATCGTTTCAGTTTCAGAAACAAAAACAGAGTCACTACCCATCGATAAGTCCCCCAGAGAGACAGAGCTCGAGGCAAAGCCTGTCTTGTCGGTTCGGTTGCTGACGGCATTGGAGGCATCGCTGCTGCTGCCAACGATGCTCACGCTCGGTAGTTCCGAAGGGTCAATTTCCGATCGCGAATACCTGACGGCGTTGAGAGAGTCTTGGGATATAGAGGAATGTACATTGAGGCTCTCAGAGGACGTGCAAGAACTCACGGTGGTGGGTAAAGGGTGGAGGCCAATAGAGAGAGAGCGGGAAGGAACATCACACGAAGACACACTAAGCGTTTGAACGGCTTGCTTTTGCACTCCAGAGCTTACATTCGCCACAGACAATGGTGCGGCGGTCGATCTCTGGAGGTGCTCAGCTGCTGAGGTGTTAGATTGAGGCAGCGGTACAGGGGTTTGAGCACTCGACAAGTCACTCAAAGCATCATCAGGAGGAACCTGACCAGTCCTACCTTGCATCGCAGTCTTTAACTCTTCCATGCGCGTCACCCACTCGGGCTTTCGGTAGTGGGTGCTGGTGCCCTCAGAATGTTCTGAAACGATAGTATTTAATTCTTAACTAGCTCGTATCGTACAAGTAACTATCTATAATACTATTTATGTATAGCCAGATATGCACGATAATAGGCAAATAATGTTTTGTACACACGCACTGCATGCTATAGTAGAAGATAAACCTATGTACCCCATGACGATGACATGATTTTTTAATGGAATGAAGTTCGATGACAAAACATATGAACAAAAGTTACTGAATAGAAGAAGAAAAATTAATAGCAGAAGAAGAACCGCAGATACCACCATGAACGTTCTGTGGAAGGAAGAATGATGAATCACGGGTTATAGGAGTTACAGGAAAAGCAGCAATTGTGCAGCAAAACAAATCGCAACTTGAGCGGTCACACTATTGCACATATATCAATATATTGCAAATATTCAAAATTTCTAGATTTGTATAGCATTATAGGCAGTGATACTACAGCAAAATCATTACTACCAACAAGGTTGACAGGTCAGGTGTATCGTAATAGAATAGGACCACTGCAACACAAAACTTAATTCGAGAAAAACGAAATACCTGACTTGCTAATGTGTTCAAAATACTCATTTTATAAACAGTGTGGCGGCGAGTGACTGCAGGACATCTGAATATGCATCTAGTACAAATAACGAGTGCTTCTTTCCCAAGACTGTTTAGTACAGTGATCATAGAATTTGTAATGGGAGTTACACAATCAAATAAGTTTAGCGAAAGTCACATTTTCAAAACAGTCCATAGGTACTATAATTACTGCTTGTGTGCTTTAAAATAGATACGGTTTCAACGATACACACAAACAAGCCGTTTGGCAGCGAAGCTTTTAATATAATGGGCTAAAATGTTCATATACAACTTCAAATTGGCTGCATTGTAAGTGCATTGGAAGCTTATACCAAGAGCACCAAATGAACGATTACTCGATGGATTCCTACCCTGAGGCACCACAATCAGTTCAGTAGAACAGGTGGTAACGCCGTTCCTGTTCTGGGCTTCACACGTGTACTGGCCACACTGCTGGTGAGCCGCAGCAGGCAGACTCAGAGACGTCGTTCCGTCTTCGTAGTTTTCGAGGGACAGATGCTCGCTAACCCTCACTGCTTCGCCGTCTGCGTGCCACGTGATGCTCGGGCGAGGGTAGCCCGTCACCTTTGCTAGTAATCTGTCACGGCGAAACAATTTTATTCTGAAAATTTTTAAGAAATTTTGTAAAAAAGAGACAGGGAAGTATTTTGACTTTAGGAATCTTTGGGAACCATTGTAAGAAAGAGGTTGCATGCTAAAGGCATAGTGTCGCCGGCTGGATCTTGTCTGAAGCATTCATGGTATTCAAAGCGAAGCATTCAAAATTTTTTAGTTTTTATACTTGGGTTGAAAAATTCCAATAAAGTGGCTATTACAATATTATTAACCTTACTCTCGCTCATTCATAAAATAATTAAAAGTGAGCAGGTAAATTAACCATAACCAAAATGTTCGTGCAAGTTTATCTAACTTCCTGTTCTTCAAAGAAGCAGTGTGTGCCTGGCGTAAGAACTGGAGTTGTTAAAGTATTAGAATGAAGGGTAGAAGTCGCCTTGCCATAGCTGTTTGTAACGGAGCGAAACTCGCAACTGAGTAAGTGTGGACAATACATTTGCGTTGGCTATCAGCAACTACAGATTCATACTTGCTACAACGACTTCGAGCAGTATCACAGGAAAAGAGACCTGAGCTCTTAAGTTAAGTTGCATGAAAGTTGGAACCCCTGTCATAACTGTAGAAATATTTTTCAAGTACTTTGAGACACACTGCGATGCTTCCTCTTCTGCAGCTCAGATAATGCTCTCGCGTTGCTGTGAACCGCAGGAGAAACACCGAGGAAACAACAAGTACAGCGACAGAGCAATAAAGTTGCAACAACTGCCTAGTAAGCTCACCTGATGGGTTGCCCTTCGGTAACTTGGACCTTCGGTGGCAAACGTTCGATAAAATCGGGAGAAGAACCAATTTCAGAAAAGTCTGAGTCACTGCTACTGCCTCTTTCGGTTTCGTCGGCTTCAGTTTCAGTGACTGAACCAGGCAACGTCGCCTTCTCTGATGCCGATACCATCGTAGACGCTTCCGAGTCTGGCTGGTATTCGTATGCTGCAGATAACCAAAATGTGCACAATTTAATATGTATAATGACGACAAAAGAAAACTTTGATTCCATTAACAAGAAAAAAATTATCGGTGTAAATGCATATAATTTTCAAATACGATATCAACTATTTGCAATCTTAAGTGTGGTATGATTTACATATCTAATTTTAACATGTGAATCTTAATCGATCGATTTATGACTCAAAATGCTTGCGCTGGCAATCTTTTCTATCCCATAAATTTTTGAAAAACAGAAAACAAACCTACAAGACATTGCCTGAGCGACTGATAATTAATGGCTTTGGCTACACTGGTGTTGCTTTAGGCATATATTCCAGATCACTGTCAGTTCTAAAACATCACTCCATTTGCTAACAAAACAAAGATCTTCCAATTAGCACATAAAATTTTTGATGGCGACCAAGTGACCCTTACCTTCTACAGTAAGTGTGGCGGTGCACCGAGCCTCTCCAGCCTTGTTGCGGGCGACGCATGTGTACTCGCCGGCGTCCTCAGGGAACACTTCACTGATCAGCAGACCCACTCGACCATCTTGGCTTTGGAGAGCCTTCACTTCTTTGTGGTGCCCAATGGGCCTGCCTTCGTGGAACCAGAAAATCTGCGGCGTGGGGGTGCCAGACACTCTACATGCGAACCGTGCAGGCTGTCCATCCATTATCTGGAGGGGCGCCAGCACAGGGTTGAACTGAGGACCAACGGCATCGGCCGCCCCTTCGCCCTCGACAAGCAAAGTCGCGGTAGAAGATGCACGGCCAACTTCATTTTGGGCAGTGACGCAGTAGTCACCGCTGTCATCCTCAAACACCTCGCCAATAACTAAGCGAGACTTGTTTTCTTCTGATGTAATGGAAACTTCCAGTTCGTCGTCTTCCTTTATCTTAATGCCATGTCGGTACCAGGCGAAGGAGGCTTCCGGTACTGCCGTTACCTCAACGTCCAAAATGGCAACTTCTCCTTCAGGAACTATTTGGGGCGCCAGGGCTTTTGTGAATTGAGGAGGCTGCATCACCACTTTTTCCTCCGCTTCTGTGCAAGAAAGAATTTCATTTCACGTTATGAATACTTATCCATAAGTATTGGTAGTAGGCCTATATCTAGCCACAATCAATACAATAAACGCTCTCAGGATTCAATCAATACTGTTTTCTAAGTAGAACTACTACTGTAGCATACTGCATAGACTTCGATGTAAAAATTTATCTTAATCATTACACATATTACTATTACTACGTAAATATCAACAATTACTGTAATTATGATATCGTTCATTCTAAAGTTTCACAAGACAATAAAATAACAGAGTTAGAGTAAAAAGTAAATAAGTATAACGGTCATCACAACTCACTGAGAACAACCAGAGACGCTGCCGTACGGGCCTCTCCAGCATCGTTGAAGATCCTTACTTCGTATTCACCAGAATCGTCTTCGAAGACTTCCTCAATGTGCAGTCTAGTTTGAGTAGGGAGATGCTCGATGTTGAACTCAACGGACGGCTTTATTTCCTTGCCTTTCTTGTACCACTTGATGTTTGGTGGAGGAAAGGCGTCAAATTGAGCAACCATATCCACGGACGCATGAGCCTTGATGACATTAGCCTTGAGGGGCACAGTAATCCGAGGGGCATGTCGCAGTTCGTCCTTTTCCAAAAGTTCCAAGTCATTCAAGCCTAAAAAAGCTGTAGTTTCGTCTTTTCCGAACTCATTGACGGCCACAACTCTGTACGGTCCTTGGTCATCGACAAAGACTTCAGCAATCGTGAGTCTAACTCGACCTGAGGCTTCGTCATATTCTTGCGCAAAGTCTGGTGTGTTAGGAAGTTCCTTGCTGCCGTGGTACCACACCACCTTAGGTGGGGGGTGGCCTGAGACTCGCGCCTCCAGCAGAGCAGGTGACGCATGGTTCACTCGCTGCCCCTGTAGGACCTCCGAGAACGTAGGTGCCTCCCCTCGAGGAGGATTATGTGAACTCCCTGTAGAGAAAAAATAAAATATATTGAGGGGAGTACACGTATAATTATTGCAAGTCAATATAAAAAACCCTACGCTGAGAAAATTCAAGCAAGTACGATAGTGCATCGACGGAGATACCTACCAGCCTTGGCGTGCTCAAGCTGTACGGTTGTATTATTTTAGTGCTCAGAGCATGACTTCCAGAAACAGTCTTTAGTGTACCGATCTAAGTCGCTTCCTCGAACAAAAATTTCTAGTCTGGTTCAACCATAATAAGCAAAAAACAGAAATCTAAAGCATTAGAATAACTTTTTAAATGTGCAAACAATTCATTTTTTTTACCAGAGACGATGGATAGAAGAAAAGCATGGACATCTGGAACTGAAAATGTTACTAAAGTCGTTGAAAGATTCACGAAAAATACCGATGGCTAATTGACGCAGACCCGGTCTTGCGAATAGTCATTTATGGCTTCATTTGTATTCCCATTGAAACTAAATAAAAACTGCATGAAATTATCACGACACTGTGAATAATCTGAGACAAATATAATTCTCAGTCAAGCACTGAGCTCGAGATGATAGAAGTGAATGCAATAAAGTACAAAAGGCAAAGGAGCGGCCTCTGCCAAGTTCACGGAAACCCTAAGATCTTCGACAATTATAACTCTAACAACACGCTGTGCTCGCCAATAAAGCAGCTCAAGCACAAGATGTCTCCATAAAAAATAAGCGATAAGTTGCTTTCATAAATATATGAAAGGGGAAAAAGAGCAGATGCAGTTGGGACGATGGCACGAGTTAGGGTCGCGTGATGGCTTTGTGTACAGGCCAAGATGGCCCGGTGCCAGCGCCAGAGAAGTTCACAGCCAGAATTAGAGCTCCGACGGCAGGCAGCGAAAGCTACTAAAAAGATTCATTGAAACTTTACGGCGCTCTTAAGACCATACAATAAACCAGCGGGCATTGTGCAATGTAATAGGTGCCTTTTTGTCTAGTATTGCGACCAGGTAGTTACAAGTGGTACGGAATGCTATTGATGGAAACCATATAGTAAACTAGAGGGCATTGCTCAGTATTGTAGCTACGTTGTAGTCTAAAATACTACCATTAATAATCGAAGGTACGAAAAAGAAGGATCCATATGTCAGGAAACATTCACGGGCTCTTAAAAAGTTATAACGGATCACTAAAAATTATAAATCATAATTACTTGTTGAGAATTGCAGCGAGCAGCGTGGGTAAGAACATTATTTACTAGGTGCTATTAGGCGTATTCGTGAACCTATTGTGTAGTGAATAAAAGTTGTCATTGTTACCATTATTTAACCCGTTCATGCATGAAATACATATCCATGTCTCTTAAATATAGCGCTTTTAACTCTGTTAGAAAAATAGATCGCACGGTAAGGTAAAATATAGGCTGAAGCCTAATACTCTCAAGATATGATGTTAATTTGCCAGAATGGCTACAGTAGTATTTTCATCCACTTTTAAGTAGCGATGAGACCTGCTAATGTGGCGAAACAAAAATCCAATCTATACGATTCCCGAGCCAGAGTGGCTCGAATAAAATTAAGTTTGTCACTTACGAAACTCAACTTGTCAAAAATACACTTAAATTTTTTATTTAATGGTGGAGATTTACTTTGTCACTAACGATTACTTGAGTTTTGCTGATGACAGATGTTATTTCATAATGGAGAAACAAAAATTCATTTGTATAAACTGATATGAAAATATGTAGTATTGAGATACTTCCTAAATCGTATCAGATATCGTAAAAATAAAAAAAAATAAGATTTAAATGTTTTCCAGAACAGTAGAAAGACCTAGCACAAGTACGGAAAAACTGAGCGAAATTGAACAGTACTTTACAAATGATAAATTCATTGCTTTTTATCAGCGTTTTGGGCGGGTTGAGGTTACTTTCTGCTTCATAGGATATTTTACTACACGTCTCTTGAACGAGGTCGCTGAACTATGTAGAAGGCATGCGCGGCCTGTGACGCTCAACTAAGCATGACACGGAGGAAAAACTACTACATAAAACGCGAGCAATGCAAATTGACAGGCTTGCAGGGTTTAATAATAACCTGCAGTGTACATGGCAGACAGAAGGCGAGGCGTACAGTAAGTATGACAGATCCCAGGTACACCAGCTTAGACACAAGCGAAGTTCGGGGAAGTGAATGACTGCTGATCGAGAGCGACAGTAAATAATATAGTTCGAAATGGACACTTAAGAGTTTTTCAACTAGTAACTGGTAAATTGAGAAATAACACTGTAACTTTTATCGATCAATTAATATTATTATTGCATTCCTAGCCTACAACTCCCCGCACACGGAGTGCGCTGTGAGTAAAAGAAAACTGTGGAAGAAAATAGGAACATGTAGTATGTCAAAAAGAACGAGGAGCTCATGAAGGAGAGCAACATTCGGTAAAGCAGAAGAGCACATAAAATATTCAGAAGGGCAACGAAGAATGAAAAAAGCATGGGCAAATTTGAGAGTTCTTAAGCACAACCAAATGAGCTGCCTCTCAAAATTTTAATCACTTCTGATAAAACGTATGAAGTGCAGATTTTCACTTGAAAAAAAAAATAAAATAAAAGATTGGCAAAGATGTTGAACAGTCTAGTTGTGGGCCAGATAGCAGAAGTTTACAAAGAGTCATTCGAAAATTTGGTAAAGCTTCCTTACCAAATTGCAAAGCAAAGTTATAGGTTCGAGATATATTGTCGAATATTTGTCAAAAATTATGGTTCGAGATAATTTAGGTTCGAGATAAATTGTCGAATGTATGACTAAAATTAAGCGATGTTCTGTGATACGGATATCAATGCGCACCTACAGTAGATGTAAAAATTGCAGAAATAGTGTTCAGTTTTAAGTTATGAGGAGTATGATCAGTATGTATGAAATAAATTATGTTTGTGATGCGACGGCGCACTGAGATGTGACGCAGAGATAACATAAGGTTAAATGAGAAGAAATGTTAATACAAATAATGCTATAAGTGATGCCCGCACAAGCAGCGTAGCGTGTCGTGCCTGTGATGCAAAACTGAGAGGTAGCAACGAGCTTCATGCGCTTGGCCTCATTTTCGAATGTATCCGACCCTATGGTGACCTTCGACGCACGCAAAGCCCAGTAACACGGACTCAAACCAACAAAGAGAGCTGAAGAGTCAACTCGTCATCTTGTAACTCTTTACAATTGCTTATAATTGAGATGGCAGTGCACTGCCGAATATGTAGTCTAGTGGGCGCTTTTGTTTCCGGATTCAGATACCGATAAGAACTCTGCAATTAGCAGTGCCAAGTGGCTACAGGGAGCTTAAGAGCTAGGGTGTGAGGTTGTGGGTCCAGCATGCGATATGAATGCGGCAGAGAGGCTGGAACAAAAGTAAGCGCCTATAGAAACAGTCGGTGGATCTAAAAGTAAGTAATGCTGCATGCCGACGCTCCAGTACAGCAACATGGCGACACCGCAGTAGGTATTCTAATTAAGATGGCAATATACGGCAATATGGCGACACCGCAGTAGGTATTCTAATTAAGATGGCAATATGGCGACACCGCAGTAGGTAGTCTAATTAAGATGGCAATACGGCACCATAGCAGCATGGGGATACTTCAGTATGATAAGATGACAGCACGGCACCACTACAGACTAAGCAACTAGACACTAAGCCAGCATTACACGCTACCCGGAACGTAACTTCCCCTCCATGTAATTTTACACAGTGAGTTGGTTGCTTGCTTTGTCTCTCCATCCTCTACCAGATGGGACGTACCACTGATACATAAGATGCTGCTTGGAAACCTTTTCAGCGTAGAGGCAAAATGTTAATTTGCCGTAAGTACTTTGAAGAGGAGATAGGATCGAAGAAATAGGAAGTATCGTTAAAATCACAATTTTATATTGCGTAATGCCGTAGTAGGCCACTTGAGTTGAACTACTTTCACTATGTTGAAAGATATTTTCAGGTAATGTGCTTTGGAGACCAACTGTATTTTTAACATTCTTTCTAACTGAATCAAACGTAATCACTTGCGATTGGTGCATAAATATCGATTCAAATTAGCGAAACAGAAATGCCAGGTTGAAGTGGCGGATAAGTCAAAACGAAACAGATTAGTTTACCCTGGCACTAACGAGTGAATGGGAGACGCATTCAAAGGTCCAAAATATGATATGAAGAGAGAAATGAAAGAATAGCAAATCTATAAGTCAGTGTAAATTCTAAATATTCGAACCCCAGTAAAATTTAGTTCAACAATTTACTGCGAATACAGTACAGTTACCTTTAATATTATCATACAGGATACTTCTTAGTGGTAATAATCCTCCATTTAAGTATCGTGAGGTGGGGTTATTTTATCCGCTATGGGGTAACTTAGTGATGTAGTAGTAGTTTTTCTCATTGTAAAGAACCGACAGCGCTTGGAAGTTATTATTTCAGTTGTACAGTATATGAACCTCACTACTTCTATGCTAACTCATACATTTGTCCGTTTTAAACCAATTGTAGAAAAAAATTACAGTACAAAGTTACCCCATGCTGATAACGTAGCCTACTTACGATAATAACAGAAAAAAAAACACAGAAAATAAAAGTTTCCACTGGCTGTAGGTAATGCTGCAAGGCCTCTCAAAATAAATATAATGAAAAATAAATAAAGCGTAGCATCAATCAAGTAACGACAGATTGGTTGGTAACGGTACGGTCCAACGGTAGCCCGCCTTGCCACAGCAATATATAGCGATAACAGCAGTTCTTTTAAGCTGCACGGCATGGGATGCTTACACGCCGGGAAACGGGAAGACGTGCTGGATTTGGCACAATAGTTTTCTCAAAATAAAAGATATCAAAAATGAGAAGACGATGAAGAAAGGATATTAAGAAAATGAAGCGCAGAATTACAGTTCAAGAAAGAAACGAAAGTAAACGCATGCATGATGGAACACCGAAAGAGAAAAGTGAAAATTGCTACGAAGGGAAGCACAAGAAACTACGAGGGTTAACTGAATGTAACCGTTGACCCCATCTAGCGCTGAGGTTCTATTTACTCGTGCTACGGATGACCAAAAAGAAAGAAACCAACGGCTGACGTAAACTAAACGACCACTAAAATTCAAGCGATTCTACCGTAAAGTACCGCGGCCCAACGACCTGTCAGTCGCAAGTGAAAGATATTCTCGAGAAAATGAAGAAATGCAAGAGCAATGGGTGTAGTCAAAGGAAAACTTACAGAGCCAAGAAAACATTGCAAGAGAAGCAGAAGTAGCGCAGAGGAGCACAGCACCATCCCCTGAGCTGTCCACCTTAGCACTGGCACCCGTAACTGCCCAACACTGCAGTGCCAACACCCTCTTGCCAATATTAGCAATGATGTCACTCCTTGCCTTCACTTGTCATTGTCTCCTCCCGGTGGCAATGTTAATTGCCAATGTTTACTTAAAGTTTGCTGCGACGTTTACTTCGCCATCAATGGGATCACTAATGTTTACCGAGACTATTGCGTAGTTGACTAAAACGTGATGACAATCATAAAAAGATATTAAAAGTATCTTCACAGGGCTAACACTTCTGCTCGCGCATTAGAGTACAAATGCAAAAAATAAATAAAATATTATTTATATAAATGAATATAATCCTAAGCAAACCTCAAGCACGCTTGAAATAAATACAACCACAGGAAAGTGTTCGGAAACAGTACTTGATAAGTAATGGTCAGTATTTTATGATTCCTTTACAGCAAATCACAGTGCAGTACACGCTCTCTACTGTACTGCGTAAAACGAAAAATGCAACCAAAATTTCCTCAAATTTCGAAAATAAGACTAGGAGGAATTGCCCACGCTTAGATAAAGAGTATCGGACAATGGCTCTCCTAAAAACTAACCAAGAGGAAGATTTATCTCGAAAAAAGCTCAGAATTTGAAAAATAATCAACAGCTAAGTCTCAAATTTCCCCACTGTTGTCTTAAACGAGCCTGACACGGTGTCAGCTTCTTTGAAAATAGAAAATATGTGTGTAATTGACTGATAAACATATGTGTGTAATTGACTGATAAACATATGTGTGTAATTGACTGATAAACATATGTGTGTAATTTACTGATAAACATATGTGTGTAATGGACTGATAAACATATGTGTGTAACTGACTGATAAAAATATGTGTGTAATTGACTGATAAGCATATGTGTGTAATTGACTGATAGATATTGCAGCTAAAGATCAATAGCATAAAAGCCATGTTATCTACAAGGCAAAAATATCAGTAAGGATATCGTAGATTGCTAGTGATGATAATGACCTCAGTAAAATTTATACGATTTAGCGATAGTCAGGCGCTAATAAATCTTAATTAATAGACAGTAACTATCCAGTTAATAGAATAAAATACGCATAAGAATATGCAAAATACTACCAAGTTCTCTAAACTTCAATATTTATACAGAGGTGCTCGAAGTTGTAGGGTTGATATTGGAAAAGTGTAACAAAAGATCGCACGAAAATCTACGGACTTAACTTTTCACATTTAAGTTACTATCAAGGTAACGCACTTGAAGCTGAGGACAGGCAAAGCGGCTAGGGTCGTTTCAAATGTTGGTATACATTCTAGCTTCGTATGTAAAATACAGCCAAAAACTTTTTACTCAGCCAAGAACTAACAAGATAAATTTAATAAATTCCATGGACAGTAATCCCACGCTATTCGCGAGGGCTACGTTCCATCAAAGGGTCGCGAATAGCGAATCCGCGAATAGCGAATACCTAAAACATAGGAAATAAATAAGCTACGTTCCTGAAGAAGTACGTATGCTCCTCAATAATTTGCCCAGCTCCTCTTCAGTCAACTCGTATGCGGCCGGCATCTTCAGTGATTTTCTTTATGGCATAATCGGCCGTTGGTAAACCTTGAAAGTTGTTGACTGCTTCCGGCCAGAGATTTTTCCAACAGAAACTGTTCTTACCTGTGTGTGAGTAGAAGTGAGTAATGTGTGTGTAGAAGTGCGTGATGTGTGTATAGAAGTGCGTGACGTGTGTGTAGAAGTGCGTGATGTGTGTGTAGAAGTGCGTGACGTGTGTGTGTGTAGAAGTGCGTGATGTGTGTGTATAGAAGTGCGTAATGTGTGTGTAGAAGTGCGTGTGTATAGGTGCCTGATGTGTGTATAGAAGTGCGTGATGGGTGTGTATAGAAGTGCGTGATGTGTGTATAGAAGTGCGGGATGTGCGTGTAGTGTATAGAAGTACGTAATGTGTGTATAGAAGTGCGTAATGAGTGTGTATAGAAGTGCGTAATGTGTGTGTATGGAAGTGCGTAATGTGTGGGTACAGAAGTGAGTGATGTGTGTGTACAGAAGTGCGTAATGCGTGTGTATAGAAGTGCGTAATGTGTGTGTATAGAAGTGCGTGCGTGTGTGTGTATAGAAGTGGGTGATGTGTGTGTATAGAAGTGCGTAGTGTGTGTGTATGGAAGTGCGTGCGTGTTGCGTAATGTGTGGGTACAGAAGTGCGTGATGTGTGTGTACAGAAGTGCGTAATGCGTGTGTATAGAAGTGCGTAATGTGTGTGTATAGAAGTGCGTGCGTGTGTGTGTATAGAAGTGGGTGATGTGTGTGTATAGAAGTGCGTAGTGTGTGTGTATAGAAGTGCGTGCGTGATGTGGGTGTATAGAAGTGCGTGATGTGTGTATAGAAGTGCGTGATGTGCGTGTATAGAAGTGCGTGATGTGTGTGTATAATAGTGCGTGATGTGTGTGTATAGAAGTGCATAATGTGTGTGTATAGAAGTGCATAATGTGTGTGTATAGAAGTGCGTGCGTGATGTGTGTGTAAAGAAGTGAGTGATGTGTGTGTATAGAAGTGCGTGTGTGATATGTGTGTATAGAAGTGAGTGATGTGTGTGTATAGAAGTGCGTGATGTGTGTGTATAGAAGTGCGTGAAGTGTGTAGAAGTGCGCGATGTGTCTGTGTAGAGTTGCGTGATGAGAAGGCGTGTGGGAAGCAATGAGCTGTCACAGAAACGGGTAAAGGTTCATTTCACGGGTGTAATTTTTGGGCCAAGGTTCATCAGTCGAGAAGTTCGTTGGTCAGAAAGTTCGTTAGAGGGGAGGTTCGTAAGTCGGGGTTATACTGTAATTACTTCATAGGACCGCGAATAACCGAGGGCGCCGCGCGAATAATGGAGGACTGTCGCACTCCAGGCCGTCGCGAATAACCGAAACCACGAAAAACGAACCCGGGAATATCGGGAAATTACTGTAAGGAGATGCATTGCGTAAACAATGGCTTCAATAATCTCAATTCTCAAGTTTGCTAAATCATAGGGTAACTGCAACAAATTAACAACCTTTGGAAATATAAACGCTCAACAGCATATAAAAACCACATTAACATACATATAGACGTTCAAATGATTTACCTATGTGATATAATGCAACTTATTTCACACCGAAAATAAGATAAGTTGCAACACTTGAATGAAAGTTATAGAATAAATAGATATATTTAAAATTTTGTACCATTACGCATAGAGTAATGAAATGAAAACATTAATGCACTCGGAAAACTACATGAACCAACAAAAAAGATCAAAATGTACAATCCGGAAAGTTATGTACATAATAAAAATTGGGATCGGGAAACGCATAAAAAATGTTATATGGGCTGAAAAAAATCCTGCACGCGGTCACATCTCATTGACAAAACGAAGTAACACACGCTCGTGTGCTGTACCGAAAGTACTCCATGGTTCAATAAAAATTATACGCTAGTTTAAAAAAACCATGTCGCTTTATTTCAGTCATAAATACAAAACTGCAGGAAAGTCAAGAAATTGCGGCCAGCCATTCCTGTCCATCGAAAATGAGGATGTCCAGCTTCAAAACGAAGCTGCAGTTGGGAGCATTTCAGAAAAGCCTCGGCTATAAACTACGATGCAGAGGTTAGCACGCACACAACACACGACGTTAGCTAGTAACCAAACGGATTTTACCTCCGACGGTGAGGCATGCGTAAGAAGTAGCCTGTCCAGCAGGATTTATCGCCTCCAGGCTATACAGTCCGGCATGTTGCTCTTCAGTTTTTTGAATAGTGAGGGTAGCAAAATTGTTCTTGAAATCGATGAGGATGTTGCTGCTTTGCGCTAAGGGAGCTGTGTTCCTGTACCAGCGAACCAAGGGAGTCGGTAAGCCCAAGACTTTGCAGCTGAAGACAGTTGGTAGATCAAGAGTGGTGGTCGTTGACTGGAGGGGAAACTCAAACGACGGTGGAATTTTATCAATATTTTTGGCTTTGGTGTCAATGCGCTTGAGAACTTTTCGTTTTCGTGGGTGCTGCGCGGGCAGCTCGTTTTTGTCAAGAGACACGAAGTCCTCATCAGGTGCAGCGCTAGCGGACCCTTCATTTCTAGCTTTTGGTAAAGATAGGGTAGTAGGGGTACTCTGCAATGACGAAAAGCCATTCTCTGTTGGCCGCCGCGATGTGACCCGCAGGTTAGGGAAACTAAATGCCTTGTCTCGTGTAGCAGGCAATGGAGGTTCTTTCCGTTGCACCTGCGCAAGTCGTTGCTTCATCAGCTGCAGGAAGTTCGATTGGTCAGAGTCAGGTACATCCCGTTGTGGCCGTGGCGTAGGTCGTAGGTGCACAGCCTCTCGACAAGTTTGTTCCTCTGGAGGCCCCGAAGAAATTTTTTTACTCTCAATATTAAGATCAGCTTTTGAGTTTGAATCGTCGACTGGTCGTCCAGAAACCGCTGGTTCGGAAGATTCCATATCTTCCGTCACCAACTTGATCGGCTGCCGGAGATGTAGTCTGGGTAGACGCCAGGGACAAGCGACATCGGGTACTTCGAACTCGAACGAGTCGGAGCCTCCGGTGAACTTAGGAACGAAAGATCTTGCTACTTCATCCTCTCCTAACTCTGCAGAAGGTAACACACTCATTGCAGAGGAAGCAACATGGAAATAGCGAAAAAAAGTTAGCGCGCCACGGTGCTTGCTGTTTCAAATGCAAGAACTTCAATGCGGCGGCAGAAAGTATCCACAACCATACGACATGCTGGATGCCAGGCGAAGAAGGAAATTGCAAAAATAAATTATACTTCTCAGTGCAGCACCTGAAACTTGTTAGATTATGCAAGTGCAGTAATTGAAGCATTCATTTCAAATTTATATTCATTGCATTGAAAGGGGTGAAAAATCTACTATACTAAACCTTTAAAAATGTGAATGAGCCAGAAAACACTTCGGTTGGTAGTAACGTGCAGCTATAAGTGGCATGAAAGTAAACGAATGGGAAAATGTAGAGCTTCTGCACACAACATGTGAGGAGATACAAGAAGAAGTAATAAAAATGCTACTACTACCTTATTGCCAAAGCTACACTAGGCAAACGCACGCTCCACTTATGAGGGGACGTTCAGCTTGCAAGTCGTGCCGTGCCCAGCGAAATGCAGTTGTTTAGATACTCATGCGAGTTGAGCATTCGCTCATAGGTTGAGCATACGACCGCACTGTGCAGCTCTGGCGTAACAGGCTATGAAGTACCGGCAAGGAGAAATGTAAAGAGATACAATCACTGAAGGAAAACATAAGAGGAGAGTGAAGAGGGAAGGAAGGTAAGGCGTGAACGGGAAGAGGAAAATTAGCGTAGCATGAGAGGGGGTGGCGGAGACAGTGAAAGGCGAGAGTAAATGGGGAGGGTAGTAGCGGAGTGAGAGGGACTGGCTGCATGAAGAGAGAGAGAGAGCATGAGGGCGAGTGAGAGAGGGAGGGAGAGGCGTCCTAAAGAGAGCGAGAGTAGGTGTGAGAGGTAAGTACGGGGAGGGAGAGACCCCCCAGGGGGCGGAGCCTCAGAGCGGCGGCTTCAAAAGAGAATGCCACATCAGAGGGTCTCGCAGTGAGCGACTAGCGTGACGTGAGTGAGGTGATGTGGTGTACCGCAACCTAACATTGCTCAAGAGTGAAATTTGTGCTAAAGGCGGTCCGGCAATTTGTGTACAGCGTATCTGGTGTACGGAGAGACGACACGCAACTGAACATGTTGGTAAGTCACTGTCTGGGTACGAAACTCTATATAAAACCATTAAACTTCACGATTAGCCTGTGTAATTGTGATATTGAGTTTACTTCGTTGTTTATTTCTGAGAAATACGGAAATACCACTCTATGATTAATGCCTACGGTTATTCTTAATATAATAGTGAAACCAGATCAACCATAAAATTTTACAAGTGGCTAGTAATGTATTTTATTCGGCAAAATGCTTGCACATTTCGTTCACATAAAGATTTCCGTAACATCACATGCATTATTATAGTGCAATCCATAAATGTGAATTCAAACTTGCTTCGCAAATTTTGTGCATGATTAATGTCACTGCTTTCAAGACCTTAAAATCGTCTCCAGGAACCACCCTTATGTATGTATCGCCAGTTTTTTTTGCCATGAAACTTGAATGGCTCCACTAGCGGTTATTTCCTACCGAAGCCACATCCTCAGTTTCACTGATAATACCATGTTATTTGCATTCACGTGGTGGTGTAGGCACAAAACTGTGCTGGAAAGGAGCTCTAAGGAATATGGCAATGACATGAACATCATACAATAATGGTCGCGTGGTAGGTGACAATGATATAGAACATTCAGGTGATATGAAGCTGATCATGACATTCAGTATTTTTATAACCACGTATCATCGAGCAAAAATTTGTAGGCAAAAGAAATACCTTATTTTGCAATCACAACTAGAAACGTCAGCACTCTCATATATTAGTTCAAGAATGGACAGACCAGAGTTGCATCGAGGAATTGTCTATAAGTGTAGTGGAATTGTCTTTGGAATTGTAGAGGAATTGTCCATTAACAAAAAGGAATATTACCAGACGGTATTTTGATCAGTCTTTCACTAGCTCTGAATGTGTGAGATGTAGGTACTTAGCAAAGAACGAGAAATTTTTCTCAAATGTAGATGCATAATTGTAAATGTACCTAATATTTACACTCGGTGATGTACTCGTATCTTCAGACGTAACTTGAGGTAATAATGGTCTTGTCAGAGAAGGATACAGAACGTGCTCGTACTGTCAGCATTGCGGTCGCATTATAAAACGTACCTAGTCAGCAGTAAAGCGACTACCAGCGAAATTACACGACGTCGAATGCGTAAATAAGAATTACTAAACATCTAGAGTAGCTTTAGCATAGAAATGCAGACAAAAAACTATAACGTGAGTGAATAATTAGGTTTGATTAACTTGAGAACAAAGGCAAACGGTAGCATATATTCTTTGAATTATTACTATTAGCATATATAAAAACCGTTCAATTGACTTGGGACAACTAATGTTTCAAAATAAGTCCATGCGTAGGCTACAGGTTTTACAAAAGGTAAGTGCATGCAGAGGACAATGTCACCATTTTAGGAGAAAATTTTAATATAAAAATCGCTGACCGAGTGTAAAGGGAGGTGGTGTTGCCCAAGGGAAGTAGTCATAAACGCTCGAAACTGACAATTTTCGATTAAATATGCAGGTAAGTTCAGCCAAGGACAAAGTAAATCGACAGCAGGCTGGGCCAAGGTAAGTCCACATGCATAGAGCAACGTATGGAGATGTGACAGTATCAGAGGCCTGCCTGCCTCCTGCTCTCAGCTTATCTCTTCTGTCTCAGCTCAGAGCGCGTTGTGACGGATGTCAAAGCAGCTGCTGCAAGACAAGCAACGCTTTGATGCGCGCCACAATGCGCTCTATAGCACGCATGAGACAGAGGCAGAGACAGCGGGGCGGGCTTGCGCTGGGACCGTGTGGGAGGTAATACCCAGACAGAATTAATGCTCGGCGGGAGGTTACCTACACCGACAAAGATCGAAGAAGCTCCGTAGTAATGTCGAAATGGGGAAGACACTGTGGGTGTTAGAGGAAAAGTGACACAAGCCGTGAGAATACGGGGCGGTCTAAGAGGAAATGGAAACGTATGTCCGGAGCGGCGGGAAGTGGGAATACTGGTTGTTAGGGAAGGTTACTTGATGGTGCTCCTCATAACCAGAAAATAAAATAAAAGGCCAAGGCAGGACTTTTGTTATACGTGCTATAAGTGGTAGGAATTAAGGTATGTTCTGGCCTTCAACAGACAACTGAAGAACTAAATATAGACCTTGCCTATGAGTCGACAGAGTAATCACTGAAATGGGAGGTTCGCTGTACTTTGTTTAGTGTAATTTCATTGCTGTTACAATAATGCAGAGATTTCGTTAATTGTGTCAGCTTATTTTAGACTAAGATAAAGTCATTCTTTCATTATTTGTGATTTACATATGTCTGTTTTTGTAGTGAGTTTGCGCTGAGCTAACCCAAGGCTGCATTATTAAGTCAGCTGCTCTCTTTAAAAAAATGTAGGGCGACGTAGCAGCCCGTTGCTTATAGCTCCGAGAGATTTTATTTTTTACCTATTACTCATATACAGTAATTCAATTATCACTGCTAGTCAGGCCATTTATTTGTTCTTCAAAAGGCTTAAGTACAGCTGCTGTCATTTCGTCTTGACTCATTGTGGATGAGTAAAGCTGAGGAATGCGAACAATAGCTGAGTCACATGGAGTAGGGTGAGCATGCGTGTGTATGTGAGCAGGCGGTGGGTGTCAATAGCATGTGAATCACGACTGTTTTCACTGCCGTGAGTCACAGTAATAAACACAGCCAAGTTTTATGTCAGGTAAAAAGAGGGAGGCGCCGCCACCTTTGGGGTGTTAGTCATAAGCAACCGCGGCCGCTCTCCTCATTTGGCAGCCGCCGAGTCACGGCCATATAAGGTCGGCACATCCATGGTCTCCTCACCAGCCTCCCACTTTCATTTCTCTCTTTAGTACTGAAGCTAAGCAGCTCCCGTTTTCCAAATAAAGTCAGGTTTTAATTCGATGTTTTCTGCCGTCAGGTGCAGTGCGGGTGCGTCAAGCGGGTCGCGGTTCCTGAGCCGCTCCAGGGCCCCAGAGTTTGAGGGCGAGGACACGGTGCCTGAGGGCCACGCCAGCAGCGGCTAGTCCCCGCAGACACAAATGCAGAACTCGGGATATTCACACAAGGTTTGACAGAAGTGAAGGAGCATCGGCGGCTGCGGAGCAGGCAGGCAGGGAGGCGGTGGAGGAGCTCACCCCACTTCAGCAGCACACCGCCCCTCGCACCTCAGTTCTGACACGGCCGTGCTATTTTGAGACGTGTAACCCACCGGAGGCTCTCCCTCTCACATCGCAAGCTCCGCCGCTGTATTACCTTCTCTAACTCACATGTTCAACTTGTCCTCACATCTCGTAATGATACGTTTGTGTGACGTCTCTTGTGTCTCCGAGCAATAAAGGTGTGATCTGGGATGTTTGTGGTTGTCATCCTTTTCGGCTTCGGCCAGGCATGACGCCGAGGGCGCGCTAATGTTCACACTCTAACAAAGCGTAGCAGCGGCCTCCCCGATGGACAAAAGGCGAATTTCACAGAAACACGGGCAGATGTCACCGTATTTCGCCACACGATTAGCATCTCGGAGATTTTCTTGAGAAAAGCAGAAATGCTGCAAGGAGCGCGCCAGCAACTGAGCCGAATAACTCCGCCGAGCTTGAGTTAATTAAAGTTTTCTCTTTGATGGCATATTGGCACGAACGCCGAGGTTATCAGAGAGTCGGGCAAGGCTTGGGGCCGGTCGGACCGAGAGTAAGTAAGCTCAGTCGTCTACATTAGCGTTGCCAAGACTTTTTATTGTCCAATGTTAAGCGTGCGGCCGCAGGGTGCGCTTTTCTCTTTCTCGATTCTTGACTTCGCGACAGAACTGATTCTTTCGTGAGTAGATTTGAAAGAAAACAGTAGTGAGATCTTAGTGCCTCAAACACAGGTGTGTAATATAACTAATGCTATGAAAGGGAATAACAGCTTACTAAAGTATTTATATGAAGGCTACTCTGCCGTAAGCAGTCAAACGCACTGAGATATCTGTGTTTTGTGCTTTTTGGGTAATTTGAGACATAAAATTACAAGGTATCAGCGGCGCTAAAAATGACAATTCCCTGAATTTATAAGATCGATAACGGAGCCGAATACGCCCTAGCTTATAAACTAGCTGTGTTTGAAGAGGGGAATCGCGATGCCACGACAAACGAAGCGTCAGCGCCACTCAAAAGCATAGTTCCCCGAAATCATACGGTCGGTAAAAATATAACGGAAAGCTTTACTGACAGACGACTTCCCTCAACGCAGCGCAGTTGGATGCTGGCCATCATTTGTCGCGCGCTGTCAGCCGTTAATGCAGTGTACTGTTCTTAATTACGCGCTTTCCTTTCACAAAAAGTAGCAGTTTGGCGCTCATGCAGAAAAAACAACTGACAACATACAAGGCTATCATTGTAATGGCTACCGTACGTTTCCCGCTTANCCATCATTTGTCGCTCGCTGTCAGCCGTTAATGCAGTGTACTGTTCTTAATTACGCGCTTTCCTTTCACAAAAAGTAGCAGTTTGGCGCTCATGCAGAAAAAACAACTGACAACATACAAGGCTATCATTGTAATGGCTACCGTGCGTTTCCCGCTTAGCCACTCAGCGGCATTTAAGCCTCAAGAGCTTCAGGTAGTTTCCGACCGATGCAGCGCCTGGCAAGACGCGTTCTGCTCGGTGTGTTTGTCACTGTGGGTTTTCTGGCAGATATTTCACGACTAAAGAAAAAGACGATGTCCAACAAGCACTGAGTAGAGCTGAACGGACATTGGCGTCATGACCGCAGCTTTTGATAGTCGTAAAAGTGCAGTGAGAAGCACGACTACACGCAGGCGTATACAGGTCGGGAGAACTGAGCTAGGGAGGCCAGGTTAGTTGTGAGTGAGAGAGAGAGAAGTGTGTAAGCATGGGTAGTGTGTACCTAAATATAACCAACACCGCCACCTGGCATGTGTACACCTCTCGCTCTCAGCACATAGGCGTCCAACATATACAAGGGCAGCCCAACATACCACCACCCCCCTGCGTGGCCTTGTCGGAGACAGCAAAGCTGCGCTGTGAGATATGGGCGGTCGCAGTTAGGAAAAGTGCCGCACATGTGCACCGTTCAGGTAATATTTACTGAGGGAGACAAGACGGTATTCTGCGACCCAGTCAAGTTACTACCAAGCCGTCCGTGACGCTCACAGTAGGTATAGGAAGTGCACAGTGTAAAATGTTCATGTATAGTTGGAGTACTGGAAACCGAATTCGTATAGTGGGGAGACAGTGCGACAGTATGTGAGTGGTGGAATTGTTACCAAAATAAACATAGAATTCACAGTGTAGAATATGTTCGGTAAACATGTTTGTGCATTGCGTAGGTATTGGAGTTCGAATATAGTACGGAAAGTACAGAATGCGCTGTCAGGGTGAAGTTGTCATCGCATGAGCCGTGACATGCAGTTATAATGTAGGTTACATGCAGTAGGATACGCTTCCGTGTTGTATAGATGCCAAAATTATAATAATAAACTGTACTGTGTGGGGACATTCACAGGAGAGTGCGCAATTTCCTGTTGTAAATAGGAGCACTGACGTTTCTATGAAAGTTGTGATTGATACCATACACTTTTAGCTGGGCATTTTATTGAAATTAAAGCATAGTCTTACATAAAATAATCTTCAAGTACTGATCAAATGACCAATGGAAAAAACGAACGAACGAACGACTTAAAATATTCAACAATGATCCACAGTATATATGCTAACTAAATGACCCGACATGCGTACGAATAAAATCACTAAGTGAGCAAAAAGCAACAGATATGAGCGAGATTCGTAAGCATCACTCGAGGATGAATAAGATGAACAAACCTTAACAGTAGGAGAGAATTAAAAACCTTTAGCGTCACACGGGTGGGTGACTCTCATCGAATATGCAGTTCGATAGGAAAACAATATTTCGTGCGACAAAGCTCTTGTGTTTCTATAGCATAAGATAACCTGGACATCCTATAGCTTGTCGACTGTCGTAATCCTTTATGTTCAGATAGACCAGTTTAGACACCTCGGTGTATATACTTCTACCTGCTAATTATCAAGACGGACATGAAACGCTTGAAGGAAAGTACCGTCGAGCTGGAGCAAACGGGTGTTTATTACCCCGTATTCTGACATTTAACTAAAGTACGACACTTCTCTGTAATTACAAAATGGTATGAACTGCCTGGCGTCGATCTAACAACATACACAATACACAACAAATGAGACGCTTTCGAGCAGCGGCCACTTCATATATATATAATCTAACAAAAAGTGTATAATTCACGCGTGGATGAAGTGGAAGATATGATTTGCCAGTAATCCTAATCCACGAAATCCAGGAGGGAATTATTCAAATGCGTGGGCACATCGATGGTATAAAACACGATCAAAAGGTGACATGCAACTCATGCAATATAGGACGTTGGTAAACCATAGCCGACACTGCTGCCAAGACTTCACACGAAAGAGGTCATTATGAAGGAATTATGCTAGCGGTTTCAATGGAGGTCGCTATACAAAACTTGGCAGATGGAAACTTAATGGCCACGTAGAATCAAGTTATTTCCGGTGAAAAGAGAGACAGTATTCTAATAATAATTAGCATCAGGAAACATTCTCAACTAATGTTATGGAAGGAACCGCCGTAGGACCACAAGGTTCCAAACCATGCTTCGGATAAGAGTACTCCGATTGGAGCTCACGAAGAACGCTAGACGTCTATAAATTTGATAGAAAAGATCAATTTGAAGTGAGAATCAGCAGAGGTGACAAAGTTACACAAGATGGCTTCACTGATCCTTACTTTGTACGGTGATGATGGCAGAGGTCTCGGCCTGACCAACAGGATTGGTGGCGCGGCAAGTGAAGCTGCCTGTGTCCTCAGGGTATGTCACTTTGATATCGAGCACAGCTACGTTGCCTTCCATGCTCATCTGGGGGCGGAGGAGAGCGACTATTTTACACTACCGCTCGTAATTTATTGTGCTATATTTACGATATTTTACGCTATTAGAAGCTATCTTCTGTATTACGAAATATGTCTTAGGTTGTTAGGCGTAGAATTCAGCGTCATTCGACGCTTTAATGTAGGCAATTCCTATAATATATTATACGCTAACAAACAGAAGGTGCCACCAGATGAAATAAACTATCCAATAACGCGTTATCTAAGCCCTATAAAAGAAGATGAATTTGAATTTCATTATTTATGTTCTTCGAATTGATTTATTATTATTTTTTTTAAATATTGATTTAAGCATTTCGTGTTCCCCACTTAGTTAAATAAGGAGATAAGTATTCAGATCATGATTAGAAAGGCGGCAGTAGACGGAGCAACAGGCCCATTCATAGAGAGCCGCCGGGACGCACTGGCTACAAACTCGCCATTGGCTAAGTAAGTTTGTGTACGGGCGTCGGTGTACGTGCGGGCGTCGTTCAAGTTCGTCTGCTGTTCCTGCTCGCCCTTATCGCAGATTAGGTTAGGTTAACTTAGGTAAGGTTGGGTTCGGTAAGGCTAGGTTAGGTAACGTTAGGTTAGGTAACGTTAGGTAAGGTTAGGCTAAGTCAGGTTTGGTAGCGCTTATTGTAGTGCTTCTGGTGGTTATTGCGCGGCAAGAAAGCTTACTTCAACGCACGCACAGTGATGAGCGCACACAGAATAGCGAGTTTGTAGCCAGTGCCGCTGGGACATGCGCCTCGGCCCTCTATGAGCTATTGCTACTGAAATTAGGTTTAATTTTCTTCACACAGAGCTTATAAAGAGTGGACTTCAGTGGTCGAAATTTATAAGCAGAACCACGAANAGTGATGAGCGCACACAGAATGGCGAGTTTGTAGCCAGTGCCGCTGGGACATGCGCCTCGGCCCTCTATGAGCTATTGCTACTGAAATTAGGTTTAATTTTCTTCACACAGAGCTTATAAAGAGTGGACTTCAGTGGTCGAAATTTAAAAGCAGTACCACGAAAATTTGGTTTTCAGATCTGGACTCATATATTATAGCGTATATTACCTACGGCTAAAATACATAATAATAGATATATACGTAAGTTTTTTCTGCCGTATTTTCAAAATTGGTTCTACCATCACAGCATATTAGCCATAAGCGTAAGCAACGCAGCGAGGCTGACGCAAGTTCTATATATATACTGACATTTATGAAAGCTGGGTACACTGAGATATTATTATACGTTGAAGTTAGCTGTGTAATTCTAGCGTTTTAGTCGTTATTTCTTCAACCAATAAAGAGAGTCAACAAATGTTATACATCACTAGCAGTTCAGTAGATGCACGTTATTGTAACAGAGTAGACAGAAAGTTCTTACCAGATATTTGTTAACAAATGTGGCGTATAATCGCTAGTGAGAGTAACTTACGATGAGACGATGCATTTATGAAAGGATACCTGAACAACATTCACTATTTATGGTGTTATAGCGTAATTGTGATCACTACTTATTCGTATAGCCTGGTAGTAGTACCATTGCATGAACAATATCTGTGCCCGCTGTTAACTCATTTGTACTCGCTAACTTATTTCGACTTACACCTGTACCATTTTATTTGCCACAAATTATTAGTAGCAAGAATCATTGGATTACTATATCAAATTCTAAATCTGGATGCCGTGCAACTGAAGTGGATCACTGCTTCGTATCCTGCTTCGAAATTACAAACATCTCAACAGTGAGGGCAGATCACACACGGCTACTTGCATATCCTACTGATGTTCCATTTATACAGTACAAGTAAAGACTATAGTATGAGTAAAACACTCCAACAAACTTAAACAAAATGGCAGCTTACATACAATGTGTTCGCTCCGTAGCAAAGACCCGTTGATACCGTCTTTCCACCTCAAATATCTGTTTCATTTGAGGTGCTCAAATTTTGACCTATTCAAACTTATAGTCATACAATATTATATTGGTCGATTATGTTGGGAACTAGTGACCCGGGCCGTCATTATAAATGACGGTAGAAAATTAGCACCTCAGGAAAACCCTTGCTGTCTCCTGTGCTTATTACTGTTCAGAAGC
>LQNS02278125.1:4895087-4959573 GCA_001587735.2 Parhyale hawaiensis | reverse complement strand
GAACAAGTTCAGACACGATCATGCAGGCAAGTTCAGGTCCCTCAGCTGGAGCGCCCAAGTGCGACCCCTGTATCCAAGATACCGTCTTCGGCACCTGAATTTTCTCCTATCTTATTCCCATAGAGCGTGACAGGAAAGATATAAATATAGTTGTAAGTAAATAAACAAATAAATAAAAACACGACGTGAATTATTACATAGTACTGATTTTAGCCATATTATTATAATCCATGGCAACCCATACGTATTCTCCCCAAATAATGGGAGAAATTCCACTCATGATCGTATGTACGAAATCCGTTGATAACCTACCACGGTTATGCTCTAGCATATGCTCTACCATATATAGTCTTCATTCATCCATGTACTACCATCGACATTCGTTTCCTCAACAAACTTAAACAACCAATATTGCCTCCACCTATATCGACCTAAATATGCTAAAATCAACGGTATATTATGGTCGACATACCTACCATATTGTTTTATCATCCATAATCGACCGTAATCCCTCATACACCACTATATTCTACCATAATCACAACCATTATTTCCAACTGGGTCGAAAAAAATGTTGTTTTAACGCTGTATTCCCCTGCATAATCCGTCTTTTGTTGCCAAGCGAGATGTATAAGTAAGTAACGTAGGATGTTTTACAAAATTTCAATGATGCTTAACCAGTCTCTTAATTAAGTAACGGATGCGATTTTCCGCCCTCTCTTATTAACAATGCCCACGTCAGCTCTACGCTGCAACTCATTATAAATACAAATTATAATACATAATGCCTTTAATAACTGACTCATAAGAGTTTCTGCCCTTCATTATGATGCCTACGTCAGCCTTGTTCAGCAACTCAGCAATAGTAACTACTTGAACTGCTACTTTTCTGTGCTTCATTATTACCTCCGCCAAGAGGTAATGTTTTTGTTGAGTTTGTCTCTTTCCTTCTATACCTATCTGGTTGGTTGTTTGTTTGCCTGTCACCAAGATAACTAAAAAAATTACGGGTGGATCTTCGTGAAATTTACAGGGATTGTTAAGCATGTTCGGAGGAACAGATGATCAACGTTTTCTGAGGACCTGTTCAACCGTTTATTTGCTTGCCAGCTTCATTTTTCTTAGTACAGCCATAACTCAAAAAGCTATGGATGAACTATTATAAAATTTACGAGTTGTTAGGTATGTATATCATGAATAGTAAATGGCCAAATTTTTCTGATGATCTGTTAGTCCGTTTGATTGCCTCTATGTTTAATTTTATATTTGTTAGCAATATAACTCAAAAAGTTATGGACGGATCTTCATGAAATTTACAGGAATTGTTAGAAATGTTACAAGCCATAAATGATCAAATTTTGGTGATGACCAGTTCGTCTGTTTGTGTGCTAATTAATGTTTGTCAGAACATTGCTCAAAAAGTTACGGCGGATCTTCAAGAAAATTACAGAAGTACTTATTGCTGTCAAAAGGTACAAATGATCAGATTTTGATGCTGATAAAGATTACATCATAGTTTCAGAACCAATTTGCAGTTTTCGTTAACGTTGCCTTGCTTGGTGGAGGTATGCGGCCGTAGAGTCCTCTAGTTAAGCCTCCGTCAGCCCTACTCTGTAACTCACGTAAAGCAATGAGTATACCTGCAATACTGATTTTATGTCCGGTATTTCTACGCCCACGTTTGTCACACTCCGTAACTCACCTCAAAGTCTCTGGAGTGTGGGATGAGGGCGCCCTCTCTGTACCACTGCACCTTGGGTGCGGGGTGTCCGGTGACGGTGGTCTCCAGACGAAGAGGGGATCCTTCAGCACAAGTGACGCTCTGTAGAGGAGTCACAGTCGGTGCTTTTTCCTTCTGCTGGGGATGCCTCACTTGAAGAGGAGCTTCTAGTTTTACCTGAGGATCGAAAACACGAGACAACCACCTTTAGTTTGCTTTGATTTGCCTATACACATGACTATGGATCAATATCAGCATTTTTAGAATATTATAGGCTAGATTAATTATTAGATTTGAGCTATCCAAGTATTTCCTTAGAGGATTGCACGTAGTGCAAATTTAGGCTTTAGGAACTTAAAAATGCACAATATTTTGGTGATGCAAATATCACAGGAAACACTGAGCAGCAGAAACGCACCTTGCCAGCAGAGTTGCTAAGAACGCAGGAGTAGACGCCTTCGTCTTCAGGGAAGGCCTCGGTGATACGTAGGATGTATGTACTACCATCGGACGACATCTTGAAGAATTTACTCTGTTTGATCAATTTTCCAGCTTTGAACCATTCAACCTTAGGAACTGAAAGAGGAAAAGACTAAGAATATGGACTGCCTTTGCTTAATTTGGCAATTGAAATAGTACAACAAACGCAGATTAATAGAAAATTGGAATACTATAAAAGGATTACGGTATATATTGATGAACTGAGACAAGGTACTCCATGGTTAATTTGCTATCTATGAACGAGAAAAGTTAAAATTTACTAACAAAACGAAAGCATTCTGGGCTAAATTCTAAGAAATTCATCTGAACTGGACTTCGCGCCAGTGGTACGCAAATAGTAAGAACTGGGCAGACCAAAATGACTCACCAGGAGCTGCTGACACTGAGCAGGAGAAGGTGGCAGACTGTCCTTCTTGCACAATTTGTCCTTTGAGTTTCTCGACTATTTGAGGAGCCTGGGCAGCACCGCTAGGAACAGGGGCTTGAGCTTTGGGTTGCGGACCGGCTATCTTAACTTCAGCTGAGCACCGGGCTTCTCCAGCTTTGTTCAAGGCCACGCACTCGTACATTCCGCTGTCCTCCACGGAGGCTTCCAGCAGCATGAGAGTGTAGGTGCCGTCTTCGAAGAGCATCTTAAAGCGCTCATCTTGCAGCAGCTTCTGGCTATCCTTCAGCCAGAAAATATCGACAGGCTGAGTACCGCCGACTTTGGCATCAAGCCTCACAAGGCTTCCCGGTTTTTCTTTCACGTCCTGGATCGTCTTCGTAAAACTGGGAGGAATCTTGCCGGTGCGAGCCTGGGGGCGCTCTTCAACCACTAGGTTTGCGGAGCACTTGGCTCGACCGCCGCGGTTCTCGGCTACAGCAGCAAATATACCCGAGTCCTCCATGAAGACCTCGCGCACCACCAAAATGCTCTTGTCTCCGAACGTGTGAACCTGGAAATCCGCAGAGCTCGTAATTGGGAAATCTTCTCTGTACCACTGGACGGTCGGGCGAGGATCACCTTCAAACTCAACTTCAAACCTTGCACTTTCTTTTTCGAAAGCTCTGCAAGGTTGGATTTTCTTCGTAAAGTACGGAGGTTTGGCAGGTGCCACGTTGCCTTCCACTAGTCGCTCGGTGGTCTTTGCCTTATGCTCTACCTCAGTCCTCTCGGTTGCTGTGATCTTCCTGTGAATTTCAAGATCGCCCTGGACTTCTTTTTGGGTCTGTTTCTGCACGGCCGTGTGGATCTGAAGCGTGGACAAAATTCAGCATTGGATCCAACGCGCAAGCAGCAGATAAAAAAACACAGTCGATACAGATCTGACTACTGTAGTGTCTTTCATTATTATACGTGAACGGTAGCAAATATTTTACATACGCCACGCAATAGCTAATGGACACGGTTACCCTAGGGCAGCACTATTTAGGGCTCTTATGAGGAAAGCAGTTCCTACCTAGAAATATTCTCCTAGTTGGCAGGTTACAATATATTCATGGAAGCATAGAGTCTGTGTTTAAAGTGAAGCGAAAGGTAATCTATTACTATAGAGCGCCACAGTAAACGACAGAAAAGGAAGATATCCAATATGTATAATAAAATGAACAAGAAAATATTTATATGTATTCTTACCTCTTTGCCGTGTACGGTAGACTCGGAGCCTTCTGCCTGTCGCCTGGCCCTCTCTGTGTCAATAAGTCGCTGTTCTTCCTCCTTCTGCTTGAGGAACTCCAGCTGCTGCTGCTGTTGGATGAGCAGCTCCTGACGGCGCTGTTCCTCCTGGGCCAGAGCCTCCTGCCTCAGCTGGTCCTGGCGCTGCTGCTGACGGCGCTGGGCCGCCTCCTTGCTCTCCTGCATGCTGGTAGCGCTACGCTGGTCTGTCTGACTCCTGCGTGGCACACGACACGTGCGTTCACCAATAGATTTACCCACAGGGAAATACCATTTTATAACAACTATTCTAAATATTATAATATCGTTGAAGCTTTCGACTGATACACAAATCATCATAAAGTTTAGAGGCTACGAATGTTTTTTTTTTAATAAGTGCGATGCTACGGTCGACGTGAATGGTAAATGCGAGCACATTTTAGCTAAGCCTGTAAACTCACCACTGGATGAAAAAATCGTAAAAAATCTACAATTTTTACGTGTACCTGACAAAATATATAATTCTTTTATTATAGCCTCACTTGTAGTACAAGATATCACAGCAGTCAGACCCAATAAAAGCACAACGTGTATGAAGCACACCGTTTCATACTGTAGTGCTTTTGAATAAGTAGGTACAGTACCATTAATTTTAGGTGAGTAGTTGTCCTTTAGAAATAGAAAAGAATAGGAGATCCTCTCGAATCCCTCACTTGCCTTCAGATTTCAGGTCGTTCAGATGAAGAGCTATGGAACTGCTATAAAAAATTTAATGGCCAAGAATTTTGGAAATCAAATTTAAGCAGTGAAGTTCAGATTATAAGGAACATCTACTGTATGCCGACACTGTAAATGTATAAACTGTTCCATGTATGTAGTAATAGATACCACTAGAAAATTGCACAGAGGAAACCGTACCAGCCGCGTAACCCAGGTGGCAGTAGTTACCTGTTCTTGCGAGTAAAGATGGGCGTACCGAAGGGCGTAGTCTGTCCCTGCTGTTGCTGCACACTGTTTTCACTTTCACTGAGGGTACAACAAACAAAACTAAACTGCACATCTAAAGCAACAAGGATCACCCAATGGCGCCAAAAATACAACAGAAGAATAAAATCCATTGGCTCATCCAATCAAGGAACAGAGAAGAGAAGGGAATTTTGACCTAAGACAAAATGCACCGTAGTTGCATGCACCACCAATTCAGTACGCACATCAAGTAAGTTTTTCTGATGGATGATCGAATCAGATCCTACATGCAATACAATGGCAAACGTGGCACATTTACGTGCAAAATTACAGTACAGAAAACGTGCAACATCGATTCAAGCTCAACACGGTTTTCAGCGATGTATTCTCAACTTTTGGATTGTTGTATTATAGATATTTAATGTCATCATATGAAGTATAAAAAAATGAACCATCAAGACAACACATAATGTTAGAGAGTATATCAGTTAAAAATAACATAAAAATTAAAAACATCTTACAGTACCAAGAATGCATCGAGCATTTTTGCTGAAATTGTAATGATAAGAGTCCTAGGAGGAGCAACTGGCCGTAGCTCTCTGTTCCTTCATTGTGAGCAAAAAATAAATCCGTCAAATACTAAAGAGAAAGAGAAAGAAGAGGTAAACACATGGGTAAAGAATATATTTAATAACAGATAAGATAAATACACAGATAGCCCTGTGGCCCCGTCTGTTTCGAACAACAAAAAATAGACGTCGAGGGAAAAGATTCGACAGGGCAACCAATAGGGAAAATGAAGTATAAAAATATAAGGTACAGAATAAACACATCTAAAAGTAATAACAGTGTATAATGTAATAAACCACAGTTATGCTTTTCCAATGATACAACGTGAAATGCTTTAAACGGCAAAGCAACTCTATACTGAATAAAGAAGTTAACACCCATACACTGCAATTTACCAAGTTACCCAATATTAACGTATATTTTGTACCAATAGAAACAGTTTAATAAATTTTTCGCAAAGAGAAAGAGCAAAGAAAATTCATGAATAAAATGCAGTATCAAAAGTGCGAGTGAAAATACATATCTCTTGTAGAATAAAAATTGCTCAGGCAAAAATGTTGTGGAAGAAGAGACAACAGTGCCACCAGAAAAGCAATTTGTGCCAAATAATTGAGAAAATTAAATACCAAGGTACTACAAAATCTCCAGGAATAGCTTTTATTCCTTCAATAAAACAAAACACAGTAAAGGAAAACAACTTCAAAAAAGGAGGATGACTTACGTCAGGTAGACCACTAATGTAACCAATTATTGACGAGTCGTATACAGGTTTGGGAGGATATTTTTAGAGAAGGCCATTGATTAGCTACGCGCAGCTGCTGCTCACACGGATTTGTTTCCACGCATAAAAGAGTTGCTGAGAAAGAAGGCTGGTAGGTACTCACAATTGCTCCTCGTAGCGGGACGCCATGCCTCTGGCGAGGGACTTTTGGGACGCGTGCTCAATGGGAGAAGCGAACTTGACGTCCTTCCTGCGGGACTTGAGTCGCTGGTCATACTCAAGCTGCACGCAGAGAGTGATACAGCAGTCGTTAATCTTTTCTCTATGGTAAATTTCTTATATTAATATTGCTCTTTAGTCGGGCAGTATATAATTTGCAGAGTGCTCAACATTGTGCATTAACTTCTCAGCACACAAAATTTACGTGAATAACATGCAAATCGTAGTAACCATCAGATTTGTGATATTCTGAGAAATGTTTCAACGTGGATTAACGCCGCTTCAGTACAAAGTTTTCTGTGAATGTTACGTTTTATAAGAAATAAAGCAATGTAACTGAATCTGCTTTACCGCACACACACCGCTAAGCCCACTCACCTCTTTAATTTTTTCACCAGAAGCTTTTTCTCTGGCAATTCTCTGCCACTCCATCTCTTGCGGCTCCTTGACAATTGGCTTAGCCATGTAGTCTCCGAACTTGGACTCGTGTAAGATCGAGTGCTTGCTGTCGACGCGCTCTTCGAGTACGCGGTCCAGTTCGTTGGTCTGACGGTCTTCCTGGTAGCCCTTGAGGTCATAGTCATACCAGGCTATGGTGCACACAAATAAGGTAATAACACCATCGCCGTGACAGCCGTCACAAAACACATGCCAACACAAACGCAAGTCAAGTGATTGTAACACGTGGGAAGAGCTAGGCAGCAGCTTGGGCATCAAATGAGATTGTTGGGTGCAGTGGACTCCGCTCTCAAAACGCGCATCGGGAACAGAAACTAAGTTCCTTATGCCGAAGCCACATAAATATTCGTTCGAACGAACAACTGGAAGCGTGGATGAGCAGCTGACTCGTCGTTTTGAAATATACGGTAAAGTGGAGTAAAAAATGGATAACCACATTAGGGGCAAAAAATGGACTCCCTCGCTTACAGTAAAAAATCCTAGTTCATTTTTTACCCCAAATGTGGGTTGTCCATTTCTCACCCCGCTTTACTATAATTAAACTCGGTAGGTAGCATAGATACGGGGGCATGAACGTCATGCGGGCTGCGCATCCTCACAACACGTTCTTCCTATGAATATAAAGTGCGGTCCCGGCATAATTATTGCAGGCAAAAACGCGTGTGACAACACAGTATAAAAGAGGAAGCCACTGCACGGGTCGAGTCAGAAGTTTGGAGGAGAAGCAACACGATTATATTCATAGCAAAAGCACTGTAAAGTGCTATTTATTTAGCTAAGTGCACAGAAACAAAGTCGTGAGAAGGAAGTAGCTAGTTTATGATATTCAACGCATTGCAAAATTAGCTATGGCGCACAGCACCATAATGTATTTAGATATGGATATTGCTCCGATATACCGGCTGTGAATAATTTGTCAAGCGGAAAGTGATAAAATTAGAATTAACTAGTGGAAACTGCTTGGTTATCCAGCAATTGAAACAAATGAAATTGACACATAACGAAAAAGTGACAGTTACAATCTACAGAACTTAAGGTGGTACGATACTGCAGAGACAGAAACGAGAAGACAGTAGCGAAACGTTTACACTACAATACTGAAAAGCAATCTAACAAAGACAGCTGATAGGTACTACAGAAAGCTTACTTTACTTTACAAAGCAGTACAATACTCCTCCAAACCTCAGATGCTGCCCAGCCCTATGGGGGTCTATGTAGGTATTGTATAACTCAGAGGAATGTGGTGTAGAAAAACCTTGCCCCCAGTTTACTTTGTATATGCCAGTCTCTCTGAATGACTGGACAGCGGAGCACAGCAAATTATTATTATTAAAACTTCACGCTTGAGCTCCCACGGACAGGTAATACAACCCAAATGCAGCATGGAGAATTATACCTATATAAGTCTGGTAACGTTGTGAGAGTTATCCTTAGATCCCTACCATAAACAACTTCCAAGCTGAGGTACGCGACCACTTTGGGGACTGGTTTTCAGTAAGTTCTTCTTTTACTGACGAAATCTTAACTGCTCCGGTGGAAATTCATGAAAGAAAATTATCCTCCAAAATCAGGATTTAAAGTGAATTGGTACGCGACGACAAGACGGAATCTGTAAGTATCTCCAAATGAAAAATTACCACTAAGTATCATAGACCCAAGCAAGAATCTCTTCGTTCGTTGAAGAGTAATGTGCAAACAGGGTAGATTTATCAGTCCTATATACTTCTATGCTCACACTAGCATTTGTTCCTGGTGCTACATTCTACATTTTTCTAGTAACAGGCTTGTTGTATGTTATTCGTAAACCTGTTATTCCAACGTATTGTTCGGATTCACCTTCAAAATAATATTATTTATAGCAATGCACTTGTTAATTTGTGGAAGCTCAATTGTCCGAAGCAGTTTTTGTAGAACATCTAAGCATCTCCGTAAATGTGATTTACCGCAAATCTATTTTGCTTGCGTTCATTCTAGAGAATACTACTCAAATCAAAGTAAAGGATTCATTCAGCGATTACCGGTGATGAAGCGAAATTAGAGTATGCATTTTAGAATTAACTATAGAAAAATAATTACTCGCATCAATACTTTTACAAAATGTATTGAAATGGGTTCACTGTGTGTACTCACGCTTTACTGCATTCTACTGGGCAAAATTTGAGCTTAACACGTATCCAACTATCAAGTAGCTCGCCAACAAGCAAGCAAATTTCAAAATAATCGTTACTTCATTCAAGGCATGGTCGCAATAGGCTCCTGTTCCCTAAAAAAATAAAGTCTTTCCACCAAATAAAGAGCTAAAATGTCCTTTTCTGCATCAAACCAACACTCCACGAGAAGTCACGACATCTACTGATGGTCATGCATTGCTGGGGCTGTAGGGTAACACTCGGCACAAGTCCGTATTTACGTGCATATATCACTCGTCTAACTCTGGATTGTCAAGGATCAGAATTGTGGGTGGAACAAATGGAATGTAAAGAACTCGTTGCGGAAGTACGCAAAAATAAAGCTTTGCAAATCACTTTAACGCATGACATGCTGAAAGCTAGATATGATGTATAAAAGAAATTACATAAAACAAAGTAATGTTGCGTGGAAAATTTTCGTCTTGGAGCCTTGCAATGTTTTAATTGCCAAAGTGAAAACTTTGTTTAGCACATAACCGTGCGAGCTAATATAACATTCAGTTTGGTGTTCCAAAACTGGGAGACAGAAGCAAATCCAGTTAAATCAATACTATTGCAAAAAGTAAACAAGAATCCATTACATATGGCCAGCAAAATTAAAGGTTTTCGATCTGCAATCTTAATACAAACAACGCTAGGCTCCGACGAATTACCACACAATATTCTACTTTAAGCGGATATGCTAACAATTATAACTTCGATACAAAGTAAGTCTAACCAAAATTCAGCAGAAATATAAATAAGTGAAGGAGCAGTACGAATCTACGGAAATTTGAAAATTGGCAAGAACATATTTTAATCAGGAAACGAAATATGCGAATAAAATGAGCGCAAATTAAGCAAATGATATAGACGGTCGTAATTATTTGATATGAAATGAAAACAGTTCAGTGATAACAAGCGACTTTAGAACGATATTTTCCTTCTCATCAAGTTGCCTCAAAAACGAAATAATGCAATTCATACTTTAAAGTCAATTTGCGGTTATAAAACTTTACGAACCACCGTAAAAAAATCTCTTTGAAAGCTTATCCAAGGTATAGAAATGGTATGCACCGCTCCGTCTTTACCACTACTAGTGGAAAGATAACCTACAAGATGTCCATTGCAAACGCTAAACTTCTTGACAGAAAGAAAGTAGGAATACTGAAGTTGAAAATGTAGTAGATCACAAAGAAAGGAATTGTAGCTAAGTAAAGCCATAATTGTGAATCTGACCCAATAAGCACGAGTCTACATCATAACCGGCGATTCAAATAACGTTATTGCAACAAGAAATATTTTTTCGATGGCGCTAATAGGGTTAAGTTTGAAAAAATACCTGACCGCCAGACTGATCAATAAAATCGAAAAAAATGCAAGTAAATTTCGTGAGCTACTTTGGCCCATTGTTTGTAGCAGGAAGAAGGTGAGGTTGAATAAAACTTGGATGAGACGGTGTTCAAGATGAAAGTTTATCCGAACAATAGAAATGTTTATGACTGATAACTTCACTGAGTGGATGACAATTAGTAATATGACCACCACAATTATCGCCACTTTGGTAGCAGTTATAGAGAAGAGTTAAGTCAGAGTTAAGGGTGTCTAAAGAACTCTTTTAACTCAGAATTGAAGGGTTTACACGGCACCACAAAGGACTGTCAGGCACTTGGGAGTTCAAGAAAAAAATCTTTAACACATCTCTTACCTTCAGTCACTTACCAAATACTTGCTTCCGGAGTAAGTTTTCTAGTACCTTAAGTGTCATTGTTAAATGGACAAGATTGATTCCATTGACAAGAAAAGGATGCACTTGCATATCGAGGAACGTAAAAGTGAAATGCAACAGGAGAAGTACAACGTTTATGATTTAGTGTTGATTGAATATAAATTATGATTTAGTGTTGATAGAATATAAGTTTATGTTAGACATTTAGCATTCGAGTTATTGAGATGATGTGTGGCAGGTACGCCAGAGATGATTCACAAAACACCGTAAGAGTCAAGAGAACAATAGCGAGCCTAACTAAACATTTTCCCATATCTGTATATTGTACTGCGCCCATTCTATTGCAGAAGAGTATCAATTCTAGCTGTGGAGGAAATTGAACAACATCAACAGCCACCAAATTAACAAAAGCATTGAACTGCAGACGTCTAGGTCTGATGTGCAAGAGAAGTAAAAGAAAATAATTATCCAAGGAAAAAACCGTTACCAAGAGGTAGACGACCAACAATACTGCGCTGCCTGACTCGAACGACAAGGGAATTTGGAGGGTGCTCATAGCTGTATAATTATCTTAAATATCATAAGTAACCATCCGACATGCGGCTGGCTCCTTGATGCTCTGACCAACGTGAGATCATTGCCGTATCTATATACGACCACAGACAAGCACTGACTACTCATCGTTCCAAGAAACCAAGTAAATTTGTACGAGTACAATGTCGCCCACTTAGTAGGTTACTGTAGCAGCTAAGACACGCTGAACTTTATTCGGTTTACATATACATCACAGTCAAGCAACTAGCCTAACTTGACTGCACAAAGAGGTAGGGAACAGTTTCCTCAAGGACATTCAATTCCCCTAAGCTGAACAAGGACATGGTCATCACAGCGACACAAACACCAAGGATGAGTTTGTAAGCGCTGCTAACCTTAGTAAACCACAGCTAAGAGTTTCAGAACGCTAACTATGCCCCAGAGTACGATAACTAGACTGAAATGCGAGCCAGCTAGGTATTTGTGGCGACACCAATGGACGCAAACCTAGCTACTCCCAGCGAACAGCAAGCCACAAGCTGGCAACTGGAAGAATTACAAAACATGACCGTCGGTATACAGCCAGCAGTTGTAGAAAAAAGGTCTCCGTTCACACGCAGAATTACCTGAAATCAAATGACTTCAAGGAACAGAAATCATTCAAGAAAATGAAAAGGTGAGATGAAGTACGATGATGAGATGATACTCCCCACAATACTTCTATATCTTAGTACATTGAACACAGCATTAGAATTGAATGTTGAAACTCACTGCAGTGGCACCAGAGAGACAGAGATGGCGCTGCAGTAGAGGTCTGGACATGAAGTACTTACGCTTGGGAGAGTTCTTGAGGACTGCGCGGTAGTCGTCCTGGCGGGGCTTGACCTGCAGCTCGCACGAGGAGTACGCCTCGCCCAGGGCATTGCGCGCGATCACCTCTACCTTGCCGTTGTCGTACTGGCGCGTCTTGGGGATGTCCAAGTGGAACATACCGTCGTACCAGATCTTGAAGCGGTTGCCCTACATAAAAAAAATTGAACAGTTGTAATTCGTCCTGAATGTGACGGACTTCAACATTACCTATTTTAAAAGAAAGAGGGCCTAATCTTTCCGAGTTAGAAAGGCACTAGTGTACGAGAGTCTATCATTTCGACATGCGACGAGATGGTACCAGTGAAGGCTCAAGCGGCAAGGTACCTACCTATATAGTACCGTATTGAATTTTTTTCATTGTGCTACTGTTTTAGGGGCTCTTTTACCCAGATAAATAAAAGACGTTTCTGTAATCGTCATTACTCTGCATGCAGTGGCCAATACAATTTTTATTTCTTGATACGTAGCTAGTTATCTTATTTGAAGTTGTGAGAACGTCACCTAGCACAGTCTAGCGATAAACGCATTGATACTTGTCTCTTAAACCTAGACACTTAAAGACTAGCCAGGCTATTCGCTGATGAAATTCATTTCGGACACTTTACTCTTCCCTAATGCAGTACCAATTCCAGTGATGATCTGGACAGTGTGCTTCCTCAGAAGACTGGTTATGAGTAGGTACCGAATTCCATCTGATTTTTCATCATCAATTAAAATACATACTCATATTTTCCGTCAGGCCAGAATCTAAGATCTTTTCCAACAATATAATATCCCAATAGATTTTTTCGAAAATAAAAAAAAAACTCATAAAATTTTTTCAAAGGTGCAAAGCTGGGTCAGATTTCTAATTTTCCATAAACTCAAAAACCTCACGAGTACGAATTCCAGTAAGACTCCCAGTCGTTCATCAATGCATACATCCTACATAATTCAGTACCGGCGTAAAATATCGTGACTTACACTCATAGCAGTGGAGCCGTTGACAATCCACATGACCCTGGGTTTGGGATAGCCAGAGATGCGTACGCTGAACCTCGCCCACTCGCCCTCCTGTACCAGCAGAGACACTGGAGCTCGCAGGATCTCAGGCTTGGTGCGCACCTTCTCTTCTTCGATAAACTTCTCGGGATGTCTGCCAGAACCAAATGTACTGATGTAATTTTCAGTTTCAATATACCTTACCATTCGAAGAAAAAAGATCATACGATTATAGGATTAAAAATTCATAATTACTCAATAACTTACTGAAGCTGTAAGCAACTCAATGGCAGAGATGAGGAATTAGGGCAACATTTTCTCGTGCATGACTGGGAACGGTTAAGGCTAATGGCAGGTTCATACCACAAACTTTTGGAGACGTCAGAGCCCGTCAGTCGTCGAAATATTTTACTGCTGCCTCATCAACAAAAATACGTGTTCATCTTCTTCAGTTTAAATCAGCTCTAAATTTATGGAGATATCGAAACATTACTAGCTGCAATTGCTAAGCCACATCCTTCCACACATGTAACGCAGCGAAGTAAGTAACAGAATTTTGGTATAAAGGTAATAATTTGCTTTTTATCAAAAACTAATTATATGCTGATAAGAAATAGCAAAGTAGATATAGTTTTATACATAAGCTCAACACAACCGCGACGCACTTGCGTAAAACCTCGACGACGACGACACATCAAGGCTAACATTTTCTCAACTTTGATCGCCAGAGTTACAATGCCGGTTTATGGAGAATCTTTGCTTCTTTTATCATTTACATCATTATGCATCTTGTACTTTATTATAAAAGGGCGTTATGAGATCCAGCTGTGCTAGAGAAAAGCGTACATATATTGGTAGATAATAAGTGCACGCAATTTAATTAAGTTAGGATTTTTAAAATTATTGACGCTTAATGAGGATCATAGTCCACATTGTACAGCAGTTTTCGCTAGCACAGCACTATTAGAAATGTTACCGACCGGTCTGGGGCGCCAGAAGGGTAATATGCTGTACGTTGTTGATTGAATTTAAAATTCTGAGAAGCCGAGCAGCTTCAAAGGAAGAAATGTTGCTAGTTAGTTCTGTTACCTAACTGCCATGATCGCTACTAATAACCGTAATATATATGAACCCGCCTTTACCGTTCACAGGTTATTGTTCTGACGTCGTGATTGGTCATTGTCCACACTACTGTGTGCCTTACAAAAAAGTTAGTAAAACTTTAGCCATCAACTCATTTGACTCAGTAAATGTCACTCGTAAAGTTTCAGATATAGCTTCAAATGGAAATGTAACTAAAACCTGAAAAGTTGTAGTTTTTCTGCCGCTTAAAGGCAGGTTCACACTATCGTCTTGCGATGTCGTCAAATTTTGTCAGTCATCCGATGGTGTTGTCGCTTTCTTATATACAACAGAAAATTTAACAGCTGTTTGAGTTCTAAAATAATCCCGAGTTGATGAGCTATCTTAATCTTTACTAGTGATATTTCTTTAAAGATAGATGATATGGCGGTAAACTTTGTAGCAAATCTTTTCGTACACGCACAGCTGTGCATACAAGGAAGCAACAATTAACACAATTAACTATCTCTGACGACGTCAAAAGACTATGGCGTGGCCGCGACGAAAGCGAACACTGCGATGCATTCGAACGCTGAGCTGAAAAATACACGTTAATTTGGGTGCCGGGTGTATTTGCCTGTGAATATATATCTCATTTAATACTTTGTATTGACTTACATCTGCCATGAAGACTCCAACTCGCGGATCTTCTCGAGCGACTGCATGCCCTTGGGGATCTGGGAGTCGTAGATGACGCCAGGCCTGGACGTGCTCTTGATGACGGCGCGCGTTTCGTCCATGCCGTAAAGATTGGTGGCTCGGCACAGGTACTCGCCAGAGTCCTCAGCAAACACCCAACCCATGACCATGGCGACGTAGCCAAAGTCGTAAATGGGTGTGAACCGATTCTCTGCAGAGCATTAGTTAACTCAGTGATGAAGGATTTACTAAACGTTTCTTTATAAACAGTAATCTATAATCGATACTGCAGTTCATGCACGGAGGAGGTATGAAGTTATTAATCAATGTGACTTAGACGCGGTTGCGTGGGCTTTTGCGTCGGTCCTGCAAGAGCCTATGCAAGTGTTGAGTGATGTTCTTTTGACAAAGAAGACTAACACTAAAGAGCATGTAATCCTCAATTAAATTGTCATCAAACACAACTCCAGCTGGAGAGGCGGGAAAACAATCATAAAACATAAATCTGAGCCACTTTGAATTAGAATGTCACTTAAATTAACCCTGTTTCAGATTTAGTTACTTACTGGTGTTTTTTGTACTCTTCTATCGAACAGAACAGACAGATACATCAAGTCAACTTTTCTGAGCAAATATATAACACTTTGGCATAGGCATAGAGACTCACTGTAGGGCAGCGGCCTGCCGTTGAAGAACCACTCGACTTTCATATTGGGGTCACCGACGGGCGCCAGTTGACACTCAAACTTGGCCTCTTGCATTTCCTGAAGCTCCAGCATGTCCTTGATCTGCGTCACGAACCTCGGAGGCTGGCGCTTCTCAGGCTCGTAGATATCTTCCTGTGTTAGGTACACTTCTTTGCAGTACTTCTTGAGGGTTTCCTCCATCTGCGTAGCGAAGTCCATGCGCTTCATTCCCTTAGGCACTTGCGACTGCATAACCACATTCTGCGCCGCTGGAGTTGGACGTTTAAATGTTAGAATGAACGTATAACAACTATTTATCAGGGTAAGAAATATAATATTCCACAGCAGTAACGTTCAAAATAACATAAATGCTAATGTTAAAATAATATTAGAGTAGAGGCCTATGCATTCGACCAATGTGCTCATCTTGAAAATACTTACCTCTCGTTTTAAGCGTGGCTTTCGTAATATCCTGACCAAGTTTGTTGACCGCCCTGCAAACGTACTCGCCGGAGTCTTCTGCGTAAGTATGAAGAAGGTTGAAGGTGACATGACCCATCTCAAAGTTGGTACGGAATCTGTGGCCTGATGGCAGAGGCTTGCCATTGAAATACCATTCCACCCTCAAATTCGGGTCATTGCGGGGTTCCACGCGAGCTTCGAAGAAGGCATTCTCTCCTTCTTCAAGTTTGGCATCTTTGATATGAAGGACGAACCTGGGAGGTGTGAGTTCTGCATCAGGATCGTACCTCTCGGTGAGCGGTCCGCGTTCTAATTCCTTCAGTTTCTCAGCAGTCATGCCCTTAGGTAGCTGAGTATTCATGTCAACACCATGTTTCGACTTGACGGACAGTTTAGCCGTGGTGGTAGCCTGGCCGTACTTGTTAGTGGCGCGGCACATATATTCGCCGGTATCTCTGGAGAAAGTCCATTCGAAATCTAAGACAACGAAGCCAAAGTCGTCCATCATGTGGATTCTTGATCCAGCAGCAAGAGGGACACCATCGTGGAACCACTCAATCCTCATGGAAGGATCACCAACGGGCTCCACTCGGCAGTCGAAGTGAGCTGGCTGGCCCTCAATGATGTCACTGACGTCTTCCAGGTTTGTAACGAAACGAGGAGGCGCACCCTTCTCCTCATCAAACTTAAGGTCTTCTTTCTTCCACATGCTCTGCTCCAGTTTCTGAATAGACTCGGTGCAGTCCTTGAACTGTGATGTGGCTTGAGGCTCAAAGTTGATTCCACCACGGCTGGTGACCTCCAGTTTGCACTGTACTGAGGCTTCACCGTGTTTGTTTACAGCACGGCACACGTAGGTACCAGAGTCACGCGAGTAACACCCAGACATTTCCAAGATGACATAGCCAAAGTCATTGATGGTTTTGATGCGAGAGCCAGCACCCAAGGGGCGTCCGTTATGGAACCAGTCCACACGGAGATTGGGGTCTCCAACAGGAAGAAGCCTACACTCGAAGTGAGCCAGCTGGTTCTCAGAAATGGTAACATCCTTCGGTTCAGTAATAAACTGAGGAGGCTGGCCGACATCAGATGGCGTAGGCATGTCGGGAGATTTGATCATCAGACCTTCCAGTTCGGCAATCTTCTCCATGCCACGTTGCATAGACTTTGGCAGCTGGGATTCCAGAATGATCGAACGCTTGCCATCGCAGTTAAGAGTAGCTTTGGTCACAGCCTCACCATAATCGTTGTAGGCACGACACATGTACTCTCCAGAATCCTCAGGATAGACGGGAGACAGCTCCATGATGACAAAGCCAAAGTCACAGAACTGGCGAATTCTTGAGCTGTGCTTCATGGGCTTGCCGTTCCAGTACCATTCAACCTTGAGGCGAGGATCATCAGTTGGAACGATTCGAGCTTCAAAGTGAGCGTTCTCTCCTTCCTTCAAGCTGTCGATATTCGTAAGTGGCACGGTGAACTTCGGCGGCATGCCTGCTTTTTCGGCCGTAACTGAGTCCTTCCTCATCCAGGCAGTGTCTTCCATGTGCTGGATCTTATCCAAACCTCCCTCCATACCGCGAGGTACCTGGGGTGTGAGAATGAGGCCAGTCTTTGAGGAGCAATTGAGAGTTGCAGTTGTCTTATCTTCCCCAAGTTTGTTTACAGCGCGAGCTTCGTATACGCCAGAATCCTCTTCGTAACAGTACAAAATATCGAGGATGACGATGCCGAAGTCGTGGAAGGTTCTGTAACGGTGACCGGATGGCAGTTTCTTGCCATCCTTGTACCATTCTACAGTCAAATTAGGATCGCCAACAGGCTTGAGTCGGGCTTCGAAGTGAGCGCTCTGTCCTTCCACCAACTGTTCGATGTTGGTAATGTGCGTGATGAACTTGGGAGGCTCAGCAGCGGCAGGGGATAGGTCAGCGCTGGCCTTCAGCTTACCAGCTTCCAGTTGGGCAATGCGGTCCAGGCTCTGAGGCTGCAGGGAGTCCGTGTAGACGCCGCCCTTGCCTCGGTAGTTAATGGTGCCACGCGTGTAGTCTTCACCGTACTTGTTGGAAGCTTTGCACACCCATTCGCCGGTGTCGTGATCTCGCAGATACGCAATATCCAACACCACGAAGCCAAAGTCACTCACGGTCTTGATTCTCGTAGCGTTACGGATGGGCTGATCGTTATGGAACCATTCCACCTTCATGTTCGGGTCACCAATGGGAATGAGCGTACATTCAAAGTGAGCAGAGGCGCCGTCAGGCAGGTTATCCAAGCTCTGGATGTGAGTGGTGAACTTGGGTGGTTGGCCGTGAGCGCGGTCCACCACTTCGAGGGTGAGGGAGCACTCAGCCTTGCCCCACTTGTTGTGGGCTTTGCAAGTGTATTCGCCAGAGTCAGAAATCTGTAAAACATAGGCAATTGCTTCAATGTATCTTTCCAACGATGCCTCACAGAAAGCAAAAACTACTCTTGATCAATATTCGAAGACACAAATACTGATATCGCATGGATATATTTAATACAATCTTTTCACAGCAACGTGAGGTACCGTGGAACACAAACTTTTATTTCTCAGGCCTTACCTTGGTTCCGACAATTTCAAGCACAACCATGCCGAAAGCATAGACGGTGCGCACACGGCTGGAGGCCTTGAGTGCCTCGCCCTTGTAGAACCATTCCACCCTCATCGTCTGGTCGCCCACTGGCGTCAACATGGCTTCGAAGTGAGCGATCTCGCCCTCTTCGATGTTGCTCAGAGACTGCACGTTCATTAAAATTATTATAGTATAAGATTAAGGACGACATAATGATTTTGTGTAAGCAAACAAGCAAACGGAGGTGGGGTACGTGTTAGGTGCCGCTGCTTGACATACAAGTATGCAAATTCAAAAAATTGCGCACAATGGTATTCATAACATTATTTAGAGTAAGCTGTCAGAGGCTAATAGATATTTACAGCAAAAGAATAGGCACACGATACCTTGAACTCGGTGGTGAAGACAGGAGGATGTCCTTCTTCGTCGGGGATCATACGGTCGTGACGTCTCAGCGACTCTTCCATGCGCTGCAGGTCAAGCATACCAAATTATGTTTTACCTATTCACAGCTATAAAAAATGCATATATTAAAATTCTGATGGAATTATAGTTGGCGGAGAATTATATTATGAGCACAATCTAGAAGCTCAAAGAAGTAACAACAGAAAATGTAGCGAAATTCGTGGATTATACCAAGAATGATGCTGATCCCATACCATCATATTTATGTATGCGTAAAAAATACATATTGTGACCTAACCGGAGCACAAAATAATGACTACTACGTTTTTATTGTAAAGGTAAGTGAAAAAAAATGACGCATTAACTTAGTAGTTCAACTTACGAAGAGCATTTAGTATTGCAGAAATACTTACAAGGATGGCCTCGAGACCAGTCTCGCCAGCAGGATGCTGAGTGGCCTCAATGAGCGTGTCCTTCGTGGTCACGACGACGGTGCTGGTGGTGAACGCTTCGCCCACCTGGTGAAAACAATCAAAAAATCATTAAATACGTCAGCAGACACCGCTTAGCCACAACGACGGGAGTGACTAAGAGAACCCTGGAAGCACTTTACGCTGCATACTGTATGCCATTTTTAAGTAATCATTGTGAAAAGTCACTTGACCAAAATTAACCAACATTAAAGCTGAGAATATTCGACAGGCAAGAAATATGCAAACAATTGAGCTTAAATACCAAATGATATGAAAAGACTAAAGTGTTTTACATACAAATCAATAGCTATTGCGAATTGAATGGACTTGCCAGTTTCTGGTGGTAATTGACTATCACGAAACCGAGGTTGATAACTGATCATATATAAATATACTGGGTTCAAATTTAACTAGCAGATAAACTCCGTGCAATGATAATTTACTGGCATGAAAATGTAGACGGCTTTGTGGTGGCGTTCACGAACCTTATTGTAAGCACGGCATGTGTAGATGCCCTGGTCCCTCTCGTTGCAGTCCTTGAGGTCTAGAGTAACCAGACCAAAGTCATAGCTGGTCTTGAAGCGAGACGCCTCACCCAGGGGCTGGCCATTAAGGAACCACTCGATCCTGAGATTAGGATCGTTCTTTGGCTCCACATTGGCTTCCATGTGGAGCAGCTGGTTCTCAGCGATGGCGAAGTTGGGCTCCAGAGGCCTGATGAACACGGGCTTGGGGTACGAGATTTCCTTCTCGGATTCCTGTCTCTGGTACTTGGACCAGAAGGCGCGCTCAGCGTCTTCAACCTGCAACACAATCGTATTGGTAATATTTTCTAAATAGTTAATACTTGAGCCATGGCCATGGTGGGGGATAAATTGTTCATCGGCTTTTTTTTAATGAGCCAGAGACGACGAATCACGAAATGAGCATGAGAAAGGAGGCGATGGATAATTTTTTACCAATATAGGAAGAAGCTCTCTATTATACTACGAACTGTTAAACTTTTAATACAATTGGCATCGATGATGTTTGGAGATTTGAGCTTGACATGAAATTGGGTGAGAGAGACCAGCCAAGTAAAGATGAAATGATCGACAACGAGCTGCAGTTACACATAATCCCAAGAAGTATATAATACTACTTAAAAAAAAAAAATTCTACCTTCTCGAGACCAGCTTTGCCCTGAGGATGCTGAGTATCGAAGTAGAGGTTGGCCTTGCTGTGACACTTGAGGGTGCCCGTGGTGGTGGCGGAGCCCTTGCAGTTGGTGGCGCGGCACATGTAGACGCCGGAGTCCTCAGCGTAGCAGTGCGTGCAGTCCAGGGCAATGTAACCGAAGTCATAGGTGGCGTGGTAGCGGGAGGCCGCCTGCATCGGCTTGCCGTTGATGAACCATTCTGGAAGACGACAGAGACCAACAATATTGCTAATTCTTGAACGCAAAATAACACTCGAAAATTCAAAACGAAACTGCATCTTCTGGAACCAATGGAATGATTAAGCGAAAACGAACAGTGTACCTACATTGTTACTTTACTATATTTACATATCTATTTCCTTCCACACCGAACCCTAGCTTACAATTAGCTGTCTGCTCGAACTCACCAATTTTCATTGTAGGATCCTTGGACGGTTCAACCCTGCACTCGAAGTGAGCGGTCTCCGACTCATTGCACTCAACGTCGTTCAGGTGACTGATGAACATCGGCACGTCGTACGTCGGCTCCTCGTCAGGCCTGGCGGCGCTGCGGGGCTGCTCCAGACGCGCCAGCTTCGGCAGGGCGTCGGGATGGACGCTCTCGCCCAGCAGCCAGTCGCGGTCTGTGCGCGCCATACAAGATATTTAAGTCATGTGTGGGGAAGCAACGACCGAATCTTGATCTGATTATTCACAAAGAGAATGTTCTCATTCAAAGCCCAACATTCTTTATACGCACAAGCTATATTTAGGTTGAGTATGGGAAGGTAACGATAATCCAATTGCACCGTCGTATGACTGGCTTGAAAGTGAACTCTTTTTCAAAACCAGGCAGTATTGTTATACACTACCAAGCAATATGTAGCTAAATTAGATATGAGAGCACCATGATATGATTTGCCACAACGGCTATGCTCGCTCATTAGTCAGTCACGGTTTGCATGTACTGTATTACACGGATATCGAGGATAATTTAACGGGTAGCTTAAGCTATGTCTGTACCATGACCAGTTTCCAAGACGGAATACTTCTCGCTCAGAATGATATCCAGCACAGGTTCTAATTTAGGGGGCAGTTATGTACCAACACTGCTTTTCGCCTTCAGCATACCGCAGCCTATTTCCTGACCCTAGCCTGTATAGAGCAGTTTCAATAACTACTGTATTTGCGTACGGGACGAATACAGTACTGCCTCACATACAGTATATACCATATGTGATGTTAAGTTGTAGCCTGTAACAACAAGAAGAGCCATAAGTGCTCTTCGCGCTCACGAAATAAATGTACGTAATATATACATACGTAGGAAACGGTGCTGAAACAGTTAACTGGATTTTACATGGAAAGTAAAATTACAATAAGAAGCATAGTGGGGTGATGTGGATCAACTCTGATAATATTTTAAACGACTAATAAAAATTCAAAGTGATTCCAAATCGAAATACTGTAGTTCCTTCCCAAATAAATTAGAACTCGATGATTAGCCAGCGTTTGTGAGAAAAAAGGTTCATCAATAATTTAATATTTTTGATTGTAGAGTTCAAGTACTTACCAAAGACTTTGAGCGTGCACGTGGACACGGCCTCGCCCACGCGGTTCACAGCCTTGCACGTGTAGATGCCGCTGTCGCTGTCTCTGAGGCCGGTGATATCCAGCGTCACGTGACCGAAGTCGAAGGTGCTGCGAATGCGAGTACCTGTCGAGTCAGAGAAGATATTAGCGAGTGATAATGCTGCTTATAATGATTAGTAATAGTATGGTAATGCTGCACTAGGTAGGTCCTCAAGAACAGTTGGTAGGGTGGAAACGAAAGAGTTTATCACCAGCGAAGGGAGCCTATGACACAAGAGATGTAGTTTATTATTTGAGAAGAACACGACACAAAGAAACGTCCTTGATACATACTGACTCAAGACACAGCCCTCCTGGAGTGTACCAAAAGATGCATGTACATAGCTACCCAATTTTAGTGAAGGCAAATAAACATATTAAACGGTGTAATGTTTCTATAGGCCTGCCGTGCATGCAAAGCCTAGATGCATCCTGATGTGAAGGTTTCAAAAAACATTATGCCAGCCGTAAACTGTAGCAGTATCGGTGTAACAAGTGTTGTACAAAAGCGGATTCACACAACTGCGTGTCAACCCAAAGATTTGTAAACATAGGTATTTGCCGTTGTGGCAGCGGGTTTCACCTCAAAAACAGGAGTGAATTAGCACTTAGCTAGCTACGACAATTTTATTTTGCTGCTTAAACGGACACAGCAACGCATTTAGACTCTTAGTAAGTCGTATGGGGAGTAAATGACTGCAGTGGGAGCCCGCCTCTAGGCTAGGAAAAATTAATAGAGTTTCTACGTTATTAATGAAAGAAACAAGTGAAACCTTTTAAATATAAGTCGAACATGTTCATGTAAGATAATGGTATGTTGTAAGCAGTTATGCGTGAGGAATTATATATGAAAATAGAGACCACATGCGCCGTACTCTCCTAGTTATGCAGTAAACAACTCAAGACATAGCGTGATGGACATAGTTTCTTGCATAAACTTGAAATAAAATGCAACATTCAGTAACAGAGGGCTCAAAGAAATGGTGTCAATAAGCAAATGCATAACAAAATACGGAAAGCATCCCTACGACTCTTGAAACTTCTGTAATCACTGTAATCAGACATGCAAATGGAGCCATTAACTTCTGACTGCTGAACGAGAATCATTAATTTCACCAGGTGAAAAGATATTAGCAATAGGGCATGGTATGGCTACAGAGAACTACGGTATGATTTGATGCCATGCAACAGCAGACTGGTGATGTGCTTGTAAGGGAAGAGAAAAAGACGTGAGTAGACACCAGATATATGTATGCCACCAGTTAGACCAGATGCGCAGACCCATTTTTTTTTCCTGTAACAACAAGGATGACAGTACCTTCAATATTATAGGAACCAACGACGCCTCCACATCCTGTTGAACACAAAATGAATAAGTTAAGGAGATCAAACCCAATATAGCTATAAAACCTGTTACACCACAGGTAGCTACTGAATAAATAATGCCAGCTGGATCACTAAGGTTTCGCTGAAAAAAATAAGGCGAGCTGTTTTCATGTAATTACCATGTCGTACCGTGCTCTGTGGCGGCTGCGGCAGGTACCAAGGGTCAGCACACGGTAAAGCGTGCAATTTTTAGATAAGACCAGGCCTTACTTTCCTCAATGTTGCTTCGTCGGAGCTTCCGGGAACGTTGTTGAATATTTATAAGTACATATATGATTTATGTGCTGTTGACACAGAGCAGTAGCCTGATAAAGGTGACTGCCAGATGTAAATAGTATCTGTTCACAGGATACTTTTGGCGGTTTGGACTTTTAAGATTCTGACCATTTTAGCCGTTATCTGGTTGGCATCAGGTGAGCATTGCAAGTATTGTCGGAAGTTCCAGACAATATAGAATGGGGATACAAAGAGCAACATAGTCAACATTCAGGGCGGCAAGGAGCTACCCGTACCACATGAGAGTTCAACATCAGACGTATGGAGTTGGCAGTCTTGGTGCTTTGAAGCATTGTTTGCTATGCAAGAAATACGAGAACCTGCAGCTGTGAAGCGGCGCCGGGGTGACGGCAGCAGTCTAGTAGTAAACAAAAGCTAGGGACTCACCAGTGGCCAGAGGAGCGCCGTTCTTGAACCATTCAATGCTGAGGTGAGGGTCGTGCGACGGCTGCACCTGGGCTTCGAGATGAACCGAGCCACCCTCCTAAGGTGACACAAATGGTAGTTTGTACTAGTAATCCAACAGACTGAGAAAAAAACACTCAGTCACTGAGTAATACGAATACTAGGAATAAAAAGCTTCATATTGGATCTACGGCTGAACTGTAAATAGTGAATCGTTATGGATTTAGTATATTAAGCACAACCTACAACGCCTTGGATCTACATATCTCTAAACGGGCATAGTAATATGTTTTTTCTTAAGCGTATATTCCTGGCTCATGGTAATGGTCACTGATTGTATTCACTTACCATGAGCTTCTCATGGCTGTCGAGATTCTTAGTAAACATAGGCGGCTCGACGGCATCTGGGGTGGTAGGCGCCTGGGGCACGCGGTTCCACTGGGCTTCCCTCAGGCGGATCTTCTCCCAGCCTTCAGGGTGCGCTGCGTCTCCGATGATGCTGTCGCGACCTGCAGGACAGTTGAAGGTACACCATTTGTAGTATTTATAATGCGCCTTTAATCGATACCGTCTAGGAAATTTTTATCCGAGAAAGTTGTGAAGTCCATAGAGTATTTAACAGAAATAATAAAAAATCGTAGGGAAGGAGAGTTCGTTCGCTTTCAGTGCAACGGGCAACCATACGATTAGCAGGAAAGAAGATGACAACTCATTTACCGCAGTCCTTTCGGCTTAGCCGCCACTTGCCGGCCTTAGGAGCTTACCAATAACACGCGTGGTGCAGGAGCTGACAGCTTCACCAGCAGCGTTGTAAGCTTTGCACATGTACACTCCAGAGTCCTCCGGGATCACATGCAGGATATCCAGCGTCACGAATCCAAAGTCTTGTCTGGTCTGGAAGCGCGAGCCTGTGACACAGAAACAAGCCAATGAGGATGATGGTATCCGCAACAAACTGAGCCAATGCTCAAGAAAACAGAATAAAGCCCACGGGTACTTACTCAAAACGAAGCTTCTTCTTTACCAAAAAGATGGCCGTCAGCGACAAAGAAGACATAATAATATGATTAGATTAGATAGCAGACAATAGACGGACCAATAGGCCCATTTCCATAGAGCATCCGGACGTTACGCTCCAGTCCTCTATGAGCTACTGCCATTACGTCCGAATCATAGAGATAGCTGAGAAACAAAAGAAGAGATAAAGCGAGTAAACTCAGCCAAAAAGCTTACGTTGCTAGCCCAATCTAATGCTGGAGATTCGCGGAACTCGAGGACGTTAAGAAAGTTGGCACATGAAAACCGGTGAATTGCAGCGGCGTAGATCTTTGGCCGTTACGTGTTAGGGACTTCTAGAGGAAGGTTCGTAACCGTGGAGTATGTTGCTCCCAATGGGGGAAGTCTATTTTATATATTCATTATGAAGTACGGGGAGAACTGTTGGCTGAGATTAGTTGTTAAATCATTATGCTTGAGTTTCTGGCCGTTGTTTAACAGGCACATAATAACGTCTCTGTCAGAAAGTCCCGTTGACAGCACGTCGTTTAGGCTATTCAAGTACTTCAAAGTTTCGATTAGTTGTCCATGAGTCGTCTTTGCTCAAGAGAGATGAGTCCCACTTTCATCCCCATCACATCAAGAGTGTCGATGCCAACGATGTATAATGCTGTAAGCCTGGAGCTAGGTGCACGATACCAACTATAATGAAAAACTTTCCAATCTACCGAATATTTGTGCTCGAGAATAGCTACTGAAATTATATAGCTGATGATACATGCTGTAATCGAGTATATCAATAGAAAACCACCTTCGTATAACACGAACTACCTTCGTATAATCAAAACTTACTTAAAGTCAGATGTAAATAAGCTTGAAAATACTGGTGTGCAGGTAAGTGGAAGAAATGGTATTATGAACAGCCATTCAGGGTAAAAATACAACAAATTTCGCAATTTTAAGTAAACATTTACGAGAGACGCTCAGTGTTACTCACCCATCTTGAGGCTGACACCATTGCAGAACCACTCGTACTTCATAGTGGGGTCGCCGATGGGCACAACACGACACTCGTAGTGGGCGCTCTGGCCCTCCATCAGCTGGGCGGGGCCCACCAAGTTGCTCGTGAAGACGGGCTTTTCGTACACCTGTCCCCATATGCAATGTCGTAAGGTAAGTCGCAGAGACAATGAGTCCAGATTCCTAAAACTCAAAATCGCATGAGTAAACAGAAAGTAAAAATACAATTTGTGCCACATGAAAACGAAGTCGGTCTTTGAACGTTCATAACTCTTTTACCACTTAAAAAAATGAAAGTGCCTCACAATGAATCTAATCTTTCGAACGTAAATTTTGTACCATGGGCGCTTACAAAAGTAAACCAGTTGTTGGTTATTTACAATATAAAAATTTGTATCAGTCACAAATAGGAATTTTTTGTGGTGCCCTAGTGCAATATTTTGTAAAAAAGACACTATAAGAAACTACAATGCACCGTTGATCATAATCATAAATTGCTACACTAGAGAAATACCGCAGCCAGCCCAACAAAATCAGACGTTAGATGAACGCATTGTCTTAAACATAAATGGAAGCACGAGGGTGACAATAAAATAATTCAACTGAAGCATTCACATCAGCTGGCTCTGACGGAATCTCTACCGATGTCCGTTAACCGAAACTAAATTAAATGTACTCCAACTTTCGATGAGTAATTACTTCCATTAGAAGCTACGATGGTTTGAATTTATATAATTAAAGTCAACTCTGCCGCACATCCCAAGTGGAAAACGACATGAACTGGCTCGTGCTGCCGTTAGATACCGTACCTGATGGCCCCAGAGGATGCACGGCTACAGTTGACCGAAGGTTCTAAAAGCTACGGCGTTAGAGGCGGAAGGCCCATGTGACAACTGCGACCCACCAACCAACCCATTTCTGGTAAGAGTCAATACCCCCGCAACAGTGTACGAATGCATGAAATGCTGACTTCGTAACAATAAAGGCCATGCCCAATAATTTGGCTACTCCTGTAGTCGAGTAGCTCACCTTGTCATCGTCAGGGCCGCGGTCTGGCTGCTTGCGGGACTCCAGGGCGGCGATCTTCCTCATGCCCTCAGGGTGGTGAGTGTCCAGCTGGATGGTATCGTAAGCTGCAGACAGAGTCACAGCAGTTATACACCCAGGGTTGTTTATTCCTTGCTTGTAGACAGGAAAATATTGAGTTGACCGATACTATCCACACGCTGTAGATTCTTGCAGTATATTGCATTAATAAATTAACTGAAAGTGCCTTTCAATTTTCCAACAGAGGTGAATTTTTCATGTAGTGTAGCTACTGTTCTCTTTCATTACTGCAGTATTTTCATGCATGCTTGGATGTAACTAAATGCAACAAATACGCCGCATCGGGTGGGACAGAGTTTGGCGCACCTCGTTGAAAAGGTAACTGAAGCTATTGTCGAAGAGCAGCTCCACTAATTAAACTATCAGTAATATTAACTAGACTTCTGACAATACATNCAAGCTTGAATGTAACTAAATGCAACAAATACGCCGCATCGGGTGGGACAGAGTTTGGCGCACCTCGTTGAAAAGGTAACTGAAGCTATTGTCGAAGAGCAGCTCCACTAATTAAACTATCAGTAATATTAACTAGACTTCTAACAGTACATAGTCAGTATAAGCTGCCACGCAGTGGCAGCTCGTGCCCTGTTTTAGGTGGGGCCCACCGTATTTTTTTAAGCCATTAGGTAGAAAAGCTATTTTATATTCTAAACTCAAGTCTCGAATGTGATTAGATTTGAATTCAGCATAGAAAATTGCTTTTCCACCTATTGGCTTAAAAAATATTAGATTTTTCAATGTTAGTCTTCTTCACATTGCATAAATATCGGTTAGACAAGATAGATCAAACATTTAATAAAAGCTTGGAAACAAGAAAGAATTATCTAGCAGACATATCCTAAGACTTGGAAGACACAGCAGCAGGTGACTCACTTCTGATCTTCATAGAAGCAGTAGTGACAGCCTCGCCGAGGTCATTGTGTGCCCTGCAGATGTAGATGCCCTCGTCATCTCCTCGGACGCCCGTGATGTCCAGGGACACGTAGCCGAAGTCGTGAGTCGTATTGATGCGAGAGCCTGCCATTGGTGTAAAGATTACCAAGTCTGAAGAAATGCCTCGGTACATAATTGAAAAGAGTCGTCATCAGGGTATATTATAAACCGCAAGGAAATGCTAAGAGGATATGCAAAATAAACGTAAACTGTAGGAGACGATGTAATCTGTTATTGTTACCAGATATAACTCCGTATAATAGTATTAGTCTATGGGCTTGTAGTGAACATAGATGAAAAAGCTGCTCATGGCAACGTTCCAAACACACTACAATTTGCTTTGAGTGAGGAGAAATCCACCAATAATTACAGAGTGCTAACTAATTTAATTGATGCACGTGCAAGCGCTGGGAAGATACCTACTCCAGTGTAATACCGGAGCTATAAAGGATTCTTAAAATCCCTCACCTGTGACCCGTGACCCATCATATGTTAATAAGAGATAACAAGCAAAAACTCACTTTTCTCGATGAGCACTTCATTCCTGTACCACTCGACCTTGAGCTTGGGGTCGCCCACAGGGATGAGGCGACACTCGAAGTGAGCTGTCTCGCCCTCAGTCAGGTTGTCCAAATTCTGGAGTGGCTGCGTAAACACCGGGCGCTGGAACGTCTTCACTTCATCATCCGCCTGTTCGGTAAAACGATATTCATTGCTAACATGCTCAACAAATCTTCTACGATTTAAATATAAGCACTTGCGCCGAGTTGGGCCACTACCTGAAATCCAGTTAACGCGTAGATACTCCTAAAAAACTATAAATTAAAGGAGATGAATACGATATGTACGTCGTCTTTTTTGGAGTGTCCGAAATTGCCCAAAACACAAGCTTATCATTAACTAAGTTCCCGGAACCACCAACGATGGTGGGCTATTTCTCACTAACTGCTTAGAACTGTAATAATTTACTGCCCTTACAATAGTTAAGCACTCGAAATCACCCATGCCATTATAGGCCTTTTATTATATCAGTGCTCAGAACTGTCCCAAAAAAGGGACGTATTCGTGAATGAGCGGACACCCACCCTGCGGTGCATACGGGCGCGATCTTCCAGATCCCTGATCTTCTCAAGGCCCTCGGGGTGAGCAGTGTCCTGAATAATGCTGCTCTTGCCCTCAATCTTGAAGGTGATGGAGGAAGTTGCCTCGCCCAAGTTGTTGAACACGCGGCACGTGTAGACTCCCGAGTCCTCTTCGTACACAGACGAGATGTCGAGAGCAACGTAGCCAAAGTCAAAGGTGGTGTGGAAGCGGGCGGCAGACTGCAGGATCTTGCCGTTGTGGTACCATTCGATCCTCATGCTGGGGTCGTGGATCGGCTCAATGCGGCCCTCCATGTGAGCTCGCTGGCCTTCAGCCAGAGATGTGACGCCCTGCAGATTTGTACATACAGTGAATGAATTATCCGAATAGATTCATACCAATGCAGCAGATTAATTATCTTTCCATATAATGACCGACAGAACATGCATGATTACTTTCATTTACGTATCTATGTAACAATTGGGAAAACGATCAGTAGTAGGAGCGAAGAGAAAATCAGACAGGATATACAAAAGAAATTGCATCCCTTATTTAACATATCTGTCGAAATAAAGTTTTAATGACCTCACGACGTAGATGACCCACTAACACCTAATTATTAATTACATTTATTTTTCTAAGTACAATACTTCCGAATCGGGGAAGCTTTATTGACGAAAACACTTTCAAGGCATAATTTCAGAACACTCACAAGAGTTAGGAACAAAACATGAGCATTTCTCAGGCATTCAAAAATGATTTATCAACAGGGACGCTCTTGACCAATTGCCAGCAGGACAGGCAGTCGCGAGTCACTCACTCTGAGCTCCGAAGTGAAGCGAGGAGGCTGGTTGGGCAGGTCGGCCACTTCCAGCCTCTCATAGCGGCTCCTGGATTCCAGGTTTTGGATCTTCTCCCAGCCGCTGGGGTTTTGCGAGTCCATGTAGATGGACCGATGGGCTGCAACACAAATGGCATCCTCACTAAGTTATCTCGGATAGACGTTCGCTCTGGTTTTACAGTAGCAATTCGCTGACGGTTTCAAACAATCTGGATGTTGAAACTGAGTTTAGGTTTCGTGCTTTAATAGAATATCGTATACGGCGGCTGTGAGCAATTTCAAGTTTTCTTATGTGACAACAAGCTGTTAGTGACCTCGCTATTGCTTCTAGTTACACTGGAGCAGTTTGGATTCAATGAAAGAACGAATGTGACAACAGCCCTAAAAGTTGTGTACCAGAAACAGGACAGAAAACTTGAATAATTGCGTACTGGAACCGTGCCTACAAACGTAAAACATTAAGTGTAAGAAAAAAGTGCTGGAAACCTCAAAATTGAAATTATATAGTAAGGCTATCTTATCTTGCAAGTCTGTTCTACATTTTTCTATCGGTCGGTCTGCTAAAGATTACAACATGGACTGCCGCTCTGCCGCTTACCAGTGACATTAACAGAGCAAGAATTGACTGCCTCGCCCATCTTGTTAGTCGCTTTGCAGAGGTAAGTGCCGGAATCTTCAGCGTACGCGTACAGCACATCCAGGGCCACGTAGCCGAAGTCGTGAGTCGTACGGAAGCGATGGCCTGCACAGCGACAGTAAAAGAGATAGTAGAATCCATGACCTTTTCTCATGATGAATCAGTTGACAGATATGCAAAATGCAAAAAATGTAGCTATGCGAATACTGAAGCTAGTAAGCACTGACTGCTAATAGTTTTATTCCCTATGAAATCAATTATTCCACAGAAAAATGACAGTCGAAGAAGTAAGGGGGACACTTGGAAATATTTAATAAATTACATATTCCTGGTGAGAAGAAATAGCTAATAAAAAAGATCACACTCTGGACCACCAGCATTTAAGGCACAGATATAAGGTGAAAGTAGTAACAAAAGAAATTACTCCAAAATTCAATAAAGTGAGTAAAATTATGATCAGATACTCACCGGCCTTGATCTCGACGCCGTTGACGAACCACTCGACCTTGAGGTTCGGGTCATTAATGGGCTCCAGGCGGCACTCGAGATGGACACGCTCGCCCTCGGATACGCCATCGACGCTGTAACGTAAGCCATCGAGAACATTACAGCGACAATTACGACCAGTATCTTCATCATCGTAAGAATATCGTCTTCGCTTCCGTAGTGCACGAAGAAACAGGATATTGCCACCGATATATGGGAAACTAATTGGCATCTTAATGTGACCCGCGGTGTGTTGTTTCATCACGTTATAGGTAGAAGATTTTTTGCAGTTGCGAAGAAATTATGAAAGAATCGTTACATTACCCGCTGTATCCAGAATTATTGCAGCTCATAATAATTTTCCAGGTATATATTAGTACAAGTACAGCATCAATGATCAATAGTTATTTTAGTTTCAATGAGCAGCCCTTACACGTTTTGGTAGTAGAAGGTTCATCGTGAGAACATCGTGGTCACAACAATGTAAGGCACGTTCTAAAAAAATTATCGTAAAGCGGAAACTCTGTCGTAGTCATTGGGTTTGGGAAAAAAATTAAAAACGTCAGCACAAAAAGACTAGTTTCGAGATCAGACACTAAAATGATGAGATAGCTGAACAACTGAGTCAAAGAGAAACTTTCCAAACGATAAAGTTGGGTAAATTGCGTACCTCTGGAGAGCGGTAGTGAAGACAGGCTTCTGGAAGACTTGGTCCTGGATCTCCTCCCTTCGCATCTCGGACCTCTCCAACAGACGGATCTTCTTCAGCCGCTGCTCGTCCAGCGTGTCGGTCTGCATTGACCCAGTGCCTGAGCAGCAAAGTGTCGTACATTTAACGTAGAGTTAGACGGCAACTTGGACTCAGTCTTCGTCAGGAAAACTTTTGGCAACGATAAACGAGGCTCATTTCGAGCGCGTCCATCAACTTGCCATACTAACGATAATTATATAATACTGAGTAAATGAAAAAGTTACAAAATACCAGAGAGCGGAAGCATATCAGTGACCTTCGTATATATAAGAAAATACAAAGCAGAGGTGCGGATTACTGTAATCTTCTAATACATTAAATTACAAATTCATGTTTTTGAGGAAACTCAACGGACTTCATAGAAGTGGGTTGTACAGTAACAGCCATAGTGACAATATTATTAAGCACAACAATTTGGGTTGACCATGTAGTTTGGTGGAAGCAAATCGCTAGGCCAAGAATTCATGAGCCTGAGAGATTGAGTCTATTTTAGATAGCAGGTGTTTCCACAAATTCACGGCAGTGCACAATCAACCACGAACTGGGAGGTCGTAGCTACCATGGATCAGACGATAGAATATTTGGCAATGTTTCTCGCACCGCCGCTCGTAAATATTGTACGTGCCGGAAAGATGAAGCATAAACAAATAGGTAAGAGTCTAAATATTACGATATTCCCAAATGCTAGGATCGACAAAAACCATACATGTTCGATAGCAATGTAAAATATTATAGGCATGCTCCCGTGCTGTTATGTTTAAAATAAGATAACCATACTAAATGTAAATAACTCCCATGACATTGCGCTATAAGTGGCCCACGAAGAGCCAGCGGTGGCGTAGAGCCAAGTCATGAGTTGCTAGGTACGGTGAATGAGCCACGAGAGCATCATACCAGACATAAAGACAAACGAAACTATAAATTAAACCATAATTATAGCGACGTGCTATGTATAACTACTATAGTATCTAAAGAAGTACGGTAATCAAGAATTAAAGATGGCCGCGCACGCGCAACAGAGATGATGAGGCGTGGCAGGCGACATGGCATGGAGATGAGCAGGCGATGGCTGCCAGGAAGGGGAGGCTATAATTAGCTGCAGCTATAAAAAGATTCCCAATAATGTGCGGGCAGAGCGAGGGACCTGCCGAGCAGTAGCCTGCGAGACTGGGTCGCGTACAGGCAACACAACTTTCAGCCCTCGTGGGTGAGCCTCCTGGCTCCTTCTTAAGTCTACGAGTGGCCCTAGGCTCCCTACTTCGAAAAGACCAATTTTTATTCGAAGGCTCCATTCACTGCGGTTTTTACTTCGCTTGTAGATAGTGACAGCCATTAAACCGCGGCTCAGTTCACGGCCGCGAAAAAGTTGACAAACGGCGGCAGGTGTACTGCGGGGGCAGCAGCCATGCCACGTAATGCGAGCGTGGGCAGGTCACGCGGTCGGTCGTTCACGAACTTGACCTCAAAATGCGGTCCCCAAAACCAGCGGTAGCGAGCGCCCTGTCGAGCACCTCTGCCAAGCTCCACAATCACACGCGCGCGGCATTGGCAGAACTTCAAGAGGGAGAAGATCAAAAGACGTTCAACACCTTTGTTTATTGACATCAAGCCCCGAGCACCACACAGCTCAGAATATGCCGTATTGGGAGACTACAGAATAAAGCGGAAAGCATATTATCTGTATGGTTTGAGGTACTAGCTACGGACAATACACGGATGTACATGCACCACCTAATCTAACGTAAGTAGGCTTACGACTAACTAGGCGCTTCATTGACTGGCGAAATGAGCCCTAATTATGGCAGCGTTTCTTTCAACATTTGGTCAAAACTGATCGTAAAGTGTTTCCGAAGACGCAAGGCCGAGCGGCTGCATCGTAATTATCTAACATGCCTCAGTGAACCGTTTACCTAAAAGCTGCAATGAAGAGTATGTTACCGGTAACTTTATCTAGTAAAGAGTTGCAACTTAGGAGTCGTACTAGATTTATACAATTTCTGAGCGAATGTTACACGATTCTAAGTCATGTTGATTATCACACTCATACTCGTGGTATAGCTGCTGATTATATTTAGCTACCCATCATTACTGCACTGACGAACACTGAGCATGCAGCTCACAACGCAAGTAGCCGGGAGAGTAACCTTTATTTTGCACAGCTACTAACGTTTTCATTGACAAGATTCGCATCCGGAATTTGTAATTTAGCAACATTATTTGCGCTACCAGCATGCGGAACGTTTTAAACTCTGATGTGCAAGTTAATCTGACGACAAATTTCTCAATATATATTTCTCAATTTCTCGATATAATGCACATTTGATATTACTGATTTTCTCTACATTCCGTTGTTTTATTATTATTGTTAGGGCGATAATAACGCTGAGCGAGGGCAACTGCACCGGTGCAGTTCGTTCAAAGCAATTTAACGACTAAATCTAACATTACCCTACGGACTAGACATAAACGTGGATAATAGCTTATATTAAATAATGCTCTGCAGAAAAATAATAATTACCGCCTATAGTTAAAAAAATATTTCTAGAATTCTAAGCGTTAGTTTAACGTAATGTGTAGTTGACGCATTATTTTGTGAAACAGTTTAGAAAGAAGGTTTGGGAGTAAAAATGCAACGAATAGAAAGTACACCACGATTGATTAAGCGTGCACAGCACAAACGGATCAATATTTAAATGCAACTAAAAATGTGCACCATGCTTATTGCATACACTTGTCAGTGAATGGCAGAGTTCTAGTCTAATATGAATAAGGCGTCCACTAAGCAATCTATACATGTATTTTTTCAAGAATGCATACGAAATCAACGTGCACATTCTTGAGACTCCGTAATAGGGTAAAGCCAATAGGGTAACTTGGAGCAAATAACTTTGTCACTTAACCTCGTCACTTAGCAAACTGTATATTCTTTTTCTGGATAGTTTCTGCTGCCTGTGACGATAACTTATTTACAACCAGTGAAGGGCGTGCAGCATAGTCTGGCAACACCCAGGTATATTAATAGCATTCACGAGAGGAAAATTTGTTACTATCAAAGGAACTATTGCCAGTTTAAATGATGCAAAGAGACAGGAAGACACGAAGAAAGCACAAACTACATTAGATAATTATCAAAGGCTACTAATCCTATCGCGTTATAAGTAAATAACTCTAGGCGAGGCAATGAACTAACACCTAGTCAATGACGACTCGGTGTCGGTTGATTTACTAAGCATAAAAACCTTAAAGCTAACAAGAAAATAAAAATATAACTACAAAGCGATAATAACAAAATAAAACGAGAGCACTGGAGTAGCGAGAAAATACCAAGAGAAATGGGTTACATTGATAAAAGAAGCAGATGTATTATCACAGCAAGCGCATGAAAATGAAGCAGTAGGCTACGAGGCACAACCAACAGTGTGAAGTGAGTAAGAAGGAAGTACTAGAAGTTATAGCCGCTTGTACCCGAGAAACAGCAGCACTGATTAGAAGAGTCGTAATTAGCGGGTGCTATCTAAGCAGGATGACTACCCATATGCATACACATCTATATATATTCTGGAGCAAAAAGGAAGTTGTAGCTATATCAAATACTTCTTCATTGCGTTGTGTGTCCATTCATTAAACAGAGTTGTAACGTGAGTACGTTAAGTACAACATAACGCAGATTGCTGTGTTACGCTAAGCCAATGATAGACAAAGAGGAGTTGCATACAATGGCCTCTTAGGAGCAATGAGGTGTAGTGGACCACTATGAAACTGCCCTACAGTGACGAACGTACGGTTGTGGGTCAAACCGTTGCTGGAGCCATAAAGCGGATCAGAAAGATATAAGACATCAATGCAATTTGTCCGGTAAATACCACGTCTTATGCATTTCTACGCCCACCTAGTCGCTAGGATGAGCAGCTCGAGGGCTGTTTCGATGTACAGTATATTTAAAATCGGTAGCATAGATACCGTGGCGTCACTGACGTCCGATTCTCGCATCCTTGCATCAAGTTGTCTGTGTAAATGCCTATAGCGTGGCCCCGGCATTAGAAGCACAAGTACAGTTGCTTTCATGCTCTCGCAAATCCAAAATGCTCATCAAATTCGCGGGAGAGATGCCTAAAGGCTTTGAAGCAACTCAGCTGCAACTTCGGTAATGAAGATGGGCAATCCTGTGGTTACAGTACCAACAGTGACAAGAACAACTAGCTATTTAATTTTTTCAAGCTCAAAAGCAAAAAGAAGACGCTGTTTTACATTGCGAACCTCCAGGTTATACAGGTGCTAAGAAAGGGATAGACTTTTTTTTGGTGGTGAGACACATTCATAAGCTCTGTTCATGAGAATTGGACCAAGGTGCCTAGTTGTAAGGAGTGCCACCAGGCAGCACGGTCTTGGGAGCAGACACGTACACAAAACAACCGTGGACCCGACGGGCTCGCTCCAACCTACCCTCAACGTTAATGCTGCACGAGGTGACGGCCTGGCNTTGTATACAAATTTCGTAGTTCTGCTGATAGGTTTGAAGTTTCGTTCCCTTGAAGACGGGCTACGTTTAGTAGTTCGAAAGCTTGGGGTATATTAAACATACAGTAAAGCCCAGAAGACTTTTGAAAACTCTCCTAGCATACACGTCTATATATATTCTGAAGCAAAAAGTAAATTGTAGCTATATCAAATACTTCTTCATTGCGCTACGTGCCCATTCATCCAACGGAATTGTGTCCGTGCAGATGTGTCGTGCATTGACACCGACTTCTTTTCAGCTGTGACTGAGTATATTCAGTAAAACATAACGCAGACTGCTGTGTTACGCTAAGCCGATGATAGACAAAGAGGAGTTGCATACAATGGCCTTTCAGGAGCAATGAGGTGTAGTGGACCACTATGAAACTGCCATACAGTGACGCACGTACGGCTTGGGTCTAACAGTTGCTGGAGCCATAAAGCGGATCGGAAAGATATTAAACATCAACAAAATTTTGTCCGATAAATACCACGTCTTAGGTGCACAAGTAAAGTTGCTTTCATGCTCTAGTAAATCCAGAATGCTCATCAAATTCGCGGGAGAGATGCCTAAAGGTTTTGAAGCAACTCAGCTGCAACGTCGGTAATGAATATGGGCACTCCTGTGGTTACAGTACCAACAGTGGCAAGAACAACTAGCTATTTGATTTTTTCTAGCTCCAAGGCAAAAAGAATACGCTGTTTTACATTGCGAACCTCCAGGTTATACAAGTGCTAAGGAAGGGGTAGACTTTCTTTTTGGTGGTGAGACACCTTCTTAAGCTCTGTTGATGAGAATTGGACCAAGGTGCCTAGTTGTAAGGAGTGCCACCAGGCAGCACGGTCTTGGGAGCAGACACGTACACAAAACAACCGTGGACCCGACGGGCTCGCTCCAACCTACCCTCAACGTTAATGCTGCACGAGGTGNGACCAAGGTGCCTAGTTGTAAGGAGTGCCACCAGGCAGCACGGTCTTGGGAGCAGACACGTACACAAAACAACCGTGGACCCGACGGGCTCGCTCCAACCTACCCTCAACGTTAATGCTGCACGAGGTGACGGCCTGGCCGGCGGCGTTGGTGGCGCGGCACATGTAGGTGCCACAGTCCTCGGGATACGCGTACAGGATGTCCAGTGCCACGAAACCGAAGTCGTATGTGGTACGGAAGCGATGTCCTTCAATGGAAAACGTAAATACGATTAGCATAAAATCATAAGCTAGCATGCTTTCAAGTGAGCGAATACATTTGATAAATTTTCAAACATCATTAAATGGTTTCAAAAGTGTAGATGCTCAGCTCAGGCTATGAACACGAAACAGCTAATTTATTAGCACGACAACTAACTAAATCGACTTTCTGTATTTTTTGCTCAAAATGATTCATTCCACTCTCAAAATAACATCGTCTGCTCTGTTGGAAGAACATGAATTTTAAGCGTGACAAGTAACGGTACCGGAGCGCGACCAACCTGAAGGAATGGGGTTCCCATTGAAGAACCATTCCACTTTCATGGTTGGGTCGTTGACGGGGGTCAAGGTAGCCTCCATATGCACGGCCTGGCCCTCGACGAGGCGATCCTGGTTGCGGAGAGATCGGCCGAAGTTTGGCTTCTCAATCACCGTCTGTTCTTCGTCAGCCTTGCGGCCGCCCTTCTGCTCGAGACGTGCCAGCTTGGGCAGTGCGTCAGGGTGGACGGTGTCCACGATGAAGTCGCTTTTGGCTGCACAGACAAGCAGAGGGACTGTGAACAACATCCTCAGGAAAGTGTGTACATTACCTAATCCAAAACGATACCCACAACAGACAAAGTGAGAAGAATGGATAGAACGATTTGATATATGATGCAAAGTGATTCTGTACGGCTGAAAATTAACTAAGTAACTTAACATATTATGGAACCGAGAAAAGAATAAGCATGCATGAGATTCACATTTAAATATGATGCAGAGCTTAGGATGCATGGGCTTACGTTTCACGGTGATTTCGATGGTGGAGGAAGCGGTGCCATTCTTGTTAGTCGCACGCACTTCGTAGACGCCGGTATCCTCGGCAACAGCCTGCAGGAGGTCCAGGGCGCAGAAGCCGAAATCGTAAATGGTACGGAACCTGCTGCCGATCAACAGGGGCTTTCCGTTGTGGAACCACTCCACCTTCATGGAGGGATCGGGATATGGCTCCAGGCGGCACTCGACGTGAGCGCTCTGACCCTCCCAAAGGTTGGTCATTCCAGAAAGTTTCACCACGAACCTGTCGACAAAGACGTCAGTTTTAAGTTTCTTTACAAATGATGAGTAAACATCATTTTGTTCAACAGTGTTAATTTTACTAGTGTAGAAAAAACAAACAAATCATCTTTCTGTGTCTTTTCTCTAATTGCTGTTCTCAGTGATTTTCTTCAAATTGTCAAAGATGATACCAAGAGAGTAATTCTAATATGAAATTTATCGACACATTGAAAAATAGCGGATTCAGATCAATTTTTTATTTTTATGGGGTTTCATAGATAGTGTACAGCAATATATAAGACATGATAAGACAATACTTACGTGGGTGCCTGAGTGATGACAGTTTCTTCCACAGTGGTTTTGGTGTAGCGGGAAGAGTCTTCAAGCATGCGAAGCTTTCGAAGAGCTTCGCCGTGCTCCGTGTCCAAGAGCAGAGCGTCCTTGGCTGCAGGAGGCAGAAATCAAACTCGTTGTTACATCAGCGAAGGCAATTATGTTTTTGACGGCATTTGTCTCTTTGCTTGTTTGTCTGTCAGCAACGTAACTTGAAAAGGTGTGAACGTATCTTCATGAAATTTACAGCTACTATTACTATTACATATGTCAGGAGGAACAGATGATAAACTTTTGGAGAAGATCCGTTCAGCCGTTCGTCTCTTTGTCTATCTGTGTGTCTCAGCAGCATAACTCAAAAAGTTACAAATGGACCTTCATGAAATTTTCAAGAACTGCTAAAACTGATACGAAGAATAAAAGCCCAAGTTTTGATGATGATTTGCACATTCATTTGTTGTGTGTTTGTCTCTCTCTATGTCTTTTAGTTTATCAGAAACATGGGTAATTCAAAAAGTAATGAACAGGATCTTGATAAAATTTGAAGAAGCTACCCGAAATGTAGCGAGGAACAAACAACTTAATTTTGGTGATAATCTATCAACCTGATTATCTGTTTGTTTTTATGTGTGAATATCTATTTGGCATAACATAATACAAAAATTTATCAAAGTATCTTTATGAAATTGTCAGAAACTAGAAGGAACGTCAAAAGGAACAGATGATGATGTTTTCATGATGATGAAAAAGAAATTCTAGATTCAGGATCCAATTGAATTTCTTGTTACCATTGAGTTGCTTAGCAGTGGTCTGCTTTTTCGGAATACTTCTCTATTTCATAATTAAACGTTCATAATGCATGTTATACGTGAAATAGGTTGCAATAGCATAAGTGATACTTACATGTAACTACCAATGAAGCAGAGGTGACGGCTTGACCCAAGCGATTGGTGGCACGGCAGGTGTAGGTACCAGAGTCCTCGGGGTTAACGTACTTCATATCTAGAGCAACATAGCCGAAGTCATGCATGGTTGAGATACGGTTGGCTTGCTGGAGAGGAACGCCATTTTTGAACCACTCGACCTTCAGGTCGGGATCGCCAACAGGAATGAGACGAGCTTCGAAATGAAGAGGTGCGTTTTCGGCGAGCTGGCGATCCTTTAGAGGTGAGGTAAACACGGGTGGCTGGGAGGTAGTCTCCTCCACGATTGTGGTCCGAGTGGTGCGAGACTCGAGGCGGTTGATTTTGCTCATGGCCTCTTGATTCATGGTATCCAAGAGAATAGAGTCCTTGCTGTGGCAGTTCATGGTACATTCGGTGATGGCCTGACCGATGGCGTTGGTGGCCACGCAGGTGTAGGTGCCCGAGTCTTCAGCATATGCGTACATAATGTCAAGTGCGACGTAGCCGAAGTCGTTGTAAGTCATGAAGCGTGAGCCGCTCTTGAGCTCGACGCCGTTGTGGTACCAGACGACCTTCATGGTCGGGTCAGAGGCAGGGATGAGGCGAGCTTCGAAGTGGGCTCGATCACCCTCAATGACCTCAATGTTCCTGAGAGAAGTGGTGAACACAGGCGTCTGCTTTGTGGTTTCCTCGACATGTTCGGAGCGCATGTAGCGGCTCTTGTCCTCCAACATCTGCAGCTGCTGCATTGAGAGATTCTCCTGCTGCGATTCCAGCACGATGTTCGATGATGCTGATGAATGAACGAAATTACATAAGTACCATTGAAATATTGCAGGTCTTCTTTCATAATGATGAGACGGCGGTAATCCAGAAACAAAAAGCAATATGTAGGCATGCAAGAAATAATGTTTTCATTTAAGTCATATATTTAACCAAGTTGAAATGATGCTAACGTGTGACTAAAACGACGGTGATGATTTCCAAACTAAGGTGTGGACACCGATGCATGCACTGACACTGAAGAAACGAGAGTGAAATAAAATGAGTGACAACCTACTAAGATGACACAACTATACAGAAATAAATATCATAGTTGCATTAGTTGTTAATGCCAGAATACTGAATACTCGGGTGTAAAGATCTGGCAAAGCGTTGATTTACCAATAAATTAATTTTAGTGATGATGAGAAGATACAGAAAGCTTTATAACCAACGTTGAGTGCAATACCAAAGGATATGTTTACGTGGTGAGCCATGCGCTACAAGCGAAGAGTTAGGCATGGTTATGACATGGTGCACCTTCCTTAGTAGAGTTACGAAGTAAAGAAAAATGTTCATAAAAATTCGAGAAGAAAATGTACTTCCTGAGTTGCTGCCCTTTTTGAAAAATGCAGCAGGGTTTCCAAATTCATTGACAGACACAGTGATATGAAACGGAGCGTCTGTCGCGACGTTCTGTCAATTGTGTGATGCAGCCCAAAAGTGCCGAAATGGAGGCGAAAGTCCAGAGTTTAGCAATGATGCGTTTAGCAATAACACGGCACATAGATTTACTTTACAAATTGTACATTTCGTGCAGAATAAGTCCATGCATGCTAAAAATTTTACACGCGCCCTCGAGATGGAGACCAGTTGCAGCTGGAAAGAAGTTCATTAAAACAAGTGGGAGAGCAGCAGAGCAGAAGCTGTGCAGATGGCTGCAGTATTAATATTCGAGCGATAAGCAAAGCTTGTCTCCTGACACAGGAGCCATAAGGTGAATTAAAGAATTAGAAAAGCAGCGACGACAGTCTAAGAAGTGAAGCAAAGTACCAAGAAGCTCCGACCAGAAGTCATGCTGTCACATGCTGAAGACGCATTGTTTACTCACACTGCACGGTCATCGTCGTGGAAATCTGGTCAGTACCAAGCATGTTGGTAGCAACGCAAGTGTAGCAGCCCTGGTCTGTGGGCACGAGGCCTCGGATGTCTAACGCTACATAACCAAAGTCATGGATATGGCGGAACCTTGATCCTTCAGCCAGTGGTTGGCCATCCTTGAACCATTCGACCCTCATGTTGGGGTCGGTGATGGGTTCAAGTTTGGCTTCAAAGTGAGCCGTCTGGCCTTCATGCAGTGCCTGCTCTTTCAACTGAGTCAGGAATCTGGGCTTAATTTTCACTGAGACTTCCTCCATAATCTCACGTCTTTGGTAGCGAGAGGCGTCATCCAGATATTGGAGCTTCTGGAGGCTTTCCGGGTGTTCAGAATCGAAAATGAGATCCTTCTTGGCTGGATGGAACGATAAAATAAACGACGATTACTCAAATGAAAGAAATAGCTGGCTGGCGTGAAATTAACCTGCGGCAGTGTCTGATAAGAACAAAAGAGAAATGAAAAGGTAGACAAAACGTTGTCATCTTAAACATAATTAACGCATTGGGCCAAAATGAACTAAAATCAGGGTATGACTCTCACACGCAAAATAACACTTGGATCAACTTACCTGTAACCTTCACGGACGCAGACGTCACGGTCTGTCCAAGTTTGTTGGTTGCACGGCAGGTGTAAATGCCAGAATCGATAGGGTACACACTGAGCAAGTCAAGAGCCACATAATCGAAGTCATAAGCAGGCCTGAAGCGGTGGCCGACTTTGAGTGGCTCATCATTGAAGAACCAATCAATCCTCATGGACGAGTCTCCGACGGGCTGGAGGCGAGCCTCCAGATGAATATTCGTGCCCTCATAAGTCTCGATGTTCTTGAGAGATTTGGTGAAGTTGGGAGGCTGGTTGATATCAGTCTCCTCAGTGAGGGTTCGTTGCTGACGGCCGTGCTCCAAGAAGTTGATCTGCTCCATGGCGTCGTCATGCATGGAGTCCGTCTGGATATCTCCAGTCGCCATGACGGTTACGCAGGCAGAGGTGTGAGCGCTGCCGAGATGGTTGGTGGCACGGCAAGTGTACTCGCCGGAGTCCACGGCATAAGCACCAATGACATCGAGGGCAACGTAGCCGAAATCGAAGTAGGTCTTGAAACGAGATCCAATGGTAACGGACTTGCCGTTCAGGAACCATTCCACCTTCATTGTAGGGTCACCGACAGGTTCAAGTCGGGCCTCAAGATGAATGTTCCTGCCTTCGTGGATGGGCTGTAAGTCGGATAGCGTCTGCGTAAAGACTGGTTTGGACTTTGAAATTTCCTCGATATCGTAGTGAGGCTCCTGGTGGCGTCGTTCCAGGGCGCGGGTCTTATCCAGAGTAACTTCGTGCATCGATGAGTAGTCGATGGCTGAGCGAGCTGTGAAGGAAGACCAAACAGGTAATGTTGGCTGCTGCAAAAATGTTAAGTGTGACTATGTCAGCAATTTACGTCGGGGGTCAATAAATTAAACATATGTTTCCCAGTGACTTCACCTTAGTAAAAATAAAAAGCATTTGATCTATTCCATAGTATTCAGCAATCAAAACAAACTTACTCTCGACTACCATAGAAGCAGATGATTGGTCTTGACCAAGGGAGTTACGGGCGACCACGGTGTAGGTACCGGAGTCCGTGTTGCGCACGTCCGAGATGTCCAAGGCGACGTACCCAAAATCGTTGAAGAACTTGATTCTGTTCGCAGACATGATGACCTGTCCGTTGAAGTACCACTCAATGACCATGGACGCGTCGCTCTGAGGCTCAAGGCGCACTTCGAAATGTGCCTTCTGGCCCTCGAGGATTTTGTTGGTGCCCTTCAGAGGACCCAAGAATTTGGGAGGCATGGTAGAGACGGTTGTCTCCTCGGTCTCGACGCGCTTGTAGCGAGCGGCGTCTTCCAAGAACTGCATCTTCATGGCAGTCTGCTCGTACTGTGTCTCAGTTTCGTCGGTCTTGGAGAGCATGTTGAGTTTGCAGGCCACTTTTGCTTCTCCCTTGGAGTTGTAGGCGCGGCAAGTGTAGGTGCCGGCGTCCTTCATGATGAGGGCCTTGATCGTTAGGGCAACGTAACCGAAGTTGAAGAAGGAAGTAATTCTTGAGCCTGGATAGAGTAAGCAGTGGTTAATACAGAACAAAAGATGACAAAAACTAAATAATGCGATACAATTTAAACAAAGGTATTTGAAACGAGCTAGTGTGGCGCAGCCTAAAACATGAGGTGAAAGAACGAATAAGATCACGAATCTCGTACTGTTTTGGTCTAAAATATACTACAAGTCAACAATATATCGTTTTTCATAAGGGAAAATCGAACATGACATGGTATTTAAAATATGATCCATAGTTCCTAAAGATTCATTGTACTTGCGTAACGGCACGCATTGCCTAGATAGCTATCCGTTACTCTCATGTACGGTTATCTGGCGCACAGATATCCATTGCTAAGATATCCCTCATCGTAACAAAAGTCACATAAATACTCATATCCATTACATAGATGCACATGGCAGGTATTGCAGTTATTATGAGAGCCATCATATAGATGTGCCTCACTCAAATTACCATTATCCTAATAGAAAATTGGTACCCATTACTCTGAGAAAGGTACCAAGATACCCATTTCCCTGATACACATTGCTCGCTCAGGTAATCATGACCATCCTGACTTGCATGTGGAAATACTACTCACTTGCTTCCATTGGCCTGCCGTCCTTGAGCCACTCGATCCTAAGGGTGGGGTCTCCGATTGGCTCGAGCCTGGCCTCGAAGTGGGCATAGCCCCCCTCACGGGCGGTTGTGTCCTTGGGCTCGCTCTTGAACACAGGAGCCGTGGCGGCGTCCAGCAGCTCCTGCTGCGCTCGCTGCTGCATTTGCAGCCTGCACAACAAACCACAAGAGGTGTTGATTTACAGCGGGCCCTACACGAGGTTCAAGTACGATAGGTGTCGGGTCAGGTAGGTTAGGTATCTAGTCTATTATTATTATTAAATCACACCAGACTGGCGACGCAGGAACGGAGAAACTCCATGAGGTTAACAAACCCCCACGCAACCAGCCCAGCCTAGCCTCACCAAACCTATTTTCAACAAATCTAACCTAACCTTACACGCACTTTGAGGTAGTCCATATACGATACCGGTTCCCTACAAATACTATATGTATCAACGACAGGTTTTTACCTGGAAAAGAGAGGTGTGTTGGAATCACGGTACAAGGGTTATGTGGCTCTTAACACTGTATCTTCAACCAATTAAAACTCACTTCCAAAAAACACTAAAGACCCGGTCGGAAAGCGCTTAACGCGACCGCATATCGGGTTACGTTTTGTGTTTCCGAGTTGCAGTAACCTAACTGGATCATGACTGTAACATACTTCAAGCTTTAAACTTTAACAGGTTGAGTAACCCCGAAAATATCAGGGGTAAAAATAATGTTTTCAGTCTTACAATTGTTACGCCGGAAGACTGGAACATGTTGAAGAATATGCGACACCTATGCTCTTCAACATAGTAAATTAAAGCAAACAAGGAAGCACCAACCTGTAGGCTTCCATTTCCTCGACACTGCGAATGTGTTGCTGCTGTTCAGGGATGCCAAGATCTCCCGTCACCGTGCCAAAGGCTGAACAAACGGAATCGTCAACTCAACATATATGAACGCTAAGTCAATGGAACACAACACAGAAAGTACTGCATTGAAAATGCACACACCCGTGCTACTAATTCCAAAGTCAAGAAATACAGGTAATACTGACAATGACGGATGCCAATACAGCACATCTTATATACGTACGAAATAATGCAGCATAAGTCAGATATTAACTTCCATTCATCTATATACAAAGCTCTATGCATGGTTATGCATGCCGTTGAGTCATAACAAATGGAAGAAAAGCTTCCGCATTTTTTGCAGACAAGATCTTTAACTTAAGCTTTTACAATTTTTCTGGTGATTAAGAAAATAAAAAACACAAGGTATCAACACTAACCGATGACGTTGATGGAGGCCTGGCAGCTCGCCTCTCCGACCCTGTTGACGGCGCGCACGGTGTACACGCCGGAGTCCTCAGATCGGAGGTGCATGATGTTCAGTGCGACGTAGCCGAAGTTGTAGATGACGTTGATGCGCGAACCTACGAAAAGCGAATCCATTTACTAATTGATAACGAACGCTTTCTTAACTCGAATGCATAACTATAATTCTCACATCAGGTTATGTAATGCGATTTTGATAGGCTAAATGAGCTGTTTTACTATTATTACTTTTATACGAGAACAACTTTTGCAGAATCTACTGCAGAGAATAAGCCTTTGGTTGATATTTCGGGACTTTTCGTAAACCTATGTGAAGCCTGTCCATCTAATAATACTTGCACTCACTGGCAGTGATTGGTTTTCCGTCCTTGAACCAGTCGATGCGCATGTAGGGGTCACTGACAGGGTGCAGCTGCGCCTCAAAGTGAGCGTATTTGCCCTCATCGACATCGCCCAGGTTGACCAAAGGCTTGACAAATGTGGGCTGGATGTTGCTGTGCTCGTCAATGGACGTAGTCCTTTGGTAGCGGGAGGCATCTTCCAGGTAATTGATCTGCTCCATCGCCTCGGGATGTTGCGTAGTGCTCTCGATTTGTGGTCGCTCTGGTGAAGAATGTGAAATTTAATGGCGAATGATGCAGCAACGGGTAACAGCTGTAAGTTATTCTGAAAATCCTAATTACCACCGTACGATAAACGTAGGAACTACTAGTGCATGGTACAGATGCAAAATTACTGCACATACATTCAGCATCACAATTAACAGTGCAAAATTACAGAATGTAGAAAACGATATCTTCTTCACAGCTTCTAAGTGCGTATGAGAACGCTATTAGAATAGTCTGAGAGCCATAGATACGTTACGTACCTCAGTTTAATTAGTAAGCCTGTCAGTCACTTCAAATTACTTTCAAAACAAACATGCAATGCTGGTTCTGTTGTTAAGTTTTACACTATACGAATAGCTCTTGCAGCTACCAACGGGGTTAATACGAGTCTATAATTGTTGAGAACTGTTGTAATTTTCATAAAGTATTAATAAACTTTTTTATGCTTATTAGCATAATTAATAACAAATTCCTGATGCGTTGCGCAACTCACCTCTGACGTTGAGTCTGGCCGTCACCTCATCCTGGCCGAGCACGTTGAGAGCTCTGCAGGAGTACACTCCACAGTCGGCCTTCGTTACGCTAAGAATGTCCAGAGCAACGTAACCAAAGCGGTAAGTTGCAGTAGCGCGAGAGCCTGCAAACAGCAATGCATAATTAGAAAGTTTCTTTTGTCAATGAAAATAATACGTACATCTGAAAACACGATACATACTACCATTCTCTCCTGTTGCTACGATTTCACAAGGGGAAAATTTCTCTTGTGTGGTCACAGAAATAGAGGGCTAATGTGATCACAGTGAAGAACCAGTAGATGGCAAAGAAAACACACCAGCTGTGCTTTATGAAGCACCTTTAGTTGACTTCCGAAAGCAAATATCCTCGCTCTATCCACTATTGAGGTATCCCCTAACTGAGCGGCATTTCTCTGGATTCTGTACGGAAATATTCCCGACGTCCCTGCCGACTGAACCACCCGACACTCACTGGCAGGACTTGGCTAATAATCCCGACGTCCCTGCTGAGTGGACCACCCGACACTCACTGGCAGGAATTGGCTAATATTCCCGACGTCCCTGCCGACTGGACCCCCCGACACTCACTGGCAGGAATTGGCTTTCCATCGACCAGCCAAGCGACCTGCATGGTCGGATCTCCAACAGGAGTGAGCGTCGCTTCGAAATGAGCGCGCTGACCCTCGACAATGTCGAGGTCGCGCAGAGGATGCGTGAAGCGCGGGGGTTCCGTTGGACCTTCTTCTTCCGCGCTCTTCACTTGATGGTGAGCGCGCTCTACGTGGCGGAGGTAGATGATCTCAGGTTCGGGTTCTTTCCTGAAATGACATAATTAAAGGTAAGGAATATAGAACGAATTTGATATTAATAAGTCTCCAGCGGCGCCGAAGGTTCTGTTGATAGTATACCTTATAAATGTTTACTTTCTAAGCGCCTCATACAAAAATGGTTGAAGTGTTGGTACAACTAATGTGTTGACAATGTACACCAGCAGGGTATCCTACAGTAAAAAGCTTGAAATTTTGCGAAGCATACTGTTTATGAACACTTGGAGGAAACATTACTTCACTTCAGACTGCTGCGATCTACCAGGCAATAATTATTTACCGATGATATTAAGGTTTTTCTTAAATTAGCCATGCTAAAGCCTGGCGTCAACGGCTCTGCGCATACAAACGATTGCACTCACTCAGGTTCGATAACTTTGGATGGCTTAGGGAAGTATGGTCGCTGTGGTTGTTGTGGGGCTGCCTTCTCTGAGATCACGTGGAGTCGCGCTCTGGTGGCTGTGCTACCAGCTGTGTTCTGTGCGGTGCATTGGTACCAGCCGGAGTCGGCGGCCGATGCGCTCAGCAGCTGCAGGGTCGACGATCCGCCGTCTGTTACGATCTGCGATAACCGAAATGGAAAAATGAATATTCATCCATCGATGAAACGTATTTATTGTTTATATATAAAAATACAGTATAGAAAACGGACTTTCATTTCGGGTACGCACTACACTAACCAACATCAAATCTCATGTTATTTAAAAAGTTGACCATCATTCCAAGAACAGGTAATGGTATGTATCCCTATGACGCTGAGTATCATATTGGCTGTACATGGCGACCAACATGCTAACAATGCGCATTGTGCAAGCTAAATCCAAGTATAAGATGTATACAGAACCTGGACGTTGGGAGAGGGCAGGATGGAGACGCCGTCCTTCTGCCAGGACAGTTCGGGAGTCGGCGTGCCCACGGCGCGCACCTGCAGCACCAGGGTCTCGCCTTCATTGACCTGACCCTGCTGGAACCTCTCCACGAACTTCGGGGCCACCAGCTGCTCCTTCTCGATCACGCTCACGTTGCACTGCGGACACAGTTAATCACATGAAACATCTTTGAATAACTTCACGGCGCAAGACTGTTGACGTGCAATGTGAAATGAACCATGCAATGAGAAAAGCCGTTTGTCAGTCAAGTTACGTGAAATGTAACACGAACCATTCACTCAGAAAGTATATTGTTGACCATCTTTACATCAAAAGTATGAATAACTATTTAATGAGCAAGTAAATTGTTGGCCATACTTACGAGCAATATGAAATAAACTATAAGTATCCAATGAGAGAAGTCAGTTTAGCACCATATGCACAAATAGTTATCTGCGCACGTAAAGGCCTTTACCAGTGAAGTGCACTCTTAGGAATATGGAATTGTTAAGAGTAGCACTATTGAGCTGACAGCACCACACGGAACCACTCACTTGGCAAGTAGCTTCACCGCCCTTGTTGCTGGCGACGCAGGTGAGCACGCCAGAGTCCTGCACGAGGGCCTCAGTGATCATGAGCGAGTGGTTGCCTTGCTCGTTCACGAGGATCTTGTGGCGAGCGTCGCTGGTGATGGCTTGACCGTTCAGCAGCCATGCCACCTGTTGAATAACAAGTCCATTAGTTAAAGAGAAATTAATGTCTATTTCATTTTCTTTTAGCCAAAATACACAGGCCCCAAACTATCTCTGCGAAGCAGGCATGTATGCTATGTTTCAATATACGGAATTTTATTCACACACATTATTGCTATGCAGTCAGTACAGAGAGAGCTTTGTACGTTGCGACAGGGAGCAGGCTTGTTTCTGAAAAGCTTTTTTTGACGGAGCGTACTTTCCGAAGCCTATAAACTCTTTACAGAAACGTTAGCAGTAACTGAGCGTATACATGCACAAAGACGGGGCATCGTTACAGCCAATGGCCGAACCGATAGCCTGGCAGAACTAGACACCAAGCACAGCAGAAACAGACGACACAAACCTCAGGGTAGGGCTTGCCGGAGACACGACACTCGAAGCGCACCATGCGACCCTCCTGGACGGCCTGGTCTGAGGGGCCCCTTACGATCTTGGGAGGCATCAGCTTGCCGGTGTCGTCAGTCTCTAGACCCACTTGCTGCTGAGTCTCACTGCTGGAGGAGAGACAACGTTAGCTTACCAGAAGTCAATGCCAAGTCGCAACAGAGGGAAACACAATAGCGTGCTATGTCTCTTCATAGCAACGGTGGTCACTCTGAGACAGACTATAGGATAGTCATAGAGGCAGCACGCTATATTAGTGTAATAAAGAACATTCAGCATGAAAAACGCTTTCAACCTATAGTGAATGCATGACTGAAATTTCACGAGCACCCCACATTTTTATATTTTGATCAGAAAGGACAAAAATACTAACATGGTCTGGCTGCGGACTTCCTGAATGCCGTTGACGATATCGTCAGACCGAGGGACACACGCCAGCTGCGCAGAGGCGACAGTGGCGCCGGACGGGTTCTCGGTGAGGAGCGTGTAGTGGCCGTTGTCCTGGGGTCCGACGTTGCGCACAACCAACATCACCTGATTGCCTGTCTGGGACATTTGGTACTTGTCGCTCTGACGGAGGCGTTCGCCATTATGGAACCAAGTCACACGAGGGCTCGGGTTTGCGTTCACAATTGCAGTGAAAGTTGCGTTGTTTCCCTGAGCCACTTTGGTAGCGCGGGGCTTCTGCTGCATCTGGGGGGCCAGGGGAGCTCCTTGGACTGGTGCACTGAATGTAACATCCTGCTCGTTGGCGGCTCGTTGGGTGATGGCCTGACGAAACTCGACCTCATGGACCAGACGGTACTCGAACGTATCGACTCGGAAGGAGGCCATCTGGCCGTTCTGCAGCAGGCTGTGCTGCTGCTGCACAGACTGCTGCTGCTGTATGAAGGTCTGTTTCATCTGCTGTTGCTGCTGCTGCTGTTGTTGCTGACGCTGCTGCTGCATCATCATTGCAGCTAAAAATAGAAGAAACCAATTAAGTATATCAAATATATGACTAATGATTACAGTAACGCTTTCCACTTCCTCAGTGTTAATTCAGCCATGTAGCTACGATACACTTCCAATGGTTATATGAAACTGCAGTTGAGAATTATAATAAAAGTTATCCCTCTCGTTACAGGTACCATGAGTGTGTAGATTTCCATATCAGTTTATTATTTTCAATACCATCGGCGTAGATCTCTTTCTGGAAAAATTTCATTTGTTCAGCATGTACCCCATAGACTTCGCCACGTTGTTTGTGTGCTGTGATTGTATCACGTACCACAGAATAAAACGAATGATAAAATCAAATAATGTTAGTGCTTAATTAGAATTAGAAACAGCTTAACTAACAATTTTGGATTGGAGAACTTCTTTGTTCGCATAGTCCAAAGTCATAACCAGAATGCTTGCAAGTCAAATGAACTAAGGAAATTAGCCGTCAACTACAGAAATCAAGTAGCAATAGCTCACCTTCAGGCTGGATGTAGACAGTGCAGATAGCTTCACCGTATTGGTTGGAAGCGTTGCAAGTGTACTCCCCCTCGTCACCCGGCCCTATGGCAGCTATACGCAGGGTCACGTCCCCCGTGTTGGGGTTGTGGGTAACCTGAGAACATAGTGAACAACATTAAATATCATTTTGAGATTGTTAGTTTTCGAGTCAAATTCGAAACAGTCTTCGACGGAGAATTTCCATGTTTTATTCACCAAGTTACACAATTGTATTTAAACCTATAAATATGAAACTGTAGTATTTAGCAAGGTAGTTCTGGAGAAATTTACTTGACCATTGCAATCTATTCAATAAAATTCCCCAAAGAAGTACAGAGAAGTTGTAAGATATGTTGGAGTTGAGAACCGTTTTAGGGCTAACTTTTAAGCTGCTCATAACTGCAGTAAGCAAGTAGTTCTCAACCATTACAAGTTCAGTCTGCCGTGCGCTTGTCAACATTTACCAACTAATGCATCATCAGGACACTGCTAATTTCCAATCTTCCACTGTATTTCTCACCGCAGGCCGCCGGGTCATTCTCTGTAAGTTCGGTCATTACACAATAAACGTCCCAGGTGATGAAGGAGTTGGTAATGATATGCTTAGTCATGAATTCTGACGCGCAGTATAAAGAAAACTATATTCAAAATGAAAATTCGTGCAGTTAGGAGAAATTTCTGAATAAAATGTACAATATACACTATCCGCTATATCGTTGCAGAAGATAACGATGTTGAATAAGCGGATGGAAGATCCACTGCGCGCTTCAACTCAACCTAGAGCTAACACTTGAGAACTTTTCAGCACTCTATCTATATATTGGATATGAAGCAACACTACTCTTCACTACCACTTAATCTGAAAGTTATAAGAAGAAGTGTGCAGTACGTGACACCAACATGAGTAGCTCAAGTAAGCGCGGAAGGATTACCATGGCGCAAATGAGGCTGGAATGCGATTAACAAGAAAGAAAAAGTAATTCAAAAAGAAACGTTCAAGAATTGTAACAAAGAAGAGAACGTACCAAAAAAGAAACAATAAATGCAATGTGACAATCTTTCAAAATGTTTTAGATTTAAAACTTACGATAATATGCTTTGTTCTCAACAAAAGGTGATTATAAAAAACATTAAAAATCAAAATATAAATCGTTGCACTGGAAAAAGTTAAAATTACCAGGGTGAAAATGTTCTTCTATGCACGGCAAAGCTTCATAAAGCGTACTTCTGAAAAATCTAAGCATTAACATAAAAAAACGTGTTTGCATATAAGAAAAATTGTAAAAACTACTATAAGACACGCTTTTGTAAGAGAAACGTAGCAGAAACTGTAAAATGTATACCTGGTATTTGTTGCCTATCTGCAGAGCCTGGCCCTTGCGGATCCAAGTGACGGTCGGCCGGGGGCTGCCTGTGACTTTGCCTTCAAATAGCGCATCGCCCCCCTGAGCAAAGCGGGCGTTGCGGAAGATCTGTTCAAAGACAGGGGGTGACGCCCCGGCCGGCAGACCCATCCTGAGGAGGAAGAAAATACATTTCATTGTTATATTTATCGATCTCTATGCTCATAAGACTCTGATAATCTTGCTTGCGTGCTTGCTTGCTTGCTTGCTAGTTTGCTTGCTTGTACGTCACCGTGGACAATCTTCGCTGTTTTGCATTGGAATTTAAATTAAAGAAGCCCGTAGATTTCAAAATAACAACGCATTAATTAGTTTGACATTGTAGTTCATCATTAATATAGCTCTGTGATTACTGTATCCTGGATACGACTCGGCTGCACTTTTATTTTAGAAAAGTATTCATCTCTGCATTTTGGAAAAGGCTCCCAGTCATCCCTCCCGAACATTCACAGGTTTCCAGCCTCCCCGCCAATCACAGGCTCCCAGCCATACGTACAGCCAATCATAGAGTCAGTTAGGCTTTAGTTTCGGGAAGAATTTTAACTTCCTATCTTCTAGGAATTAATACCTTCTACCGTTGATAAAAACCTCCTTTATTGTAGTATCTCAATCGCTTGTCTCCACAATTGTCAGAAATCTCACATAAAATGTCCCAACAGCAAAATATTGTCGGTATCGTTATACGGCTGAATTGCTGTACTGATCTTATTTGAAATGCTTAAATCACAACCATTTCTACAAGTATTAAATATTGTTGAAAAAACTGACGACTATGTTGATGGGGGAGAGAAAGAAATCGAGCTTGCAGTTACGACAAAACGTAGAGCTTAGTCAAGATTATACTGTGACAGAAATATGAAGATATTATTGAGAAGCTGGCAGCAAGTATACTCGTAACATGGTCAGGTTAAAGCGTTTTTACACGCCTGACGGTTAGGGTACAACAATCATGAGAATGCCGACAGGAGAATCTAAAATCTAGAAGTGAAATCCCAACAGGTTGCATTGGTTAACGTTTAGATTTCAACATAATTTGCTTTGCTCTCCAGCCAGTCAGTCACGAGCCCGGTTTGAGGTGATTGCTCCCGTCAGAGAAGAATCTGCAGCTGATGCTCGATGACTTCAAGAATCTTTGTCAGCCTGTAAAAATATCGCCCTCGCTCGCGCTCCAGGAGGCACCAGGAACGCCCCTAGGCATACCAGGAAGGCCTAACTAGATAGAGATCACAAAGAAGCATGCATAGGGAACATGTATAAGGGCGTTGCGAGAGGTGGCACAGAGAGGCGCTATTTATAATTCGAGATGGGATGAGTGCCAAGACTGGCATAGTTCAGAGGACTGCACACCACCACCGTACCACTTCCTCCTCCACTAACCACCACTGCCTCCTGCTCCACCAGCTCGGTGGTTGTACACCATGTCCAGGAGTGTGTCGTTAGTAATAAGCTACCGCAAAAGTACACCTTAGTAAAATTTTTCGTTTCGAATAAAGTACAGAACATGAACGGTACCACAGCGAGGTTTCAATCATGTTATCTTGAAATTAATAAAGTATTTTGCAGAGTGACGGACATGGGAGTAACGGAAAGTATGTTGAATCCTACAGCACTAATAAAATGAAGATGATTTTCAAGTATGTTTTGTACATTACACCTACAGTAATTTATGCATCGGGAAAGTGTTTCTAACAAGAAGGATTTTTGCAATACTGAAGCACGAACGACATAATTCGTAGAGTCGCGATTTAACGAAATATGTTGACTTGAAAGCGAACTCTTAAAGTAAATATCCATCAACAACGAAGAGAAGCCGTGCCTCAGATGCTAAAGATGACTGAAGACATTAACTTTAGGACTACAAAGGGATAGCTTCGGCATTATTAAACTAGCGGCCCGCGCAGTTATTAAACACCGGCCAAAATTAGTTACTTCAACGAAGATTCGTTTCAAAGTTTCGCTCTTCGTGGGTGTGTTCTCGTGAATATTTTTACCTTTCGCTCCGTAAATGGACTCATGTTGAGTACTATAAACGCAAAAAATTAATCGTTGTGAGAAAGCAGACTAGTCCTTTGCCACCACATAGAGGTGCTTCAGTTGTTTTAACTCCTTCTATATCCAAATTTTGATAAGGTAACGGCCCTCTGGTGTTTCAATTGATGAATTTTATCCTATCTGATGTATCCTATCAGGATAGAGACAAGCAAGAAGGGAATCAACATTTTTTTGTATAAAGTGGGATATTTCGTCGGTCCACATATGACTATTTTGCATCGATGCTAGAAAAGGGAAATAAGTTTGATAGATTGACAAGCAGTGAGATACAATTTTGGGTAAAAAGAGACTAGGGAAAGAGTCACTGCAGCGTTGACTTTGTAAAAACCGTATACGAGCAGAAACAAAAAACCGTATACGAGCAGAAACAAATACGAATATATTGGCACTTTTCCGGTAAATAGGCTGACACAGCACCAAGAGATTATAGGGAGATATCATATTATCTCACTGTAGGGTAACACTGGTGCGCATTGTAACACGTGATGAATTTTTTTTTTCTACTGTTGTTGATTAGAGATTTTTAGCTCAGGGAAACTATCATAGAAGGATTCTACTACCACCGCTCTCTCTCTCTCTCTCTCTCTCTCTCTCTCTATATATATATATATATATATATATATATATATATAGGCCAGCAATTTCTTATCTCCATCCATCACTGCATTGTGGCATATTTTTATTTATTATTATTTCATTGAATTTATTTAGGACTCACACCATTTCTTGTAGGCTTCACGGCCACCAGCGCTACTGCCAGGTGAGATATTGTTATTACAGTACAATAATTAGATAATTCGACTTTTGTGGAGGACTGAAATTTTTTTTTTCTGAGTGGGGCGTTGCTAGTTAAAGAGGAGCAGGTCATGGCTACAATTTTTCGAACTGGAGATGACCGACGGATCTCTAGTTGCAAATAAAAAAAGGCAGCAAAGGACTCCGTCCAGGTTTGCATTAATACGTGACCCAACACGAACGCGCTCCTTGCATCCCGAATTACACAACACTAACCTGAAACAGACTAACTACAGCAAACAAAAGCACCTTCACAAACAACTCTCTTTTGCTCCCGTGTTTTGCTGTGTGATGCGCTTCCTTCATCAAATTCACTTTTATACATTTTCGGAAATAAAGCTGATTGTGAGCTGATCGAAGTAGATATTCTACCACGTATAACTGTTAGCCGCAAGTTTTATAGTGCTCCATTCAAAGTAAAATGAGGTCAAGCGCACTTCATAAAATGACGCTATGCTTCTATAAGAAACCAGCGTTTTATTTGGTAATTTGTGAGGTAGAGACAGTTTAAACCTCCGGAAAGCGTGAATGATGAAAAAACTTATAAAACGTTAGGCTAATGTCCTCCACACGGACCTGAGACTGATGAGAAGTTTCGCAATAACTGTTTATTTTTAGTCCCCAGCTGTTTTTTATGAGATAATACCTTAGAGATAATAGAAACGAGTTATTTTCAAAAAATCTCCATCACGAATTTGGGTGGATGAATTGAGAGCAGAAAAGCATAATAGACTACCAGATGGAATCGCAATTTTAGACGCCGCGACAGTCAAAGTCAATCCAGCATTGGAAGAGTCACAACATGGACGACATGCCGCACTCAACTATCCGTATAAGTAGAGCTGAAGTTCCACGTTAAGTCAAACAGTGAAGGCTGCTGTATCTATTCCACTAGATACGCAAAATACTTGAAATTGCAATATAAATACATACTAAACGTCTCTGTCCATTCATTGGTAATTATTGAGCTCATGGATAAGGCTATAAACATGACCAATTAGGGTTCACCCGTATCTAGCCCCGTGGGAGTGAAATTTAAATACTAAGAAATTTAAAATAATATTTATAATAATCCAGATACTCACTGTACAACTTGGGTGGGACCCTGCACCATCTGGGTGCCCTGGCGAACTGTGGGAATAAAACGAAACTCAATTAGCAAAAAAGTGAAAATATAGCATAATTTGTTGATTGCATTTACAAAAATAGATAATTTTAATGTAAATCTACTGCAGTCGATGGTGTCCCACACATACATTGCAATAAAATCATTGTAAATGAGCACAGTTTTTCCTGTCAAGATCACTGAGGAAGAAATTAGTGATGTTTTAATCCAACATCCAATGTCGCCCAAGACCATAAAGGAAACTTAATAAAGGGGGTAAAAGGGAGATAATTCGATTGAAAACTACGTAGGCAGGCAAAACAGCGAGAACGCTGCGACCCAATTTCAGTGGTGGCAGCGAATTCGTAAAAACGAGCAACATTTTGGGGAGAAATCAGCATGTGGAAGCGGGGCTAACTTAAATCTGCTGCAGACGACATTCTTTTGAGCTCGCTGTGTTTGCACTTCACAGCGTTCGATTGTTTCGTTGTGTCCACGCAAACTGCGTGTCTACCAAAAACTTTGATAAAATATCATCCTTGAAATTAGTTTGCTCAGCAGCAAGTGTCACAAGTAAAAGTCCTGGCGTTGCTTCAAATTTTTGAGTGAACAGCAACTCAGAGAGCAAAACACCTCTCTTGTTTAATTAGACACAGCAATACATTCGAACTCTGTGAAGTGAACACCCAGGACGAAAGACTCTGGTATGCAGGGGGGCTTAATGTGGAGAAAAAGTTTATCCTGCTTTCAAGGTTATAAATACAAAGTTTATAGGCATAAGAAAAAAGGTGCGTAAGCGTGGTGCGCACGACCGTAGGACGACTTCCGCACCACCAGCCAACACACGCCGCGCGTTGCTACCATTTATGGACATGCGTCGCGCTGGCGCGTGTATCACGGGATGTCACGCGCCTATTTCTGGGTCTTATCAAAGCAGCACGCGCTCTTGAAGTCAGCGAATACTTAGTCACCTCAATAGTTTATAACTGACCAATGATCAACGAAACCTATCGCCTGAAAATAACAGTGAAAAAAATAGTTCATAAGTATATGCATGGATGCAGGTATCATCAGGGGTTCCACAAGGTAGCGTGCTTGGCCCACTTCTGTTCTCAATTTACATCAGTGATCTCGATCTTAACATCCGTAGTAAAATCAGTAAATTTGAGGATGATACAAGACTATGTCATCCTGCCACGAAAAAAGTCGAACTCCAACAAGACCTTGACCACCTCATGGAATGGAGTACAACGTGACAGACGAGCTTCAATGTCGACAAATGCTCAGAAATACACGTAATGCTTGTGAACCCTTCAACTCCATTGAAAATGAATGGGACGGAATTGGCTCCTGCCACCCAATAACGTGACATGGGAATCACTATTACAAACAAACTACAACACAGTCAGCAAGTTGAAAAAAGTGTGAAAATGGCAAGCAGAGTACTGGGGTTGATCACCAGAAATTTTGAATACAAGTCCAAGGACATCATCATTCCCTTGTACAAGGCGCTAATGCAGCCACACTTAGAAGTTACTGTTCAATTCTGGTCGCCATATCTGTGTAAAGATATCGATAACATGGGAAGAGTCCAAAGCAGAGCAAGGAAATTGATACCTCAGCTAAGAAACAAGCCGTAAAAATGTCGCCTAAAAGAACTGGGTCTGATCTCTCTCGAGCAAAGACGACTCAGGGAGCAACCAATAAAAACATTCAAGTACTTGAATGGCTTCAACGACGTACCTACAAAGGGACTCTTTGAAAGAGACCTTAATGATCGCTTGTGAAGTAACGGTCAAAAACTGAAGCATAAAGCTCGAAGAACAACCTTAAGTCAGCAGTTCTTTCCGTATTTCATAGTCAGCATTTGGAATAGACTCCCTTCCGACAGTGTTAGTGCGGCATCAGTCAACGCGTTTAAAAATCGTCTGACATACATTGCGAGAGATATTCCCTACAGCTAAGAATTCCTCATGCAGGAGTCGCAGACTCTTAACGGCCAAAGCTTCCGAAGCAACCTTAATCCGTCTTCTTCTCTCTTCCGCTCCTACTACACAGTCTGATATCTTTAACTCCGCATATCAGCGGATATTGATCGTGCTTGCGTGCATTCATGATCGTCTCTTTAGCTGAGATTCCTCTCCCTCCTTTTTTTTTCTTCTCTTTGCCACAGTCCTTCATGCCCTACTAACATAATGGCAATAGCTCATAGAGGGCCGGGGGGTAAGTTCTGCTGTCGCTCTGAGAATGGGCCTGTTGGTTCGTCTTCTGTCGCCTATCTAATCTAATCTGCTGTGTCCATATCTTGCTGGAGCTGACAGCGCCTAGAAATTCCACACGCCAGGTTCCAGGTTCAGGGAACGCCGGACCGTATGTAATATTTAAGACAGGCTCATAGCCGTCTTCTGCACGTGTAATCTCTGCCAATTTTTTGAATGAAATTGACACTGAGAAAATCGGAGCAAAAAGTACCGCGTTTATCCGCAGTGTCTGTTCGGAAAGAATCTAGGTTAGCTTCCTTGAACCAAAAAATCACATTTCGGGTACACCTCCTCCCCCTAATATCGGGTTATGTCGGGTTAGAAACGCCGGACCGAAATTACTTAGATTCAAAAAGCTGGGTATTTACACAAAGGTACATAATGTCGGGTAAGGTTAGGTAGGTAAGATCTGGTTTTCACTAAATCGCAATTAAAAAAAACGAAAACGTGAACTTTCGGTTTGAGGCAGATCTGGTTAGGTGGCATAGGCTCAATGTCTGCATTAGACTGTGCTTTACTGCGGGCCTTAGATTGCCGCGAGGACCCTAGTTTGTTGTGCTCTTGTATCCTTGTGAATACAACGCATGGCTACCAAAAGATCTGGTGAAAATTTATTTACACGGCAGTCTTTTGAGTTCTCTCAGTAAAACTGGTGAAAGTAATGTCATGGTAAGCACAAGTGTTTTTCTGCCAAAATATTTGATAAAATCTTAGCCGTCAAGTCAGTTGGAAAATTTTCTAGTATCTTTCTAAATTTGCAGCAACTTAGAACTAAGAAAGCTGTGTACTTTTCTGCTGTTTAAATGACACAGCAACGCATTCGGACGATTGACTGAAATAACATGAGCAAATGACTCACGTGTAAACCCGCCTGTACGTAATTTCTGTGACCGTCCAAGATATTTTAAATTAAAATACAGTGCATGTGCATTGAACGTCAATATGTTGTGCATCAGATGAAATGACGTAGCTCTTGTGACAACTCTGTACCATTCACAAAATTAGATTCGACAAATTACCGCATAGATGGAAACTCACTCAAAAATATTAACAGTTCTCGTAATTTTGCTTGCTCCACCTCAAGAGTAACAGCTTTCTAATATTCATGAAAATAATATAGCTGAAATTTATAATTCATCACAAGCGCTGTCTACAGTCCAGAAATACATTTCATCCCAATGCATTGCACCAATTGGCGATGACGGCGTGACCTCCCGTTAAAACAACTGCATCGTTAAGCCTCGCATCTAGTGAGATGCGCTGCGCTGTTGGGTCTTCACGCGTACAAAGTGATAATTGGCGGCACGCTGTCAACTGCGGTTGTAATGAACTGGTCATTAATCGTAGACAGATTGCCCTCATCCATTAGGCTGCAGTACAGAAAGCCTTACGTCAACTGTCCACAAAACAAAAATGAAACTACTCACTATTTCCTCTAAATAAGATGCAAAGAAACTTAGGTTGGCACTGAAACGATGAAGAAAAGCCACAAAGTTAGGCAAAAGAATTGATAACAAATTTCAAATTGGTATAATGCGTGGTAAACATTTTAAGTCGGCCCAAATCTTTCAAAATGTATATTTATGAATTGTTCGCAGTGTAACAAATCGCACTGCAACAAACTGAATTTTTCTCCGCCCAACCTTCGGTTGGTCACGCCTGATGTGCTCACAGATTATACATACAATGTCAGTCAAGATTACTCAGCTACGGTAATAAATACACACACAGTAAAGCCGCACACACCTACGACTTTTGAATACCAGGAAATAATATACAGCCCAGATACGAACCACACAAGTGCTCTACTTTTTTCCCTTCAGTGAACTCGACCCAGGGGGGGGGGAGGATGCTCAATAAATATAAGATAGAGAAGTGAGAAGAGAGACAGAAGCAGAGACAGGCACGCAGAGGAGACAGAAATAAAGCAGCAGAGACCGGCAACAGCCGTCGCCTTGTGTCCACCTATTGGTCTTATCTCTCGGCGGCACCGAGGGCGACGTGCTCTGGCTTCTGCTCCCTAACCACCGTACGGGAGCTATGATGCTTGGTCAGTGTCATGCACTAATTCTTGACCTTGTCCGTGGTAGTCTAAACTACATGAAATCTAAATAAAATTTAGGTTTTTTTGTAGAATGAGGGCGGCATTGAACGTTTTCTACTATAAAATGATTAAAGAAAAACCAATTTTTAGGATGGGTAGCATTGTGAACGTTCTTCATGGATGACCGGGGGCGGTACAAGGTTAATGGTACCAGGCAGTAACAACGAGAAAAAGTTCATGTGGACGAGCAGTTGAATTGGTGAATAGGTAGTCTAAAAGCCTCCTGGAATGTTCGAAAGCCCTCTTTATATACAGGCCGGTTCACACAGCAAACTAATGGACATGTTTCCTCAATTCTGCGTCTGAATGTGCTGCCGCCCCGTCTGTTTAAAGTGCGCAAAAGTGCAATGCTCGTCAAGTTCGAAATTCACAGCAAAAGCGATGATACCTCAGAGACCGACGTGACACAATTAACATTTTGGCAAATTTCTTGGGAGCCACTGTCTTGGATAACAGGACATAATGTATTGTACAGAGTGCAGGAAGAGATAGGGGAATTACCCAATTGCTGAACTAATCCTATTTCCGAACAAACATCATTATTTGACAGGCTTATTATACAAACCTATCGAATAATTGCTGTTTTTCGGAAATAGAGTTAGTTCGGCAATAGGGTAAATCCCATATGATGTAGTTAAAGTGTATTGGAGTCCAGGGCTGACAAAACTCTTTCATCCAACTACTGTATGCACCCACTGAATAATATCAAATAGTAAAACACAACGTATGTATTATTCTTTATTTTTTGGTCTCTTAGTCCCCTACGAGACAGCATCACTGATACGCGAGGTCGCACCTGACCCTAAATTTTTAACAGTGCGACAAGAAATATAATTTGCGTTGGAGAATGCCTTTAAAGAAGAGGTAGAAGCGAAGCCAATGAAGGTTTCGCTAAAGTTTTCTTTTTTACCTGTATTTAATGACAACGCAGCCTCATTATACGTACACTATTAGAAAAGTACGTATTATGGGATATCGAGTGGTTATGAAAATGGTGAGAGATTAACCAAGCACTGAAATTTCATACGAATATTGTGAGCGTACCTGCATTGAAATTTCATTTGAAAATTAAGATATTAAAATCATTCGGAGAATGTTACGTTTACGTACGCAGACATATATTTTCGTTCGGTAGTTCGTATGGCACACGCGATCGACTCACAGCAATGTTGCAGTGTACCGGAATCGATCCATCTTCCACTGTTAACCCTATTTTGACTAGTCTGAGTCTGTGTTATTTACGGTAATGATTCTCTGTCCTATTGTACGCCTTTGAAAGAGAGACAAGCCTATTTTAATTAACATTGATCAAGACGAAAATCACTGCGCTGATAACCTCTACCACGGGTTTCGGAGTTACACGATTAGAAATAACCGACAACTGTTTCTTCTTTATTGCTTCAGATCAAGTAATTTGTGCCGGTAAAATTCGGTGCTACGATAACACAAAAATACTGATAATAACAGCTCTTATATAAACCAAAGTAAAGTCTCCCTGTTTGCAAAAACAGTAATATATACGGAGCCAAAAGGCTGTGGAACACATAGAAAACAGGCTGTTGGTCCAGAAAAGTACTAAGTCAACTGTATTTTTACAGTCCAACAAAGTAAATTTCAACCCTCGTTGTGACTACAAGTTTTCGTTGGAGGTTTCCGTTCGACTTCCAGAGTAAACATTGCCGAACAACAGAGTAAGGCTGACAGCTTGTTTAAATCTCGACCGATAGCTGCTTTGCTTCTCTGCATTCATACGAGAAAATACAGGATTTTATTAATATTATTATTTCCAGGCTCTACGACGTCCGCTTGACTTCTAGGCAGATTGCTACGCCCTCCACGTCCCTTAGCCCTACATGCCAATCCACACACTTAGCCTTCTCCTGCACACGTGAGATCTCACGTGTTGTTTTCGATGTTTGTTTCGAATTTATTTTAGTAGATCCTTATGCCACTCCGTTCCACCCCCGCCGACCCCCATCCCCCCTTCTGCCTCCCTTTTACTTCCAGGCGCTAAGGAATTTTTGGAACGCGCTGATTTAAAAGATCAGGTACCACTCGCCTATAAAGAGGAGTTTCAGATGGAACAAAGTTCAATAAATTAAACATCGCGCAAAAGTAGAGAACGAGCGGAAAATTGTCTTGTAGAGAAGTGATATTTTTGGCATCTTTAGGCCGACAGAACAGACAAAACTTCAAGCATCCTACAAAACACAGGACTGGTATTTAAATTATGAACTATATCGTTACTATCAGCTTGCATTTTTAGCAAATATTGCTAACAGTTAAATGAAATCAGCTCAAATTTTTCGACAAATTTGCTTAGTATGACGCAAAAAGTTGCTAGGCAACAACCGTTTACACTTTCGTCGCTTTCAGAGTAGGAATTCGTTTGGGGAAACTAACATTTCTAGGGATATCGACTCACAAGGGAGAGACAAGGCGAATTTGGTTAAGATTTTCAAAAGAATCCCCTCAATCCAAACCAAAAAACTTTAATAAATAGAGAAAAATTACATACATAATTACATACAAGGAAAAGTTATAAGGAAATATTACTAACAATTTTTGCAATTTTCTTGAAGATCCATCCATAGATCCATAGCTTTTTCAGTTATGTACTGACAAACATTATGACAAACATATGGTCAAACACACAAACGGACGTACCGATCACGTGCAAAATTTGTTCTTTTGTTCCTCATAACAATGCTAAAAATTCCTACAAATTTCACGAAGATCAGTGCTTAACTTTTTGGGTTATGTTACTAAAAAATATAAATACAAATCTAGAGCCCAAAGAGGCACACGGACAAACAGTTAATAACAAAAATTTGGCATTTTACAGCTAGTAACATTCCTAACATTTCGTGCAAATTTCATGCAGATCTGTCCATAAATTTTTTAGTTATATCACCAAAAAAAGAGGCAGCAAACTAACAAACAATGGAACCAACGTTCACCAAGCGTTAATCATACGTTGCTTTTCACATACCTAACAATCCCTGTAAGTTTCGAAAAGATCCGTAAATAACTTTTTGAATTACCTTGCTGACAGACAGAAAAATACACAACAAAAAATTCCAACCAAAACATAACCTCCTTTACGGAGGTAACAAGTGCACAAAAACAACAAAGCTTGTTTATGCCTGAACCTTTGAATTTCACCGCACAAGAAAATCGAAGCTCAATTTTATATGGCCGCATTTAATTAGGAAATAACATCAAGTATTATA
>LQNS02278125.1:4816651-4894722 GCA_001587735.2 Parhyale hawaiensis | reverse complement strand
AGAAAAATAAACAACAAAAAATCCAACAAAAACATAACCTCCTTTACGGAGGTAACAAGTGCACAAAAACAACAAAGCTTGTTTATGCCTGAACCTTTGAATTTCACCGCACAAGAAAATCGAAGCTCAATTTTATATGGCCGCATATAATTAGGAAATAACATCAAGTATTATAAAGCAGCCGTCAGCTTCTATTAACAGATGCAACATTCCACATCAAACAGAGATGGGCAAATTGCAGGCGTAATGCCGGTTATTAATACTCGCAAGAAAAACAACTCTCCATACGTACATGACTACCTGCCTATCGGATAATCGTAGACATTTATCCAATCTCTTTAGGAGTGGCATCAGATAATGTCTGATAATAGCCTAAAAAAATTTCGGATTGAGAACTAGAGTACCGAAGCGTAAAGCATTCGCAAAATGGTTTATCCAACGCAGCCATACAATTAAGCAGGAACACTTCTACAATAGCCAATAGATTGTATACCCAACGAACAGACTGCTGTTCATTTAGTTTCTTGCGTACAATTTTGAGCAACAAACTACATCCCCCCCCCCCAACAAGTAAGTTTTGACGTGCTCAAAATACGAAGATCCACCAGTGCAACAGGCCTTACGCACGGTACACTTAGTTATGTGTATCAATAAGCCACAACACTTCAGAAAGCAACGAGAAAAAATACGTAGTTCTTCTACCTTTTCATAACGAAAAGAAATAGGTTTCGATGGAGTAAATAAAGAAAGCGCCAAGCATTTACGCAGAAAAAGAATCATTAGTTCACAACAGGATACGAAGCACGGCATCACCGTCAGCCACAAGCCCTAATTAATTAGCACCATCACGTTCTTAGGTCCAGCAACACAAGCACTGCCTGATGATGCCTACCTTCACGCACAACACGAGTTTGAACTTGACTTTGCTGCTGCTGTTGCTGCATCATTTGCTGTTGTGTGTTGCTGCTGCTGCTCTGTTGAGTAATAGTAGAGGTCTGTTGCCTCACAACCTGCTGTTGCTGCTGTTGAGACATGGTGCCTCCAGTGCACACTTACACAGTTCCACACAGAAATCAGTACCACTGAGGGTAGTTCAAGCTATTTTCTTAGAAAACTCCAATAGTTAATTTGCTTGCTAGCATAAAACTTGGCACAATAGTTATATGCTTGCACACCCGAACTAGGGCAGCCCCGTATAGCACACCCTCGCCGCTAGAGATGTCGAAACGGAATGGTAGGAGCGAGATGGTTCCCCTCTAACCCAGCGCCAGCGTGGGACACATTTAGCTACCGCGTCAGATGGGCACTTGGCCAGCACCTCCCACATTCATTTCCCTAGCACGTCCCCACACTAATACCAACACTAATTAACTTTTGACAAGCCATGACTCTGATTAACGGAACGGTATGCATTGTTCATCGGTAGTTGATAGGCAAAGTTTACTGAAATGTCTCCTGGAAAAGAGGTTAAAACTGCGCATGTTTCCGCCTTCCTCGTCCCTACAGTAACAATTTAGAGGTCTGCCGATAGCCCCCAAGCACACCTGCATATTTTCTTTAGGCAAAAAGCAACAATCTGAGCCACCACTCATCCTGCCAATGGCAACACTGAGCTAGGGCTTTAGACAAGGTGCGTCGGTACCAAATCTTCGTCTTTGCGCAGGCTCAGATAAGATAGCGTTGTTGCTTCACTTAGTTAGCGAAGATATTAGCAAGCGCTAAGGTAAGCTGCAATGCTCATAGTCTGACCCTTTTGATACGTAGAATGTAGCTTCATCGTAAACGTACAGTCAGAGAAAAAATACGGCAGGTTAAAAGCAATGAAACGCAATTAAATATGGCGCATAGATAGACTGGTTTAATATGCTGGAGTGTAAACCTAGCTCTTCGGGTCTCACGGTTCCCTCTATCACAGTTAGATTACAGAAAATTAAACCCAAACCTTCAAGTTTGTGACCCTAGGGGAAGACTGACGTCACTAAGGCGTTCAGCTGCGCAAAAGTTGCGCAGTATTGCACAGGAAATTTTATCCCAACTTGTACTTATATAATTCTACACTCGCGTCACAGTTCTACCGGAAGATCTCTTTTTGATTTGCTACATTTCAGTGTGTTTGTCTTAGGTAAACAGGGAATGTGAGAGGCAGAGGTAAGATGTTCCCAATATCTTGTATATTTAAATACACACAAAGCAGAATCACGTTTTATAGGGCCGAATTTTCGGTAATCGGTAAGCGAATCGTTCAACGATTACAGTCGGACTTTCGATTTCTCGATCCACAGTAGCGAATACAAAGCTCGGGATTCAACTTCCAAACAAGTTAATGTTTATCGGATTTCATCTATAACGCCATGGGCCAATCGAACGCACCTAAAATCAAGTTAAGGACAATTCGCGGGAGCCCTACACACGGCTGCATTAGAGAATCATTGCAGTGCAAAACAGCATAAAGAAAATGAATCACCTCATTACTGTCAAGAATACTTGGAAATGTAATCTTACAAACTAAAAGAGTTGTGTAAGTAGAAGTTGGGGTAGACTTTTCATTACAATATCCCGCAACTCCACACCATAGTGACGTCACTCTTCCCCTAGGGTCACAAAGTTGAACTTCTGGGTTCAATTTTCTGTGATCTAACTGCGATAGCAGGATACCATGAGACCTGGAGAGCTACGCGGCACAAGCAATACGCTGCCGGCGGCAGCGAATTTAGTGCACATGCAGAACAAAGTCCCATTACGGTGCAAAGAATGACCTGTCGTTCTCTGCACAATGCCACGTTCGTGAGGTACAAGGAGAGCTATAGACATACCACGTACTGGTCGGTTTGTAAAACAGGATACACCGCATGTGAACTTGATACTGGCAGTGATACACCCCAACCAGAACTTTTCGTGACCAGGGTACACCACCGGTAACGCGGTACGGGGGATGATTCATACACTATTTGAAACAAAGTCGTTCATACTATAGGAAAAAAGTTGATGCGGATAGCAACACACGAACCAAATCATTGTGCAACAAGAATACATCGCGTGAGGTATACAATGCAGCGAATAAATCCTCAGAAAAGCTTGCCCGTGAGCAGAAAACATCGTCCGCGACACCGTACGAGAAGCCAGTGAGTTAACAACGCTTACCATTCGTAGCTTCAACAAATAAGCTCATTCACTGCTTAGAAAAATCTGAGGTTGTCATAACGTTAATCAAAGGATTCTATATAATCTGAAGCGAAGCATCTAAACAGAACCCACATACAAGGTGCGTACAAAAATAATAAGCACATAAACGAACAGGAAGCACAAGCACACAAATATGTGCGGCATGCCGTGAAGCACAAATAGCCCCCAGTGCACATCCACGCGTGCGGAGCGGTGGGGGCGAACGGTCAGGTAGGGGGCGGGAGACCCCCAGATCTGCCCACTGTGAGGAAATAACTCGCGGGTGACCGAGTGTGAAACACGCAAATTTCCCTCATTCAACTAAACACACACTCACGCATGAATCGAAATACAACCGAGTACGAGACGGAAGCCCAGGTGAGTGGCTATTACAATACATCGCCGTCATTCTGACGAATCCCCTTTACGAGCATCTGTAGAGAGACCGATTCATATCTCTAAACACACGGTGAACGTTTTCACTTCTCGATACTAGTAAATAACGTACCAACTATTATTACTACAAGTACTATACTTAACACATTGACAGCAATTACAACACTATATACAAGAACAAGTAATAGTATGCTTATGACAATGCATGCCATACATGATACGTACAGCGGTCAACGTGTTAATGCCATAACATAGCCAACAGTCTATTTTATAGATTCAAAAGAACATAAAAACTTGCTGCATCACAGTGAATATAGCAGTTAAACGTCTAAACTAATGTACTAAATTAACGATACATGCGCTAGCGTCTCAAAGATATATTTGAAAGGAACCTTGCATAAAGCAATAATTATTAAGACAAGAGCTTGAATAAAATTCATTTTGCGTATTCTATAATAATTCTTAAAACTTTCGAAATTACAGCTCTTGTCTTATTAATTGTCATGAAACACTGCTTTTCTAAAGGAAAATCCATAAAAACAATAATTATGCCAATTGCCATCGGAATCCTGATGCAATCTTACCAGGCTGTACTGTTTCGCTAGAAGGAATCTTAACCCTGTAGTATTGCTAGAGGAGAACGAGCCCCAGTGGGGCGAAGTAGCACAGTTTGAGTGCGGTAGAGTTAACTGAGTCCAGGTGATGCTGTGAACGCCACACCATGTGTACAGAAACCGGTTCGCATTGACTGCCTTCGGATGAATCGTAGATTACGATCGACAGCTAATGCCGTTGACTGCACTGAAATGCCCATAATACAGTGGAATTTTCTACTGCGTTTATAGCGTATGCTGCTGTTAAGAGAGAAACATCACTAAACAGAAAGTCTACCAATTACAGCCAAGCACTGTACTATATTTAAGTTAGCCTTTTAATTTACGCCGATACGATGGGGAAACAATTATGAAGCGATACTCTCAATACGAACACCTGTAAAAAAAAAATGTTGCTAAATTCGACGGAATCCCAAGCAGCGCTTATATTTGGACGACTTGCTATTAAAAAAACATACCATGAACCATTCCGCATAACCGATTCTATCGCCAGCCACAGCGTAGGCAGAGAATCGTATTCATATAAGCGTTGTAGTGACGGTTATACGTAGGCGGTGTATTTTTAAGGTGCGTGACGACAACAGCATCACAGGCGCTTGCGTACGAGGGATGAAACAAAGAAAGCGTCAGGGATGATGCATCGTTAGTCTAATTTTATGTATCCGTGCACACACCGTTCAATGAATGAAACGCTTCATTAAAGAAAATGTATGCAAGAACGGAATTTCTATTTGATACGCACATAAAAAGTATCTAAATCAGTCTCTATATTTCGGCAGTCTCTTCCCTAAGAACCAATAGAACGTTTGGACACTCGATCGATAGGTGCTTAAAGTATTCTCTCCCAGTACAGTAAAGATATGCTCGAGTATAAGATGTGCGAGTTGTGGGGTCGCCACTGCACCCTCTGGGAATCTTTGAAAGGAATAATTTTTTATAATAATATAACTAACTTGTTGCGTAAGTCTACAGTTTGTTATTTTAGCTATACCACGAGTATAAGTGCGTGTGTGCGATTTTCTCGCACTGTGAGAGAGATAATCTAATCGCCGTAGGACTCGTTTAAAACTGTGACCGTAGGAAAAGGGATTCGATTTGCCTCAACAGAACGCGTTTCAGGCGATAATTGCCAATCGACTACGCTTGAGACGGCCTCACTTGACAGAAGTCAAGTGTAAGGGTATACAGCAGGTGCAATTCACCAACTTACATCCAGCGAACCTAATCCCAGCAGCTTGAACTTGGTCGAGACTTCAGCCGTGAGCGTTAAATTCGTCACTTTGGATAGAGTTTTGTGAGTGAATCAAAACCGATAGGAAGGCAAAAAATGCTATCCTGGAAAGAGTAACTAGTTGGTGATTGTGCCTGAAATTTGATTCACAGTGGTGATTCCAGCGCTCAAGACTGAAATTCTAAACAAGCTGAATTTATGTAGTTTAAATTATGAGAACCAATTCAGCAACCCAAAACACGCCCAAAAAATTTACAACGCTCTTCAATGCCAGCTACCTAATGCGCCGCCGCGGAGTGAGTTTCAAACCCTTACCTGTGTCAAGCCTCGATCAAAACAACTTTTCGTAGTGATGACAGCACTCTATCATCCACATGCAGCATGTGTAGAGCCGAGACATACCGAGGTCTACCAACTACAGCTTTGGACATTCCTCAAAATATCCCGTGCTATCGTGCGGCTAGTAGCCAAGTTTGCAATCAAATTCAGCTTGTTAATCTGTAATGGGTCTAAGCATAGTCACAACGAGGGAAAATATTGATCTAGGGTGCCACGCAATGGGGAAGATACCGTTTAGGGCATAGGTTAAGAAGGGAAACTTCTTTAATGATTATGCCGTCACCAGTAAATAACACTTTAAGTAGGATTAACACCATTTAAGCTGTACACGAACGATTCTTCTACGATGTAGCTGGTGAATCTACTTCACCCAATAGAAGCAACGTACTTCACAAACGACATTTAAAACAATAGTAACCTTCACAGGAACCGATGTTTTTGTTTGGTCTGAACGGAGTTAATAAAATAATTGTGGCAGTACCGGGGTAACTAACATCTCGAAGGAATTGGCCACTCAAGTGAGTTGGCAAGTCACCACTCCCGGGCCCTCATCTCCACTTGAGACTGTCAGCGACACTTGCCCTGATAGCTAAATCTGCTGGCCATTACGGTGAGACTTGCTGCTCTCAGTGAGACTAGAGCTGACAATAGGAGAGTAAAGAGCGGGAAAATATGGTGAGAAAGTGATCGAAGAGAAGCTGTTAGTTTTAATCAACTAAAAAAATAGATTATGGTAGGTATCAAAAGAGAAAATGGAGAAAGGGCACGATGAAATGATAACAAATTAAGATTAAAGTGGAGAGTAAGAGCGTTACAATTAAAATAGTCTAAATGTGGAGAGCGTAATAATGTAGAACTACAATCAATCAAACAATATCAGTGTTGTACCAGACACACGGCGTCGGGATTATCTCGAAAGTAGTTGCACTGTGAATTCGTTTTATTCTTTTCTTAGTTTAAATATCTGAAAGAGAACGAAAGAGACACAAACAAAGAGAGAATGTGTATATAAAGGCGAGTTCACGCGACAGTCCTCTAGTGTCGATACTAGCAACTCGGGTCCGAATGTTTGCAGTACCATTGTAAAAACAACGGTATTTATAACAAAAATTTTGCAACTAAAACATTGACAGTCAAGTAAGTTTATTTAGTAAATTCTGCTAGTAGAGGTTTGGACTTCTCTTCAACTTTTGCGTGAATTAGAAATCAAACAGCCGTACACTTTTCGGCAAAGCAGCGCATTTGAACGCTGAGTTGTATCTGCGGGGAACTAAACAATGTCGTGTGAACGTACCGCTAAAACGAGAGAAAAAGGAGACACAGACGGAGACATGGGCGAGAGCGCGGGAGAGAGCCAAAAAGAGAGCCAGAGGTGAGCACGTACACTGCTGCAGGGAAGTATAACAGCCGCGGTACAGGGGGTACACTGCCAGAGACACCTTTGCTCTTTACCGCCCTCCACCAACCCTCCCTACCACCACCACCACATTGTAGACTCGTGTGACTCTGTGTTTCCCTCAGGAGCTGGAAAAAATAACTAAATAAAGTATATATTCCATAATTATTTTAATTATCTTAACCATCATTGTGCGCGGCTGAAAATCATTGATTACCTCCGTCGAGGAGATTAGGTTTTTGTCGTGTTTACCTGTCTAGTTGTCTATCACCATGATTACTCAAAAAGTTATGAACGGCTTTTACGAAATATACAGGGATTGTTAGGCATGTTAACAGTAACAGATGAATAACTTTTGGTTCGGTGCAATTCCGTTCATCTGTCTGTTTGTTTGTCTGTCTCCCTATTGTTTCCTAAGGCTATAACTCGGAAAGTAATGGACGAATTTTCATGAAATTCATATGAGTTGTTAGGTATAATACGAAGAGTAAACAAACAAGTTTTGGGGATAATCTGTTGGTTCGGTTGCTGGTTTGTTGCTTTGTTTGAATTTATGCTTGTTAGCACTATAACTTAATAAGTTACGGATGTATCTTGATGAAATTTATAGGAGTTGCTACTAATGTTAAAAGACATAAATTATCAAATTTTGGTGATGATCGCTATATCGGTTTGTCTGTTTGACATATGTTTGTCATAATGTTTGTTAGCAGCATAACTCAAAAAGTTATGAACAGATCTTCATGAAAATCACAGGAGTTGTTAATACTATCGAAAGTCAGAAATGATTAGATTTTGGTGTGAATACGAAGAAAATCATGGTTTCAGAATCAATTTGAATTTTTCGTTACCGTTGCCTTGCTTGACGGAGGTATGCGAGCGCTCTCTAGTTTTCAGTGTAAAAAAGTTAGTCCCATAAATGTCAGCAACAGGGTTCGCAACTTGCTCAATACTGTCCCTGTGGAATTTCAGTCAAATCTTGTGCGTATTTTACGAGTCAAAAAAGGCAAGAAAATAAACCATATAATTGTGACAATAAAAAAAATAGTTTTAAATAAGAAAGTTTTGGGCTCCAAATCCTAATTCAACGTCACTACTTACTTTCAACTCAGATGTCTATATACCGCTCTGTGAAGAATACCTGATATAATCTCTCAACTCAGGGTTGACAAACGGCTAAAAAAATCTAGCAAATCCACTACTGAAGGTGCTTCAATAAGATACAATCCATCTACAACCATTATCAGAGATATTGCCATACTTTTCACTATATTTCTCGACGGCTTATTATGAGCCCAGTACAGAAATCATTCTATACATTACCGCAAGCAGCAGTAATACCCCATCTATTTTCCGGCTTCAATAATTATCTCCGCCAAGGAGGTTATGTTTTCGTCGAGCCTATCTATTTGGCTCTTTGTCTGTCTGTTTATTTGCCTGTCAACAAGATTACTCAATAAGTTATACACGGATCTTTACAAAATTTACACGGATTGATCGGCGTGTTAAGAGTAATAGATGATTGACTTTTAGTGACCGTTCAAGCATTTGTTTGTTTATCTGCCTCTTTCTTATTATTACCTTAATTCAAAAAGTTATTGAGGGATTTTTATGAAATTTAAGTGAGTTGTTAGGTATATCACGAAAAGTAAATTATCAAGTTTTTGTTAGTTTGTTCGCCTCTGTGTTTGATTTACTGTTTGTCCGAAAAATAAATGAAAAAAGTTTTCAACGAATCGTCATGAAATTTACAATAAATGTTTGAAATGCTAAAACATAAATGATCAAATTTTAGTGATGATTGGTTGGTCTGTTTGTCTCTTTGACAAATGTTTGTCAGTAATACAACTCGAAAGTTATGAACGGATCTTCAAAGAATTACAAAAGCTGTTTCCACTGTCAAAAGGAACAAATAACCAGATTTTGGTGCTGATAAGAAGGAAATCTTAGTTTCAGAGCCAATTTGAATTCTTCGGTAACGTTGCCTACAGCTTGGCGGAACTATGCACTCTTAAAGTACTCCGGTTTAAACTTCTGTAGGCCCCCGAAGGCAAGCCATCCTATATTTAGACTGCTGTTTAGAAATAAACTTACGGAGAGATCAACAATCTGATTACCCTCCGGACAAAAATTAAGGCCAAGATTGTGTCTACATGAAATTCTAACGCAACTCAAATCCACGGTGTCCGATAGCAAAATTTGAGAGCAACATTAGTGAAAAACGACTTAAGCTACGCTGCCCAGATGACCTTAAATACCAGAGAATATTCCTGTACTGTACCTGATGCTTGATATTTTGAGCAAATTGCCAATTTTTCTTTCGGCGAAGTATACAGCCTGAGCGGGACACGTTCGGGATGCAGGCGGCGACTGCAGTCATGCGACACGCCGTGTGTATCTGACACTTCTATGCGCGCTCAGTATCAGATGGCGTCCGGTCAGTGAGTAAGCCTGCGAGAACGTATATGCTGCGCTGATTACACCTGCCTGCCATAACGGTGAGCATTCTGTGGGATTAGTGTCCAACTGTTGCACTGACCGCTTCGTAGCACCAGCAAAATTATGGTATATGGCCTATATTGTGCCGCCAAAGTTGCCATGAAAATGCAGCGACGGTTCAACCGAGGCGACCGAAGTACAAGGTGTAATTTGCGCCCAACCGGCACTGCTGGCATTCCTTTGTGACGTCACACTCTGTTAAACGGACCCTGTGTTGCCCAGCAATTGAGGTCTAGTCACAAGTCTAGTGGCATCACTAATGGAAACTAGCACAGAGTGACGTTTTGGGAGTAGTCCTGCATGATAACTCAAAGAACTTGTACTAAAACGCTTAAAATATCTACACTGGGTTATATTTGAGCGTGGCATTTGCTACACAGCGACGTAACTTCTTGGACACGTGATTGGTACATCGTATTTGTCCTATGCCAAGCTCGCGACTCACAGGTGCAAATTTACGAATAATATCAGCTATCCACCAATCCCACTTAACAATAGTGACCCATTTTCAAAGAAGTGCGTCCAAAGAACTAATTAATAATTAATAAGAGTTATCCATCTACAAATAACTTTTCGCCATGTCTAAATTTGTAATTACTAACGGTTTCCATCTTCAGACGCATATTTCCCCAGAAAAAAAATCATAATGGCTATCCGTTATCCATCTTCAAATATCAGTCTTCAAAGCACAACGTTGCAATTACCAATAGTTTTCCATTTAATCCGACCATTAAAGCCCTAAGTAAAAATCCACAAGTGACAACCGTAGCGTAAAATGCTTGAGACGAACAGTGGCAGCAGAAACCCAAAAACAATAGCTTATGCTTGAGCAGCAACATGTCGCCCTCTCCATTTAGCGCTAAACTTGGCTGAGGGTCCGAGCACCCGTCTCGCAGTTGCCGTGCGGTGAGGGTAGAGCTGCTGACCTGAGGGTTGAGGCTCGTCCGTGACGCTTCAGAGGCCACTGCCCGCACCTGCTTTGTCACGCTTCTTAGCGGTGCCCATTAGTAACACCTACCGCTAATTAGTTACTTGTTGTTACGTACTTACAGGAGAGTGCGTTAGGGCGGTTAACGCTTCTTTTATTGGCGGTGCTATGGGAACAGCCGTTGTTGAGGTAGTGATAAATGAAGATATTTAGTTATTTTTAATTCGCACTTCGTGCATCATCTAAGCATGTGTTACGCTCTCGCATGCTACATACAACTTCACTGCAGGCATAAATGTATTGTATATAAAGCAGAGATAAGTCATGAACATGAACTCTTTTTTTTTGAATGAAGCATGCTTGAGGGAAGCGCGATTCTACAAAATTTAGAGTCTAATATCCCCGCAGTAGATACACATATAGCACAAAACATGAATAATATTTCTCGATAAATAATATTTCTCGATCGAAAATGGAGTTATAAAAACTGAAGCTAAAAACCAGGGGTTGCCAACGGGAGGTGCTCGCACCTTCTCGGGATGCAAGATACGAAATTTTGGATAATTTCCATCAAATTAATTCAAAATGTTGCATAATTCTTGTATAAATTATATTCTTTATCTTCATATGAACAAATGCATTTCTAAGGGGTGTTAGAAGAGAACATAACTACTTAAAGTTTTAAAGGGTTGCCAGGTACGTAAAAAGTTGGGAACTAATATCTTGAGAGAACAAAATATTTTGCATACCAGTTCTTGAAAAAAAGGCCATTTCTATAGGATCTTTGTCCACGCTGCCATATCTATCAGTATAGCTCGATACTTTTCATTCAAACGACAATTTCTTTTCTATTGATTGATGCAAAGTTCAACTTATCTCCCTATCCGCAAACCTTTTTGAAAAAGAGAAAATTTTGATGACCAGTTCTCGAAAAATTGCCATTTCTACGTGATGTAAAAATCTACTTTTTGGTATCATATCACGGACAAAGTCGTTCTTTCCAAGTTAGCGCATGGAGGTAACGCAATTCGAAAAATGTTAGGCGATTATCCGATGCCGCCTTTTGGATTTCCGATAGAGAAGCTGCCGAAACGGTCCTGGCATACTGTAATATGTGGTCTATCTGAGAGTATGCGTTAGGTTACCTCAAGTTATAATAGGCTAGGATATTTACTATACGTCTATACGTTAGAAAAAGTTAAGATTAGCTAAAATAGGGGCTTAGTTCTTAGTTAAACATTTCGGCTCATACATCATACGTGCATCTCAGGTACGCCGCATACTATGCCTGCACCGCCGTAACTTCCCCAGTACCCAGTAACAAGCTGTGCTCGTTATTAACTGCAACACCGTTAGTAGCCACAGCCATATATCTATAACAAACTACATTCAGCTATACTGTAGCTTCTATGTTGCCAAGGTACACAACGACGTGACACGCTGACGGCGTTTCACAATTAACGTGACTTGCAAAAACGACCGATTCATTGTGACAAACAAACGTACAGACAAACAAGGCTACAATGAAATATGCATTTCATGGCAACATCAACAACAGTGGCTCAGCACTTTCGCCATCATTGGAGCGGTGGAGCCGGAGCCTGATGCTTCTGACCTCAACAGTGACCATATATGGTGCTTCCACAGCTGCTTACCGTTGTCTATACTGTAATATCGTTATCGTCTTTTATTCAACTTGTACGTGAAGTTTGCAAAGTTGCAAATTAGATATATAGGAATAGAACGCTGAAATTAGCCATGGAGGTAATAAGTCTGCATTAGCTGTTGCAAACTTCTCACCTATAGAGGACAACAACCGATGAACAACGACCGTTACGCCTATTAAGTATCAGCCAATTATGGATGGTTACCGCCTTTCGCAACGGTGCTGCCCCAGAATTATGGTTAGCGAACAAAGCAGCGGCGCGGTGTTATGTCCGAGGTCCAGTTCCAGCGCGACTATGCCTGGAATTTGCGTAGGCCTCCCTAAAACACTGCTATATGCGTGTGCTTTAGGCAAGCAATATTAAATTACACGTGCAGTACCACTGAGCTGTGATCGATGCCTTGTCTTATCCAGAGTTTCTTTGACTGCATATGTACAAAGATCAGATTTTGTTAATATACTTGAGTTTAGGTCTCCTCAGACAGACACTAGTGTTTCAAACAAGGAAACGAAAAGGTCATGTGGTGTGTCAAGGCAAAACAGGTAACCCATGAACGGAAGATCGTAACGGATACGAGGAGCAAGTCTGGAAAGATGAGAAAAAGAGAACAAAGACAACAAGCAAGGCTATCGACAGAGGTAGGCAGAAAAATAGTGAATAAAGAATAGAGATATCCTGACGATCGAATTAAGGCGAAGGTAAATTGGAGTCCCCCTGGAGGAGTGACTGGCAATAACGTAGTTTTCACGTCCTGAGACCCGATGTTTATTTACATTTAATCACGACAACCAGATATAATTATGAACCCTTTTTGCTGCTCTGAATTTAGAAATAAGAAGCGATTAACACCAATAACTCACCAGGAACAAATCTTGCGTGAACCATCATACTGCCACGCGCAGCTTCTTCCTTCTCTTCATATTGATAGGATTTGCTGCTATACTTATATGTTTGTTTTGAGAAATTGATCATGAAGTAAATCCTTTGAGTCCTTGCTTTATGAGAATCTGCAGTAATTGTGCATAATTGTCGCATGAATATGAATTGAAAAGTTCATACGCTAACAGCAATAGCTTAAAGGAACGCGAGACAAAGATGGAGTTTGAGCATAGTCCTGTTGCTGCGGTCGTATAAGAGGTGTACGTACTTCAGCCCGCAAAGTAATATGGCTTTGATTATTGTCGTACGGGTGCTTCAACTTCATGAGAAATGACTGTTTTCTGTAGTCCTAAGGCCGGTTTACACGTTAGTGCTTGGAACTACGATCATAATTTGCATAAGTTACTTTCTCAGTTCTATCATGAATTCATGATTCATTTTAAATACGAATAGATATTCAAAACTTTGCTAGTGACACTTGCTAACCCAACTGACTTCAAGGCTAACATTTTAAGAAGTTATTAGCGTAGCCACAGCTGTCTCCGTAGGGACATATCAACCATTTAGATGTACTGAAGTAAGAACATAGCCGAAAAGACAAACTCGTGAACCTGGCTGTTATCGACGAATTTCACATATTGCTCTCTTTCTTGCATAAGGCACTCGTCCACATATCTTAAGGATCACAACATGAAGCATTCAACAGTTCCCAAAGTTCTAGCAAGTCATTCAAAGTTTGCACAAAAAAGTGAACCTAACATAAAAACGTTCGCACACTAGCATGTTCTAGACAACAACATGCACTGACCTACATTGCCATGATTATCTCCTGACACTGACATTACACGCCGGAGGTACACATTGACACAACATTCCAAGATCGCTATCTTGTTGCTACTGCATGTTAGTAATTCGATTCGGTCAATTCCTCACAACGGTAGCATCCACAAAAAACTTTCATTTCAGTAAGCAAATGAGAGCCACTGGGGCCGGCACGCCCACACCGTCACAAACAGAGGTGAAGTTACAGCAGGATCGCAGCGCACCCTAGTGACCAGTGTGCGATATGTGCACAACACTCACACTGACACAGGTACGGGGTACCAGGTGCGGCATACAGGCGCTAGTGTACACTTGTGTAAATTGGAGAACAGGTGTCTCGCTTGGTTCCAGTATCTCAGGGACGTGACTCACTGTATGCAGCTGCAGGTTAAATCAGTAACTTTCTGTTAACTTCAGTGTTACGATACTACTGGGCGGGCCAAAAACTAGCCATATCAGCACACTACAGATTTTTTTTATAAACTACAGCACTCTGAGAGCGCATACTTCAGCCAAGCGAGGCACTGTAAAGAAATATTAGAATGGGTTCTGAAACCATGATTTTCCTCGTATCAACACCAAAATCTAATCATTTGTGTCTTTTAACTGTATTAAGAGATTCTGTAATTTTCTTGAAGATCCGTTCATAACCTTTTGAGTTATACTGCTAACAAACATTCTGACAAACATTAGTTAAAAACGAAAACGGACCAACTGATCGTATCGTCCTTCGACAGCGTAATAAGTAAATCAATATAAATGTTAATAGAATGAGATGCTAACACATTAACTGCGGAGTGTACATACACTACTTTCGGCCAAACCGGTATAGACTGAATATCTTTACTGCTTTGTTGTCGAGAGCAATACGCAATTCGAAGCTCTTTCCGCGAATATTGGACTGGACGTATCTTGGGAGAAAGAAAAACTGATTCTAGCTAGTACCAGTTTTGGAATAGATTACTTTTAATTTGAAAGGATGTGAGAAAGTTAACCATCCGAAGGAGAAAACAACACCTTTGAAGTTCTTCGGACGCGGCCCAGGTGGCGTTATACACTCCGCCAGTGTTGAGCAGAAATGACGGCTTGCATTTTCTTCTTTCTTATCATGACACGATACTGCAAGTTGAAGTACCACTTCTTCTTGCTCTATTATCTACACTCAGTGTAACGCTTTCTGATTTTAATGTCTAAGAATTTTATGCGGCATCTTTTTCTGATAACACAGAAATAGTTTTCCAAACGACATGCCTTTATAAATAGTAAAACATGTATTTTAAAGCATTTATCCCGTCTACGAAATTGTTAAATCGCTTACGTTTGTAAATCTCCCCATAGTAACTACTTTGGTGAGTCAGGTAAGAGAAATAAAGAATAAATAGTATGTACGTTAAGAAAAATGGGAAAGAAACAAAATACGGGATCCACACGTACAGCAACAGCATGATGAAACAAACAGGCGTCCGCAAAAGTGTTACGGCATCTCGAAAATTTTCGATGACAATAGAAGTAAATATCGTTACAAAACAGGATGGGCTCCATTATACCCGGTGGCTCCGATGAGTTTTTACGTGACCCTTTTTCTTATGACTTGTTCTGTATACATTATTAATATTATTATTAGTTTCAGTGTTTTACAACCCTAGACGCAGCGAGGCAATTCAAGGGTGAAGCTCAATAGAGAAGTGTGTATAACGCTTTTCCTCAGTTGGAATATTTTATCTCACATTCCAGCCGGAAAAACTCGGTTGATTCAGTGCGCTACAACTGGCAGGAAAGTGGTGCAAAGAACAGAAAAACACACTCGAGTACGCGGCCCCATTAGAAGCCTTCCACACGAGAAAGAGTAGAGAAGTTCGACGCACTAGGTCGGCTATCTCGATCGACAGCCCACCTCGTGGAAGAGAAAGGGAAGCATAGAGAACCTACCTAACCTATAACGAACTAACCTTCACAGCAGGAACTGCAGCCAGATGCTACATCCCCTGCGGAGAAGGCACTCGGGACAGTCCTTGGGTTTGTGAGGCCCATATATATATTGTGACAGGGAAAGGACCCATCAGAATATTCCCGTAAGGGCTGTTCTGAGTACAACATTCAGTTCAAATAGTGCTATTCCTATGAGAAAGGCTAATTTACCTATTTATCAAAGAAAGGGTTAACTGAAATTCCAATCGTACGCGTTGGATTCGCTTCATCGCACTGAGTTTCTAGCGCTGTTCAATAACAAAGTCCAGTAAGAGGCCTTACGAATTTTGTCCGTCTCATGAGTAATCGGATAGCAGTTAGTGCCTGAAACTCGATCCGAAACTACGAATCCAACGCTCAAAATTAAAAATTATTCGGATAAGTTAAGACATAGACGACACCATCCATTGACTGGACACTGAAATTGGGCTTCTCGCAATTGGGCCTGGAGGCCGATTTACGTAAGTGTTAATAAAATGAGTTCTAATAATCACAGAGACCTCAAACAACGATTAATTTCTTCGTCGTAACGTAAGGAATGTGTTGCTAAGCAGGGATTCTAAATTCACAATCAAATATCTTCAGTAGGCAATATATATCATACTTTCGGACACCAAGAATAATTGAAAATTCATCATAATTTCCAATAATATTAAAATTTTATAAAAAATTAGCACATAGATACTACATGTAATGTACTTTAATATCACATAGAATTGAGTTTTTGTCAACAAAGGATTTGAAGCAGTAACCTCATAAATTGATCTATGTAGAGCTTTCGGTAGAACTCATCCCTATAGCTACAAGGAAAGGAACGTTAAGAAGTCCCAGTAATACTGAAAAACCGGATTAAAACTACAGTCATTCTACAGAATAAAACCACATTAGTAGCCATGAGCTAAAAATTCATAATTAAACATGTGATAAGGATACAAGGACAGCAGTTAAAAGATAATAAAAGACATTTTGGTGCTGATACAACCCTTCATCACTGAAACCATCTGCAGTTGCACCATGTCCTTTCACATTACCACTGAGGAATACTACGCCACTTTGCGGTTGCCTATGTTACATCATTTCATTGTTGCCTATGTTACATCACTTAATGGTTGCCTAAGTTGTGTCACTTTCATAGTTGCGTAAGTTGAATCATTCCATGGCTGCCTAAGTTGAATGACATCATGGTTGTTCCTTACACTATATCACTTCAAGCTGTATACGCTACTGGTACATCTCGTCATGGTTGCCTACATTACATGATTTAATGGATTTCTATGTTTAATCACTTCATGGTTGGGTACATTACATAATTTAGTGGCGACTATGTTACATCGCTTCATTGTTCCCTACATTGCATGATTTAATAGATGACTATGTTACGTCACTTCATACTTGCCTCCATTACATATATGATTTAATAGATGACAATGTTACATCACTTCATGGTTGCCGGAGTTAAATTACTCTATGGTGGCCTACATTACTTCACAGCTGCCAATGTTAGATTACTTCACAGCTTCCAATGTTAGATCACTTCACAGGTGCCAATGTTAAATCACTTCACAGATACCAATGTTAGATGACTTCACAGCTGCCAATGCTAGATCACTCTAGGCCTACCAATGCTACATGATTTCACTGTTGAAGATACTAGATCATTTCACGGCTACCAATGCTGGACGGTATCCCTTCGCGGCTACAAATGATGTATCACTTCACGGCTACCAATGCTGTATCACTTCACGACTGTCAGTGCTACACCACTTCACGGCGGCCAGCGCTTCATCATTAAGATCACTTCACGGCCGCCAATGCTATATCACTTCATTGCTATACCTATCATTTCACTGCTGCCATTGCTATACCTATCACTCAACTGCTTCCAATGCAAGATCACTTCATGTCTGCAAGCTACTCTGACTCACACTTCAGCTCTACTGTCTGCTCTGATCATCTCGCTTAGCCTGTATCCAAATAATTTCATTAACATTTTCATCAGCCCTTTACTTGGCATTTGATTACAAATCGAGCATACTATAAATCTGAGAAGCTTCTGTTTTTTCAACAAAATGAGACTGTTTATCTCGCAAACTATAGTGAAATAGTTTTTCTCTACCGCAAATATCGAAGGATGTCATTAACAGTTGCTCTATGTAATTACGCTCAAGCGTTAATATTTTTGTGAATCTGTTGCGTATAGAAGTTTTAGAAGTATGTACAGGCTTGCCAGTCATTACTCAATGCAAGAGAATTAAATCAAATAGCTAAACAAAGTATGAAAAAGTAATAGGAGAGCATTCAAAAATGCTTCTGCGGCACTGTGCAGTGAGGCCCAATTGCGGGACCGAAATTTGCTTTAGGGGCCAATGTCCAGTCAATGTATAATGTAGTCTATTGTTAAGGATAAATGGGTTACCGTGATTGCTGCAGGTCAGTCTCAATCGAAAATTTTAAGGTATTTGTCTGATATTATCCAAGGCCACTCTCTATATGCTCGTAGCCATCGAATGAATACATCTAATTTTCCGATAGTGATCGAAAGCATCTAACCACGAGGAACACTACGCACTTACAGACTTGCTCTACATTTACAGTTCATTATAGCCAGGAAGCAAAGAGCGTAGGGGAGGACTCACGTGAAGCTAGCATCGAAAAGTGACGTCATGCATGACGTCATATCGACGAACGGTACAGCTGACGAGCCTATGAGCACTTATATTATTATTGATAAAAAGGTCATTGACTGCAAACTTTAAGCCCTTAACCACTTAAATAAATGAAGATACTACATACTATTGAACGATAAACATACCGGTATTAATAATCAGAAGTTGCGGCGGAGGCTGGTGGAGCTTTTACAGCTTCTGAGGCGAGATCTGGCACCTTGATTTAACTACTTCTTTGATTCAAGCCTGACTTACCCTTTATATTCAATTTACACTACTCTTCACAGAACATTTTTTAACATAGCACAGTATTTTTCGACTTAAGCCATTCAACCTCCCGCTCCTGAGTGGCCAGATACTTGAGCTGCACCCATACAGAAAACACGGCAAAATGATAGTCGTTAAGTACATAAGGTTTGAGCCATAACTGGTCGTATACGGTTTTCCTCGCGTCGAGAATATAACACTACTTATATTTTTGTTTAGGATTAAGAGCCCAACCAACGAAGGCCTGAGGTCCCACACTCAAATACTTCGACTCGTCGATGTGATGTCATTCGGCGTCATGCGGTCACGGCTAAATTTTATTTTAGTCCCGTTGAGTCTCTCTGCTTCCTGACTCTAGCCTCTCGAATATAGTTTCTCACGCTAGTACTCGACCTTTGTACTCCTTCTTTGCTGTTCTTATTATTATCATCATAAATTTTAAAACAATAGGCCTGTGCGTTCTTGGGCAGGTAGTAAACCCCAGTGGAGCAGCGTTGAGCAGCTCCTGAACGCCCACAAAACTGCTCAAATGATCACTCAAAAACATTCACGGCTCATCTGAACGCCTTCATATCAAGACAACCTAACACGGTACTCGACAATGAATTTCACGCAAAATACGGGTTGAAATTACAGAGAGTTAAATAGAGACATTACAAATAAATTCATTAAATTTTCAGAGGCTTGTTTAACCAAGTTTGACAAGTAAATCGTTGCGTGGACGGAGAGTTTGAAAGTGAAAAGGACTAAGTTGATAAACTCTAGGGAATCAGGTAGGCAATATTCATTTGCTGCACAACCCGCACGTACGAGCACAATATATGTTACTTAAGTTTATTTTATTTTGCACTGGAATAATCGATATACTTATTTTCAGAAACAAATGAACGTCGAGATAAAGCTTTTCACCGTGTAAAGAGGCACCTACAACTCCGTGCGATGTTCTTTCAGTATTAGATGGGAGAAAACAACGTAACTGAAATTCGGGTTCAAGGCACCCAAGCACAGACTCTGAGCATGGATACCAACATACGATTCATTGCAAGTGATGCACCTATACTATGTGCACGGAGGTTTTATAGAAAGGAAGAAGCCATGAGCCTCGTCTGTGAAGCTCAAATTTTCAGTTTGGCTTTTTGGCGTGTCTGCTGCTAGTCACCGTATGCACAATCGGATATTAGTTTGTTCCTCCTGCGTCACTTCCACCAATGAGATTAATGTGTGCTCGTTCATTCGTTACAGTCGCCGGGTGCCAGAGGCACTCCCATTCATAGCTCATCTGATTTTTCCTCGTAGGAAGGTATTCATACAATAATACTATGACAATACATCGCGTCACAGCCACACCAAAAAGTTTGGAACGCCAGCTGGTTTAACAAAAGGCAGCAGTGCTCCCTCGATCCTCTTTATTAAAGCTCTTGATTGTGTGACGTCATCGGTGCCGCTAATTTTTTCCAACAAATCCAGAAGAAATACCCGTCTGTGTATGCTCACTTGTCTGCTACTCCCCGCAGGACATAGACGAGCAGTCAGACGCGTAACAGATGTTCATACTTCACATGCACAATGTGTGTACGAGGGCATAAATGAAAACCAACACTTTCTTCTGTAGAATTTCTGCAGGTTCCAGATAGTATGTTTAGCATTATTGCTCCTTTGCTACGACATATATTACTATGCCGCATATTTTCGGCAGCGTCAATGGTTTTGTGTAAACTGTAATGGATCAATATATTCACGGGAGACACACACTCAAAAAAAATTGTAACTAATAGAAATTTTACTTCCGGCAGGACTATTTCACTGCAATGGTTCTCGCTCCTATTGTACCGATATACAGTAGAGCAAAAAACTCCGGTAGAAATACAGAGCCTGAGAGAGACAGGCTAACCCTATAGAGCATTCAGCGCATATTTGTTGCCGTCACGAATAGTGTTGTTTATACGAAAAGTGATGTTTTATTCAGGAACCAAAGGGTTAACGGCCTCACAAGGCTACACTCTCACCACCAACGGACGTGCTATACGGCTGGTCAAGTTGCTAGAGAAACATCGGTTCAGCTTCCGAAGTGTACCGAAAACTAAAGATGAACAATTCCGAGCGCGTAATTATTTCAGTCATAGAGCGCATAACAAGGAACCCTGAATCCCGTAGCATTTGCAACAGCAGTTGAAAACTAATTTGTGCTTTGCTGCAGCAGTTAAAAGTAATAGATGAAGGTCTGAAGACAGCGAGAATAGAACCATTATATGCAATACACATTTACCCCAGTATTGACTACCATACGAATGAAATCAATTTCATATAGATCGGGGACAAAAAGATTATCAACGTCCAGCGAATCTTAGTGTACAGGCAGAGACATCATATTTATCGGCATGTTTGTAGTTTGTAGTAAGCATGATGAAAATGGCAGCAGTCATGATAAAGATTGTGTCAAACCGGGAATATTCCGTTTTGCTAATGGTAGTGACATGAGTTACCGGCACGATATACTGGCCGCAAACATAATATTGGTAACTATATATAGCAAGATGAACATTGGCAGCCTGATAGTAGCAAGCATGACCTAAATGAAGGTAGGTAACAGATATGAATTTGAGTCCAATGGCAGCAAGCACGGTTAAGATGATGGCAGAGAGCGAGCTGACAAGTTCGGAGGGTAGTAAGGACGACGAAGATGATGGCAGATACAGAGCGAATGCGATGGGTCAGCAGCAAGACGCCCCGTTACTCATTAAGTCTCACTCAATATTTGGGACGACTGAATCTATTTCTGGGAGTGGCCGCCCCTCAGAGGCGCCGCTGACTTTGTTGCTCACGCGTAAACACGACAGCGCGTCACCTGTGCTTGCTTCATCACCTTCACGCTGGGCCCGCTGAATAATTTTGCTCGCACGATCATTACTGAGGCGCACCTCGCCAGCCGTGGTGCGTTTGATGCACCGAAGCGCGTGCGTACAAGCGAGTGAGATTCTTCAGTTGACATAAGAATAGCCAAAGCAACTGGCTCAGAAAGCTGTTGCTCCTCAACCCGGATGTGTCTGATCAAACGAGACCGATGCTTGCAAGCACGGCAAGTGTCTATAGCAGCCTCATAAAGAGGGAATGCTTCGAAACGGAACACTTCGTTCAACCAACAGATTCTGCAGCACAACCAAGGGTACTGGCGCTTTGGAACAGATCAACAACGCAATTCACTAACAATGCAGTTCTTCGTGGCCATGGCGCGTCTCATAAAACGGAGACCATTACTACTTCCGCCAAGGAAGTTATGTTTTCGTCGAATTTATGTGTTTGTCTGTCTGGCTGTCACCAAGTTAACTCAAAAAGTTATGGACGGATCTTTACGAAATTTACAGGGGTTGTTAGGTATTTTAGGAGAAACAGATCATTAACTTTTGGTGTAGATACGTAGACCCATTTATTTGTTTACCTGCCTCTTTATTTCTACATGCCATAACTCAAAAACTTATGGACGAATTTTTATGAAATTTGCATGAGTTGTTAAGTATATTACGAAGAGTAAATGCCAAAATTTTTAGATGATCTGCCTATTCGTTTGTTTGTCTGTGTATTTGATTTTAGGCTTGTGAGCAAAATAACTCAAAAAGTTATGAACGGGTCGCTAAGAAATTTACAGAAATTGTTAGTAATGTTGAAAGACATAAATAATGAAATTTTAGTGATGATCAGTTGGTCTGTTTGAGGGTTTGACTAAAGTTTGTCAGAATGCTTGTTAGCAGCATAACTCGAAAGGTTATGAGCGGATTTTTAACAAAACTACAGAAGCTATTTTTACTATCAAAAAGCACGGATGATTATATTTTGGTGTTGATGCAAAGGGAATCCTGTTATATTCTTCATTACCGTTGCCTTGCATGGCAGAGGTGTGTACTTTCAGAATGCACCAGTTAATGAAGCAAGTATGAATGAAGAGTAGCGTAGGAATACCAAATGTTTATTGCTTTATTACAGAGTATAATAACTGAAGCATTTCTTTTTCTTCAAAAAGCCTTTACAGCATTAAAAAGTTTCCAGCTGCGTATAAAACATCTATCGGGAATCTTCACCTGTCAAAGCTGTGATGAGCAAGAATTTTTCCGCGTAACTCGACATAGCAGACACTGGACTGCGTAGGCTGACTTGATGGAAACACTTTATGAATCCAAAATACCGAAAAGAAAACGCATCTGAGGTACACGGCGCAATTCGGTTGGAGTAATCAAAATCGACCAGATGTTCCTAAGAAGAACTAGGCTCTTAAAGTATCATGAATGGATATAGATTTTAACCTTACAGTGCAGGTAGAGTAACATTATAACAAAATCAGTCCTATATAATAATTCACGTCGTGTTTTCATTTATTTATTTATTTCTTTATTTATATATTTATATCCTTCCTGTCACGCTCTATGGGAATAAGATAGGAGAAAATTCAGATTTCAAAATTCGAAAAAAAAGTGGGGTACCTTACAATCTTTTTCTTCGGCGAAAAAAAAAAAAGTTGGGTACCTTGCAATCTTTTTCTTCAGTATTAGATAGGGGAAAAATGAGGAAGCCCAAAAGATGGCGGGGGTTTTGGTGAAGTGGTAATTTTTTGCCGTCATTGATAATGACGGCACGGGCCACTAATTTTCAATAAAATTTTTGTTTATTATTATCTTTACTTTTAAAATATAAGCATGTTAAATTCAGATTAGAAGTATAATCGATAGTTTCTTAAATCCAAAGTTGGATGTTTGAAACACCCTTCGTACGAATGCTACTGAAGACAACAAACCTACCTCATAGTAAGTCTAACGTCACTCTGCCGCACAGGCCAACTAGAAAACTTGCATGTACTTGTTCGTGTTGTGTACACGGCTGCTGTCGACCACATAAATTAAGCAACAGGGAAAAGTATGGGCAATGTCCACAGACATCGCTTTGCCAAACGGAACCGAGACAGTGGTGCTGAAAGTGCTCAGACTTTGAGGAGAAGAACGAACTCTAGGTATAAATCGAGTACGAAAAACTAACTACATATCTGTGCTTTGTTACGGCACTCGAAGTCATTATCCCTTAGGGTATTATTGCAATATGGATCCTGGTCTACTTCTTAAACATATCCCGACAGAGTGATACACATCTGATGTTATCGTGCATCAAGTAGCGGAGAATGTTGCCAGCATTACGCAATTGAGACACATTACTACGCACGGTCTCTAAGTCTATAAGTAATATTCTCAATTTAAAAAACAAAAAATTAATCTAGTATGATATGCATTCATGAAAAAACTAATATTTTTATAGAGTTAGCCAGCCACCTTTCTGTGAGCAAAGACGGGTTCATACGAAAGTCGTATGAATGTATTTCTAACAAGATCATCATCCGGAAGCGTTGGTGTGTTCGCTTAAACAGTAGACTGGTGCAGGGCTTTTTGAATTCTAATTCACTACAAATTTGAAAAGATATCCTAAATTTCACGGGTGACACTTGCTGAGTCAACTGATATTTCCGCTAAACCAACTGGTAAAGACAGCAGTGCGAATACAACACACCTTTCAGACGTTGAGATGGGAGAATAAGTTGAGGTAATTGTCTGCACGCTCTTAACCCAGTCATATTCAAGCTTTGCTAGCCCGTTACAAGGGCTCGTCTCCCCGTAAGAATAAAATAGGAAAATTAACTCTTTCAATGAAATAGCACCGCCTGTGTAATATCTGAATTAAATACTTACTATAGTTAATCCTAATATTGAAATATAGTTAATCCTAATATTGAAATATAGTTAATCCTAAAACACTATCCATAGATGAAATTTACCCTATATCTTTGCAATCTACACGAAGGGACATTTCTTTGATGTTCGAGGGTTAAGGAAGGAGGCTGAGGGGCGCCGTCCCGCCCACAAGAGACCTGTGGCCTGTTGCGCAGCTCCACCATGGCAATGAAGCTCACTGAAATAGAGTCAATCAAAGACTTTCTTGGCACCTACTCATAAGAGCCCTGAGGTACAGCATCGAAACCCTTCAGGTACCCCTCAGCGATAGCTCTGCGGCAATCAGATAGGGTGGTATCAGAAGGTAGGATGCGGAAGCAAAAAGGTACGACGCAGCTCCTTATCGAAATTTTTGTAGCCGTAAGATATTGCAACTCATGACACAGTGAAAACCCCGTAATGTAATAGTTTTATCAGTGAGTTTAAATTGGGTACATTTAAAATATAACTCAACGAAAGTTACTAAATCATTAATGTCCATCATGCAGTACTATATAATAATTCACTCGTGATTTAATTTAAAAATATACATGTCTTTCCTCTCACGCTCTATGGGAATAAGATAGGAAGAAATTCATGGGCATAGCGGTCGCTAGTAAACCTCTAAATATAGCGCCTTTAATTTTCTCTCATAGGAAAACAATGGGAACTTCAAAGCCAAATATTTCGAAAACTAAGCATCTGCCAAAAACCGTTATTCATGAAAAAAGTCTTAAAATGGCGCATTTCCCCTACATTAATAAAGAAAAATGAAAAAAAAAAATTAGTTGGAGTTAAAAGTAATACTAACCGTAGTAATTTTCTGCCGTCATTTATAATGACGGCTGGGGCCACTACTAATTCATAATATTCTAAGCGATAATTCATAATATGTCTAAAAATAAGAACAATCATCACCAAAAGATGGTCGATAACATGAGATATTTCATTGGAAGTCCAAAGTATTTCTGAAAATAGACGAGAAGATAATGCTGGTTATACGTTAAAAGGTTCAGTAAAAAATCTAATATCACTAATGCAACAATCTTTAGCGAAAATATAGCACCCAAGAGCAAGTCCATTCCAACAATATCAAGATGCCATATTTGTATCAGTTCCACTCAAAGTATAATTTATCAAATCAAATGGAGCTGGTGATCCAAAGGGAGGAAATAACAGAGGGCAATTAATATATAAGTTTTGCTAAATGAAGAACCCATCCTCTCATCCAGGTTCAACCCGAAAAATAGTAAGGCAAAGGCTGGTAGTTAGAGCGGACGGCAAGATTGCAGGTAAGGCAGAGAGATGTCTGCCTCCAGGGTCTAACTATATATGGCTTAAATAAGCCTCGAATTCTACCAGAGGCCGTGACGCCTCATAACAAACAAATTTAACTAACAGTATGGCCTACGGCCCCTACCATGCCTCCAAAAAGCGTCGTGTTTACTAATAATTATTCACCGTTGACTCGTAATGGATATTCTCGTAGCAGACTCGAGCGCCCAATCCTCCACTATAGCGGCGCTGCGCAAGATCGGCACTGCGCGTGTTTGGTGGAGTCACGTAAACAAAGCGACAGCCAAACAATAGGACCATGATCGAAGAAGTGATAGTAACCTCACAAAATGGAAATCAATTCAATAGTGAATTTTTCAAAGTTAGAGAAAAATACTCTACTGTGAAGAGTATTTAGTTGGGAATTTCAGCTGTAACTTGTTCAACCTGAGAATGTCGATTACATCTGTTAACCAAACGAGTTTTCATAATATTTGCAGTGGCAGAGCTTTAGTGTAACGAAAAATGTTACTTGGGGAATGTAGTTACACATCAATGTAATGACGAATAATGAGCTGAATAGATTCTAAAATTCCTTCAAGTGAAAGCTTTCAGTGCGGGTTAAACTACCGACCTGAAGAAGGCATAAGATAAAATTAAACATTTCGTGACCTATATGGCTCGTCCTAAGCTCATGAGGCGATCAAAGAAAGCAATACCATCCACTTGCCTTCACTAACTGTCAAAATTCGTTATCGTGTTTACGATACGGACAAACTGATTGTTCATAAGTTCGGCACATGCTTTGAAAGGCGTAGGAAATGAACATGTAAATAAGCAGATCACCACAACTTTCGTTTTATCTTCAAGACGGGTGCACACTATAGCATTTTGTTCCCTGGACGTGTTGCAAACTTTCTCATATTTTCGTTTCTTCGTTTTGAACACCGCAGCGAGTCTCTTAAAAATTTGCTGAAATATCAAGTCAGAGAACTCCGCGCTTCTCTGTTATCTAGAAGGAAGTAAGAAAACATTCACACTCGAGCGGAAGACTATGGTGCGAGCCAGCTATAGGGATTACGTAACGCATACATAAACATATAGTGTCCATTCTGTTTTGAGGCTTCATTCTATTTAGTCATTAAAAACTTTTGCATGCTCATCTTTTATCCATTATACTGAACTTAAAGGCATGAAATACGCTGTCGATGTGAACAGAATACACCTTGGTGCTCAATCTTCCAATGTAATATGAACTTTCAGAAGATAAAACTGCTTTTTAGCTATAAACTTTTGCAGCAATTCTCAATACAATGGAATAATTTGAGACTCGTCAGTTCAGCACCTCAAAATCAAAATAATAAACTAAAATCCAGGCAACATTTGGGAGAGTATCCTGCATAAATAAGCTGCATTGCGACAGAGCCTTGCGTCAATAAGTGAAATGGGACACAACGCGATTCTGCGGCACAGTAGAGCAGGAACTGCAGCCCTTGCATTCCAGTGCCGTACAATGCATGGAATGAGTGGCAATTAGTATGATTAGATTGCATTAAACTTTCGAAACAGTGAAAGCACCGAAGAGCCCAGTCCCAGAGAGAAAGCGAAGCAAAGGTTTTGGTTCGCGTTGAGCATAATAACTTCTACTCGGGTACCAAGCTCTGACACGAGAACGAATAATAGTTGACCGTACAGACAACACGCAGCGATAAGGTACGAGTGGCGTATCGAATGCCTTACAATGCAGGGTGGGGTGTCCATTGAGCACAAGCGCTACTTAATGCATGGAACGATCACCAAGCTTCGAAATACGGAACCTTAACAGCTTATCGGGCGGTGGAAAACGCACTCCTACCAATAGTAACCAGATATAGTCACCTGGCCGGTTAAGGGTAAGAATCTCTGCATCAGTATCCTCAACAGTGTGTTCATAAGTAACAGGAGTCTAACTAATGCAAGCGTTACTAAATTCTCCCACCAGACAGATCAGTTCACAAGCAAATGAGCAAGCGACAATCAAGTGACTTGCGACAGCTGTTCTCCGATGACGTCGAAAGTGTCAGAATTGTGAGGTACGCGGCATAACGGCAAAGACACCTTCAGCAGCTCTTTTGCTGGTCATGGCTGTTTCAATAGTACTATCGTGCCTAATCAAAGCTGGCACGAGGTATGATAGCAGTTTCTTAATACTGGTTCTTCATTCTTCACACCCTGCAGTCCTTTCTCAAAGCTTTCGACCAGAGACCTATCGCCCCTTCTTAAACCCATAAATTTGGAACTCGTGGAAATTCCACAAAGCAAAAGCACTGTTCTTCAGCGACATCTCAGAACCGTATCATCCCAATTTTCCACTATCTAATACTGAAGGAACTTGTGGAAATTCTGCAAAACAAAAGAATTGTTCCTCAATTATGATGGCCATGGACAAGTATCATGCATACGAAGGGTGAAAAATGTCACAAGTCAGGTTGTAAATCTTCTACCTTATACCTGCGAGAATTAGCAGCTTCCATTTGACTTGAATCCTTCTCCTATTGAACCCTTCCCAGGTCGTATCAAGTATACCTCAAAATGCGCTAATTTCACACCCTATCTAATAGTATGAAAGCGTTACCGTCTTACTGAGTAACTAACGCAGATACAAGCTGAACAATAATACAGAAAACTAGAGCACTCTGAGAGCGCATACCTCCGCCAAGCGAGGCAACGGTAACGAAAAACTTAAATTGGCTCTGAAACCATGATTTTCTCTGCACCATCTCCAAAATCTATTCATTTGTGCCTCTTGCTAGTATCATAATAACAGTTAGTGCCATTTTCTTGAAGATCCGTTCATAACTTTTTGAGTTATGCTGCTATCAAACATTATGACAAACATGAGTCAAACATACAAACGAATCAACCGATCTACACCATAATTTAATAATTTATGTCTTTTTAACATTACAAACAACTCCTATAAATTTCATAAAGATTCATTCATTATTTTTTTAGTTATTGTGCTAACAAGCATAAAATTAAAAACAGTGACAAACAAACGAACAAACGGATCATTACAAAAGTTTGGTCATTTACTTTACGTTATATACCTAACAACTCATGTAAGTTTCATAAAAATCCGTCCATAACTTTTTGAGTTATGGCATTGAGAAAAATGAGGCAGACGAATAAACAAGCAAACGGATGGACGGATTTTCACCAAAAGTTAATCATCTGTTGCTCCTAACATAACAAACAATCCCTGTAAATTTCGTCCAAATCGGTCTAAACTTTTTGAGTTATCTTGATGACAAACAGACAGACAAACCAGACGAAAACATAACATCCTTGGCTGAGGCAATTAATATACAGTGGTGAAAACTCGCAGTTCTACACCCAGACTGAAAAAATAGAATCCTAATATAATGAAACGCTTGGTGTATTTATTTCGGGTCCGCTTTAAAAGAAACAGATAGGCGAAAAATAACCAGGTTGCAAATTTTGTAATTCAGTTACGTTTTCGTAGAGATCGATGATCAGCTTGCAAACGATGGTGAAAATTGGATCCCTCTTTCTTCATCTGGATGCACTTCTTGCTTGAAACACTTCTTGAAATCGGGACAGTATGTATGGAGCTTCTGGAGTCCGATTTATCAGTTTTGCCTCTCAGGTCACGACGGATAAATTCGGCAAATAATCACCGGGCCACTCACAAGGTGATGATTTTCACGGGCAGTGGAGAATTATTTCCTATAGCTTACTGCCTTTCTCTGAGAGAGCATATTTCGCTTCTAAGGCCGCAATTTGAGTAATTCAGGGAAGCAGAGAGTTAAGTATGGAAGACGGTATCATGGATGCACTAACATTGCATTTAAGCTGACTAGCGAGGCATTCAAGTTTGTTGAGGTGTTTTACATAAAATTTTACATAGGAAGGCGTACGTTTAATTAAAAAAGAGGATAGGAAACGTAGAAGAAGAACGAGACTACTACAGTCTTAAGAACGAAGACGTGCTATCAATGGAGAGATGAAGCGCCTTTGGGGCACAGTAACAAGAAAGACTTGAAGCAGAAGGGTTACAGAAGGAATAAGAGTTGCTCATAAGCGTGAGCGGGAAAATGTGGAAACAGCAAGTCAAAAAAGAGAGCCAACATATCGATTATTGCGCGAATTTTTTCACACACGGGTCCCCTAGTGATATAATAAAACGTTTGGTGTATTTATTCATTTTATATCCGCTCTTAAGAAAATAGATAGACGGAAAATAGGCCTGGTTGCAGAAGATGACGAAAGGTTCTTTATCCCTTTATCTGAAGGCACTTATTGCTTGAAACACTTCTTGAAAACCAAGTAAAGATATTTGCAGCTTATGGAGTCCGTTTTTATAACTTTTTTCTTTCAGGTCAAGACGTGTACATTCGGCAGATGGTCAACGGAGTGCTCTGGAGGTGATTACTTTTCGCGGGCAATAGACAATTATTTCTTCTAGCTTACTATCTTTTTCATTTGACGGAGCAGTTTTTCTCTTTTTTGTCTGGTTACGTTCCCATTTTTATATGGGGTCGCTGTTTCTCACAATCCTCCTACACAACGCCTGATCTACCACCTAATCGCCTTCCAGCTGCTTCTCCCTGACATCTTTTCACACTCTGTCGCTCCATCGCAGTGTAGGTCGTCCGCGACTCCGTCGGCCGTTTTCTCTTCATATGCCAAAATTTCAGCTCTTCAAATGAAGCAGATATTTGAGTTAGAAAGACGGTATCAACGGTATCATTGCTACGGAGCGCTGACATTGTATATAAGCTCACCTGACAGGAGTTGCATTCAAGTTCATTAGCGTGTTTTAATCAAGCTTTTACTTCTGCCTATCGATATAGACGACCGACCTAAGAATGAGAGCACGACAAAGGATCAATGAAGAAACAGAAGGAGCAAGTCAGAGAAAATTCCACACCGGTCTCTCGGTATAAGGCAAACATATCTATTATTGCGTGAATTTTTTCACACGCGGGTCCACAAGTTATCTAACACTAAGTATGACCGTCGTGCGTTTATATATTTATTTATATGTACGGTGTCACGCTCTTAAGAATAGATAGGAAAAAATTCTTTCTTTCCCAGCGTAGAAGTTTACTCAATGCAGATACATATATACAGCTTCTCTAAACACTCCGTTGCATGGTCGTTCGTACTCTCTTCTGAGGTTTCCTTCATCCAATATTTATTTTTTTCGTGTCCGCTCTTAACGAAATAGATAGGCGAAAAATAGGCCAGGATGAAGATTTCGTAATCAACGCTGACGAGATTGCAGACGGCTGAAGTGAAATCCTTACCTCTTTATTATCTGAATACATTTCTTGCCCCGTTGAATATTTTGGCGATCCTGTTCTCGTTTGATGGAATTCAGTAGGCAATAAACCATATTGCAGAAGAAGGCTAAATTAGGAATACGGTACTTATCGCGATTATATTACCATTGAATGCAGATCTTGCTCTTCCAGCTTCTTTTGCCGTTCCCGTGGAGTCTGATATTCATTATTTTGTCTTTACATCGAAATTACATATATTTTCTTTTGGTATACGATGTACACATTTTGTAACAAATCAGCGAAGCGTAGAAGAACCGATTTCTTCCTGTATAGTAGACGTAGTAATTCTTTATTCCAACTTTTCGGGAGCGAAAATTTTGTTCTGCTAAAACTATCTCACTGTGTATTCTGGATTCGCAGCGGAAATGAAATTTGGTGATGTTTCAGCGATTACGAATACAGTTGATATTTTGCATGTCATCTAAGGGAGGGAAGGAGTGTGCTGAAGACGAATTGAAGTGTACTGCGCAGAAGAAAGCACTCATCTCTTACGATAATAATGTGGGAATGTCGTCGTAGCGTTTTCCTCTATATGTATTTTAGTAAGGAAAGTGCAATCAATGAAGAAGTGTCATTAGTCATCACGAATTTCTTGGAATGAAGAAAAAGCAAGTCACAGAAGAGAGGATTTTGCACCGGCCTTATTTAGCAAATATATGGATAATTGCGTGATTTTTTTCACGCGCGGGTTCATTAGTTATTTTAAATATAACTAAAAGCATCGCAGGGCCGCTGATCGTATAAGGCCGACAACAAATAGGCGAGGACGACCCCCGTCAAGCCCACAAAAATGATGCAGGGCGCGGAAACCTACAAATGAGATACTGCTGCATAAGGCCGAGCCCAGCACCGCTCTGCATACAATACAGGGCTGGACCCACTGCACCGCAATTGCCAGTGCAGTGCAATGCAAGGCTCGAGTGCAGTGCCGGTTATCCTGCACACAGCCAGTTGGCACTGCCGGCTGCCCTGCAGCTGGCACGGGGCCCGGGACCAGCTAGTGCACAGCTGGCTCTGACTCACACGGTGCACAGCACACTATATCGCTGCACTCCATGCAGTAATGCACAGCTCCGGTGCAAGTACACCACAGTGCAAACAAACGTAATCAGACTCTCCTTGCAGTCAAGCGATAGCGAACTGAATTGAGCCGCGACCAAGATACGGACTGTGACCAATCCATCAGTATCTTGGGCGGGCTCACCGGTCGGGTTTTACGAGTAGCTTCTAATTTTTGCCCAGGAGACGGGAACAGACGATTAACAGATTACCGTGTACTGTAAATTCTGAGTAGACTCACAGAACGCCATTCCTATTAGATATTCCTATTAGATATTCCTATTAGATATTTCTATTAGATATTCCTATTAGATATTCCTATTAGATATTCCTATTAGATATTCCTATTAGATATTCCTATTAGATATTCCTATTAGATATTCCTATTAGATATTCCTGTTAGATATTCCTATTTATATTCCTATTAGATATTCCTATTAGATATTCCTATTAGATATTCCTATTAGATGTTGCTATTAGATATTCCTATTAGATATTCCTGTTAGATATTCCTATTAGATATTCCTATTAGATATTCCTATTAGATATTCCTATTAGATATTCCTATTAGATATTCCTATTAGATATTCCTGTTAGATATTCCTATTAGATATTCCTATTAGATATTCCTATTAGATATTCCTATTAGATATTCCTATTAGATATTCACAGAACTTAGATTTAAATTTAGCATTGACTTACAACCAGCTAACAATGCCTAGGTATGAACTACCATTGACCCATTTACGTCCAAAAAAACTTTCACTTCTAATTTGAAATACACTATCATTAACGTACTCAAATGCATACAGTGGGCATGAAAAGGTTAAAATTAACACTAATGCATTGTAGATGTAACGTACGTACAGACAAAACTGTCTTGAATTACATTTTTGTACTAGCCCTCATCGTTTCTTTCTGCCGCTGAATATAAATATTACAGGAAGAAAAACAGAATAAACCTTTATTGCTGCTAGAACGTCGCTGTGTTGTTTGGCGACATCGCTCAGACCAGAGGCTTACGTCACGCTCTAAAATCATTTCACAGATTTGAAAAAAATGGAAGTTGCTGTAACAACATTGCAGCATTATTGGCAGCATCACTCAAACCTGCTGCTCACATCACGGTCGGAGTCGTGCAGACACTCACTCTCGTTAGAATAAAAAGAAACACAAAGGTAGCGATTAAAAGCATCTATTTAGAGCATTCAGACCAGACTGGTTTCGAATATACTTTCATTATCAATGAATGTGTCAGTAAACTTGGCAAAGGGAGCTATTAGATCTAACTCTCGTTAGATCTGCGCTCTGCAGCTAACGTTGCTCCTCCTGTTCACTAAACAGGGTTATAAGCACACGCAAGTTCAATCATCATTAACCGTTACAGACGACAGGGACAATCTACCGGTGGAAAAATCGAATAATGAAGACGACGTGGCCGATCCACCAGCATGATAACCAAAACGCATATATCAGAATAACTATAACTAAATGCGATATCAATTTGAAACCATAAATATTATAACAATAATAATATAACGCACATACAGAAGATATACCTACCAAGGATACCTTTCATCTCATTTGCACAATTTCACAGATTCGACAGAAAGAAAAGTAGGAGAAGCAAGTGGAGCCGAAGGCTAACTTCAGAATACTTCGCTGATATATTATGGAGTGCTCCAAGCAGCAAAAATCCGTAAAGAACGCCGTGAATCGAACCCGCGGCTGCCGAATCTAACGCAGACGTGCTTGACAACTTATACCTATGTGGTATATGTAGACCATTAGAACTCAAAATTACATTTCGTCCATCACCGAAGGGTTTAAATCTCGAGACTTAATACGAAGTAAGAACGGTTCATCGTATCAGAGATAAGAGACACAAAAGTCAAAATTTGCGCTCCAACAGCAAGTCGAATCTTTTATTGAAGGCAAGCAAGCCAAATTCTCCACTAGCGGATTTGAAAAATCTTACAGAACTCGATATATTGAGCCAACTTGTCCATGCAATTTAAATAATATTAATAAGTATATAACTCAGTAAATCATGTCGGTTAAGTCAAATTTTCTGCATCTCGACCATCATCAAAATGTTACACGCATGGAATAGATCTGCAAGGTTTGACTACTATCGAAGGAAAATAAGATCAGGGGTTCAAGACACAACTGTAGCAATACCACAAGTGAACCTGTTTGAATACAAACAGAAATCCATAGAATGGCTGGAAAATATGGCGGGGTAAGTCCCAGGACAAAACCAGTAAGCCGTATCATTGATGTATATTAGAGGATTGCTCATATTAAAAATAATTTAAGAGACGCCTTGATATGTATATTGAACTTTCTCCCAAAGGCGGTGGACTGCTATGCAGTAGTTTTCAAGAACATCCCACGATTGCTCTCGTAAACTGAACATAAATATATTTCTTATATAATCGTCTTGAATTTTAACGTCAAATGAACAGATTTGGTGCATTACGAGTTAGTACGATTTACCAGTGCTTCAGTCTTCGATCCTTAACGTTTCTAGTTAAAACTTTGTCAAATCTATAAACTACAGTATTGCTGTTTTTTTAAGAAAACGGCTACTGCAAGCTAAAACTGCATGTTGAATTTGCAGGAAATCGTTGACCTCTCCCCGTTGCAGAGCAGTGTGCTTGCACTCTGGTCACGACAACGTTTTGCCGTCCGTACCCAAAACTCGACAGACGACGTGCATGCCACCGCCGCACACCCGACAACCCAACGACAGCCGTACAGAAAACAAAGCTGAGGAGCACGAGTTCGGCTGCAGAGCTTGACACACCGCATACAGTCACACAAGCAGATACTTTACGTAGACTGTTGCAAATGACGCTTAAGCTGCTGCAGAAGGGATACACGAATACTTCAGCCACAACAAAAGCCGCTGCAGCTCCAACGCATTTTTGTTATTGCAATTTGCTATAATTTATGTTATTGGCAGTTTTACAACTGCACAAGTTCCTCTTTAGTAGCGATGTGCGAGCTCTTTCTGAGATAACCGCAAACACGTCCAATTGCGACGTTCCAGTTAGATACTGTAATGCAAGCTCCACCTGATAAAGCCCGTTTTCTGCGGTAGAGCTGTAGAAAACGAGTATAACTAGTTTCCACCAATGAACCTAACGATTGGAACGCGCATACACGGTTCGTTCATAGAGTTTGGAATAAGTTCAATTTTTTGTTTCAAGTGCGGCCCAATATTTTTCGTAAGCAATAGTGATAACAAACAGAAAGCACACCGATGATCAGATCCTCGCCAAACGACGCAATGCGGGCGTAAACTTCAAACTGGCCCAAAATCCTGAATGTCTTCCGGGTCATACCCAAAATTTTATCATCTGTTTTTTGTGACATTCCTAATAGCTTTGGCATATTTTGTGATGATCCATCAATTGCTAAGAGACATAAACCAGATAGGCAGATAAACTTACAAACAGACGCACGGATCATAACCAAAATGTCATTATCTATTCCTGGTGGCAGTCCTAACAGTTCCTTTAGATTTCGTGAAGATCCGTCCATAATTTTTTTGAGTGAAGTTGCTAACAAGCCGACCACAGCAAAACTTTCTTCCTTGGCGGAGGTAATAACCTGTCCACTCAAATAACTTTTTATTGCCTCTTAAAGGGCAAAACCCTAGCAATCAGCTTCCGATCGGAGTCCAAAACTTGTTTCACTTTGACAAATAGAACGGGGAGAATTTGAAATTTCGGAAAAGTTAATGGCAACAGTCTACCTCGATGTAAGTGGCGAATCGAACACACAATACTACGGGGTTTTCAGTGCTAAAATAGCACCACCGAAGGACAAAAATGCTATTGGAGAATTAAAAGTAATCATTTGATGTGTACAAGTATACAGCAAGCGCCATTGGATGATACGGGAAAAATGCCATAAAATTCCCGATTGGGCATGAGGAATCTCCCTACCCCGCCCGCCTGCAGCACCCGCCCAGGTACATGAGGCGACGGTTCAGGTGCTGTCATACACTCGTACTGACTCATCCCAGCCACGGCGGGGGCACAGCCCCCCCCCCCGACTCTCTTGCCCCTGCTAACGACCGCCTCAGCTAGCCAAATAGCCTGTGCGTGATGAAATTGCCGCATTTGTGCTGCCATACGCATATACGCATCAACGCTCTTGTATTTATTAGGGTGATGAAACGGCTGTTTCTGCATGTGGTATCTTGCGAATCAACAAATGTTGAACGTGCTGCGTATGTGCTACCATAGCTATCAATAACACGTAATTTATTATTTTGTGCTCACATATGTATGGGCACTAGTAGTGAATTTGTTGTTTTGTGCACACACACTTATGGGGACTGCTGAATTTGTTGTTTCAAGTTCATGCACTGAAGAGCACAATTGCATTTGTAGCTTAATGTTAACATACCTACTGACACTGTTGAACGAGTTTTTAGATCGCGTACTAAAGGACAATTGTAGACTTTGCGGCGCGTGACGAATCTGCCACTCTCGCCTGAACAAACAGACGACACTGTTAACTATGAGGACATTGAGCGCAAGAACAGATATATCAACTGATACCATAAAACAACTACATTAACAGTACGACGCGCTCTCGCTGCCCCTCAAGAATATAAAAGTAGCTCTTATTGTCCCACGTGACGCCAGAACAGCAGCGCTTTGTGTCATGGAAAAATATGAATTTTAGTTTTGGTCTCTCATCATCGCATAAATTTCAACTATGCCCACATGAAGCCCGTCGCTCTCCCGAGATCTAACTCACACAACACATCCCTGTGGCAAGCATTTTACGGATAATTTTTCACTTGTATTTCAAACCATATGACTGACGCCATTGTCCAAGCATATACTGAGCAAAATCCTAGAGTGCCACAAATCTGACAAATCTTCGAATAAGTCCGTCAGTTCATAAATTATCCTCAAGGTGTAGCAGCACGCCAGTATACTGCTGAACAGGGAGAAGTAAGCGAGTGCACCATCGGTACGACAAATCAGCTGTTCTAAATTCGAGAGTGAATAACTGATTAGATTCGCATTAAGTGATGGTACAGTGAATGAGGCAGCTTAAGAAATTACTGATGTGGAACTTTTCGGTTACAAAAACATTACCGCTGAAGAGCGAACGAAAAGTATTTACGGGTCATTCTACAAGGTAAAACAGTAAAAGAGCAGATGGTCACTTCGAGGGCAACAATATCGATCCTGGGCCTCGTCTGCCCCTTTTGTAAAGTGCCCAAAGCTCCACAGAGCAGTGGTTTCAATTTTATTCAGTAAGTACATTTTTCATTATTTCACGTTGAAATAAAGCTAGAAAACAAATTTGCGAAGGTGTTCCAGCGACTTAAGAGAAAGCTTCAGGAAACAACACTCTAAATTAAGTTTACAAACTTAAATTCGTGGCAAAGTTGACCCTGACAGTGAAGTTGTACAGAAGAGACAGTAATCTCTAAGCGGATGAATTCGAAGGCTGTCGAGAATTGTACAGGAGCACACGCAGGTGACGGATACCGTTCTGGAGCAGCTCTCTGAAGACAGCAAGAATTCTCTGAGAGGACTCCTCCACCCACAGATACGAACGTCGAGTATACATACAGCACGAGAGCTCAGCGTGAACTTTAGGCTTCATAGAAAACACCTCATTTAAGGGCACTATAGCTTTTGACTGTAGCCTCAAACTCGCAGATGCGTATGCAAAGTCCGCATAGTCTTGTAACGAACTGACTTGGAGCGGATCCCAGCTTGAACGAACCATCACCAACAGAAAATAAGCAGCCGCTCTGGAGGCGCTGGCTTTGAACGAATATAAGCTAATTACAATAGCTTCAACATGTTTCAACTTCCAGTGATGAGCGTTAGGTTCGCACCTTTGGACCAAATTACATTCCCATACCGATCTCCCTTGAGACTGCTTCAAACCAGACCTCCTGACTGAAGTTCAGGTCAAGTTCAGGCCAATTGAAAAAGTCTATTTTCATGGAATTATTCCAATCCATAAAGAAATTATTTAACAAATCTAGCAGAGAACAAGCACTCCCTGGTGAGGGCCCCACAGGCCCAAGACGAGGAAATGGCCCCACAAAGCAAGGCAACAAAGCTAGCAAAAGCTTACCACCCGAGAATGCGAGCGCTGGGCTATTCTGAGCGCGGTAACCTCAGTTCTTGGCATCAGGTGCGATATTGCAGTCAGTTGGGACAGGCGAGGCCGAGCTTGGCAGGGAAGTTCTGCAGCTGACTAACTCCTGCAACGGCCGAGCGATGGGACGAACGACATCGCTACAACACTGATACGAACGCGAGCTGAAAATTGCATAGACGCTCGCCCCAAAAGTTCTTTGTGTGTACTTGACCTTGGAGTCAGGAGAGCGAAGTTTTTTTTTAATGAAAAATGTTACGGCTAAAGAAACGCCAAAGTCAGAAGTGATAATCAATAGGAGATATAAGGAAAACTAGAGTGCTGCAAGTGAAAATTAGTTCTTTTAATAACATGACTAGAAACAAGAGCACTGATTTTCTAGAATCAACGAGATGAAAATAAATCTCTTTAAATATCAGATTAAATCGTTCGATATACATTTATGACTGCTGCTGCTGCTTCTGTTGAATGATACATCAGCTATGACCTCTTTTGGCTGAATTGGACCTTCAAAAATTGCATTGCCAGGCGACGAGTGCGTCACAAAACCTGGAAGTGCAGTCCAACTGAGGAGACCAAGTATCATCACATCACGGCAAGTCAGGAAGTGAAAAGACAAGTCAGCACTACTAAACAGGACGTCGGTCTCATATGGGGTTCCGTAAGGTAGCGTGCTTGGGCCATTTCTGTATATAATTTACGTTAATGATCTTGATTCCTACAACCGCAATAATATAAAAAATTATAGATGACACTAAACTATGAGATCCTTTCAGGAAGAGAATTGAGCTCCAACAAGACCTCGACCGTCTCATAGAATGGTGCGCAACTTGGTGGATGAGCTTAAATATCGAGAAATGTTCTGTCGTGCATGTTAGACCAGAGCCGGAGAACCACTCAGCCTAACTGGAAATATACGGGATAAGATCAGTAGTTCTCACGCAACAACACAACTTGCGAATAACTATCACATACAATCTATAACACGGCCCGCATGTTGACAAGAGTTTCAAAATAGCTAGCAGAATACTGGAATTCATTACCAGGAATTTTGAGTACAAATACAAAGATATAATCATTCCTTTGTAAAAGTACAAGTGCGCCCGCATTTTAAATATGCAGTTCAACTTTAGTCGCCTCAGAAATGCTTCGATATCGATAAATGGAAAGTCTCCAACGCAGAGGAACAAAATTGATAGCTCAGTTGCTAAAGAAACCATATAAGCATGTCACCTACAGGAAGTAGGACTCATTTTTCTTTTGAACAAAAACAACTCAGAGGGTAACTTATGGACACATTTACTTATTTGAAAGGCTTCAACGACGTGCCTAAAGTGAAACTTTTTGACAGAGATGTTAATGCTAGCCGGCAAAAAATGCACAGAAACTGAATACTAAAGATTAAAGAACTACTCTCAGCCAATGGTTCTTGCCGTACTTCATAGTGAATATATTGAAATAGACTCCCCAACAAAGTTGTCGGTGCAGAGTCAGTCAGTGCGTTTAAAAATGTTCTAACAAACAATGGAAGCAACACCCTCCACACTTACGGACTCCTCCAGGTGTCCAGAACTCGAAACGGCCCAAGTTTCTAAGCACCTGTAATCCCTATCTTCCATGCAGCAATTAATTGTGCTTGTACGATCAATTCCTCTCATCACCATTATGGGCTTCACCCCCGGGGGCTATGCCCCTGATCTTCGGCCACGAAACCGGTAACTTCTCAAGTGACGCGCCATATTGGTCGCCAATAAAATGCAGCCCCACTGCGGGCATTAACTCTTTGGCTGAGTTTATTCTCACAGTTTTCTTCTTTTCTTCCTCACATATCTTCATGATTCTGACTTAACGGCAACAGCTCATAGAGGGCCGGGGCGTAAGTCCCGGCGGCCCTCTGGCAATGGGCCTGTTGGTCCGTCTACTGCCAGCTACATAATCTATTTAGATGTCGCCCAGCGTTGCTGAATTGGCAGCAAAGGGTGAAACTGCAACATATCGTCGATCTTGAAACCTTCCCTCCGGGAGAAATTAATAATTTTTGTTGCTGTTGTCAACTGAAGCCGTACAATGATCTGGGCCGATTGGCCAATAACTGCAGCACGAACCAATGCGTGTTAGTTCCCATAAGAGAGTACGATCAAGTTGACTTCTCATTTTACGAGGCACGTGCTGCGGGATTCATGAAACAAATGACCCATCAACCAGGATAGTTCCATTGAAATAAGCTAATTGTCATTAGCTCCAACAAGTCTTGAACTTGAGTCATGAGCGTTGACTCGAGGTCATCTCAAGCAAGAGTAATTAGCTTGGGATTAAAGCCTGTAGCTTCACCCTTTCTTTTATGCTGGAGCAGATACGTTGCACTTCAGTTAGCGCTATTCCTACGGGAAAAGTAATTATTTCATAAAAGAAAGGGTTGATCCAAAGGAGCGAACTGAACGTTCATGACTAAAGTCCCGAACAAGTTGAAGCTGATTAGGTTAGCTGATCTCGATGGAACTGTTTTAATCGATAACACCGTAACTAGAGCACCCAACCGGCTAAAATGACGGTAAGAGTCAGCATGAACAGTGAACATCCTCAGTATTTGTTGTGCTCGAAACAGTGATGTCGCTGAAACGAAAGTACTAGCTGTGACAGCTTCAGCTTCGACTGAAAATGGGTAGCGAGGGTCTCCATGTTTCACTTCGGCAAAATGTTACCATCCTATTACCCGTTCAGTTATAAATTCAAGGCATAAAATTAAGATAGAGACTTTGAGTACGTAAGAAACTTTCGCAAAGTTATACTCCGACGTGTGCCGTCTTCATGATAGGATCACGCTGTTATCCAGATTTCTAACTATGAAAATCCTTCAAGTGTAACCGAAAATAGATAGAGACATACACAACCATTTATATCGTAGTGTTTGAAGTCAGTCTGTCGATATCTTCACCATGAAAGACTCAGACATTTTCAGCTATATCACTACAACGACCAAAAAATAAAAAACCCGATTCTTAAAAACTACCACTATTGGAAAAGTTTCGAGAAAGGACGTTGAGAGTTGTACGGGTAATTAATGCCCTAGCGTCAATACCACGCAAGGCAATAGAATTGCATTTCATTACACGAATTTTTCTTGAGCTGTTACGCAATCCAATTTAAGGCAACGATACCTTGCAACGCAACAGCTGCGTATTTCAGTGCGCGAAACTTTCTTCGTTTCTAAAGTCGGATGCATAGACACCATTTTCGTCAGCGCTTTCAGTATAGAACAAACTCAACCAATCTTTCTACGTTGGCGCGGCACTAATTCAGCTTGTGCATAATTAAATTACCCAAAAATCTGTTGAAAATCTAAGCCTCCACTTCACTATTTGCACTATAGCAAGTGTCAACGAATAATTTATTACTCTTAATTTGCTCTAATTTTAGGAGAGTTTAAATTCGTACGTATCGCATTTTAGCGGGCTGTTCGGACACTTTAAGTTGCAGCCACGAGCACGGCAACGAAATCGCATTGGTTGAGTTGGTTTTATGCTGCTAGCACCGGAATAAATTGTAAGTGTGCACCCGGCTGAATGTGTCTTTGCGTCGTAATGCAGGAGGAAAAACGTGATGCTAGGATAAGCAACTCGCGCGTCATTTGTGCCTCCGTATCTATGCTATCGAGTTGAAATATGTATCGAAACGGCACGGGAGCTGCACATCCTAGCAACCAGTTGGGCGTACGAAAGCATATGTATCCCCGGCATAACAATACTTCGCGAAGGCGAGGCCGAATATCTACGCTACACAATCGTTTCAGATGAAGACCATAAGCAAGAAATAAATTTTTCGATGCCCCATAGGGCCCGCAACACGGGCGTGCGACAACTACCAGAAGTATCCGTGTAAATATATCTACTGAATAGAACGTGAAGAAGGCCCACGCATAAGTTTCTGAAAGGCGCTCGATGACATATTCGTTCAATAGTTTGTGGTTTTTTACAGTTTTTGAACAACTACAGTGTAAAAAAATAATGTTTTATAGAAAACGAATAACGCGTTCCAGCAAACAATTCAAGTGGTGAGCAAAGCTTGATATGAAAAAAGCTGCTGTTCTAGGAACAAAATTTCACTGCACCCAACAGAATGAAAGAACCGCGTTTACTTCAACTGAAATTTAACAGCGAGTTCAAAAAGCATCAATTAACTTACCTGTTAAGCTCTCACACGCAGTCATCCTCATCTGTAGCATGCATGACAGGGCTTCAATGTACGTGCAAAATTGGTAACGTAGCATACTTTGTTAAACAATTGGTTGTTATGAAAAACTTAGCATAAACACATCACAATTCAAGGCATTCCTAAAAAGTATTTAAAATAACAAAATGGCACAATAGGCAGACAAAGAGAAATAAGAGATAAAAATCAAAATCCTGAAACGAAAACGGAGTTAGTAAATTTATTTCCGTATTTTACAGGAAGTTTATCAAACAATTAAGTATGCATGGGGCAAGTGAAAAATCATAAGAAGTATAAACATGAACTCAAGACCAATAAAATTAAAGAAAAAAGCGTAAAGACTGATTAAAATATGTTAGTAAAGCGTATCTTATTAATCCTAAGGTGAAGGTGTGGTAAATGAAAGTTTTCTTATAAGATCCACTTTTTTTCATAAACATACAACAAATAATCGGAGAGAGAAAAGCGTGGAAATTGCTTTAGTTCGTCTGTAAACTTTTTCGTGTTAAGAGGCTTAAAATAAATGTGTTATTAAAACCACCGTTCTTAAAAAATTAAATACTAAACCTCGTCATTTAGCATGCAATTTAAAATAGTCTTTGGGTTGGCAGTGAAGGCACACGAAGCAAATAAAATGCTTTAAAATAAGATAAATATAAAAGAGGAAAAAAGAAGGAAAAGCAGCAACAACAACAGACATTCACGAAGATAGCGGCTTACGCCAGCACGTTCAGGCCATTTCTTGTAGCATCACCTGCTTAGACACAGCGAAGAAACCACCTAATAATATTGGGAAAATACGATACCATTTCTCCTCAAATGGCGCATGTAGGTACGTTGTGTTTATACACAGTGTATAAATGGCGCATGTGATGGCGTATCATATATAAAGACATCACATTCAGCTAAAGCTGTGCCGCAATGATATAACTAGCAGGGTAGTATTTCTAGGTGAGATCGAACCACAGTCTCCAAAGTTGTGAAATGGCGTGGCAGAAGTGAAGATATCTGCTGCACTTTGCAGACATTGTTTTGCATATTTCAGGGATACTTTTAGTATCTGATGAATTGCTATAGAGATGGATTGAAAATTATATGTAGCTTTTGCTGTACTGAAATGCTCCGCCGATTTTATAGGAAAAAATAGTAGTAATGTTGTTGGAAGTTAATCGCGCTTCGATGAATCTTCTTCTCTAAAGGAAATGATTTTTGAACCCAACTCTCGCAGTCTCCGACATCTTGCCCGTCTTGAGTAGCACTCGACTTGTGGCGTAGCAAGGAAGCAGTAAAGTCAAAGTTAGTTAAGTCGACTCGTTTATTTGATCGCTGATCACTAAGTCAAAGAGGAAAGAACAACCAACCAAACATCGACTCTTGATGAGACACTTAGCATAATAGGAAGACGTACACTTGGCCTCGCAGGAAATAATTAACACATTCTCTCGGTTAACCTCAGACAACTGCATAATTGCAAGCAAATAATATAAAATACAAGAGGAGAAAGTACTGTATTGCATTTGACATTATTGATTATGAGCGTAAACAAAGAGTTGTGCCACCAATGAAATAAAGAGATGATCGTGGGTGCAGCGAGCGGGAGAGTCCTACAATAAAGCGTGACATAATAGCAGGTAGGGAAATACTATGCTGGCACCATGAAACACAGTAAATTGTAGAATGATACAAAACTTCTCTATAAAATCCTTATGTGGCAAGATGCAGCCCTGATAAGTCATGGAGTGATTAAAACATTTTCCTGTTCATTCCAAGAGTGGCATGAAGCTCCACTGAAACGTAAAACATTTTCCTAGTTGTAAATAATACGTAGGATAGGAAGATATCCAGATAAATATGGTAAAGGGCGCAGCACGTTGACATAAATGAGTATAAATATATGAGCCTATCGATACAACTGAGGCAACTCAATGATACAGAGGTCGTAAGACAGAAATAGCACAAACGAAAGTTGAAATAAAATATATGCTAACATTTGTAAAGTCTAAGATGAAGATTCTCATCCTCTTCAGACAAACCTAGCGGAAAATAGGACGATCAGCAATCCATTCTCATTACATGCATGGCTAGAGCCCATCTTCCACAAGCAAATCAATACCAAAGACAATGCAAAGATGGCGACTAATATCCAATTCAGACGCACTCCAACAGGGCGTCTCACTCGCCTGTCTCTTAGAAGAATGAATATAATGACATTGAGACATCAAGAAGACCAGACTGAAAACGATACTGTCGTCTCTCACATCTCAAGCAAACTGAAGCACATGAGACTAGCATTCATGTAAACAATGGCAAGAAAACGGCTGTGATTCCAAACAGTTATGTAAATGAAAGATTGTGTACATAAGGTCAAAGAAAATGCCCAATATTAACAGGTGAGAGGCAGGAGGTGGACTATATACAGTATAGCGAGAGACCAGCGCTCTCGCTGACACTGACGGTCGAGTACACAGAGGGTGACGAAATTCAAACTTAAAGAGTACTGAACCACACCAATACTGAGCACCTGTGAAGTTTACAGGCAGGAAAAGCTAAAATAATGATGATGAATTAAGTAAAGCACCGAGGAGAGGAGAGAGCGAGATTTCAGCACCCTGAGACAGCCAACGAATGGAAGCGCCCCTTGGCAGTGTGAGATGACAACTACATGTGCTATTGCACCTCGAGTGAAACTTTCGGGGACAGTAAAATGTTGACCAACAATCAATTCCAAAGCCAATACGAGGCAAGCTCCGGTTTCAAAATTATCCTTTTCTAAAAGTTAAGCACGGCAGGAAGCATGCACCGCTCAACAAGTATACACAAAGATGATAACGCATCGAGATGAAAAAATAGAGAAGTCACTGACCGTACAAAACAGCTGATGTTAAGCGATGAGTAGAGCAAGGCCAATGTGCAAATGGCTACCAACAGCAATATAACAAAATGTGTTGGCAGTCCAAGTAAACACAGACATGTCTGCTGCCATTAGCACTCTGAGAGGTTATGCTATACAAACCAAGAGCAAATTGTGTCAATTGCTAGTAAGAAAAGAGAGTTAAAGAATGTAAGCCCATATGGATTTACTTTCCAGCACCAAGAAAGAGGCAATGACAATATACAAAATGCGATGTGCAACCGCCAGCCTGTAGTTAGAAAAATGAAAAGTTGTGTTACATATTACAGTCCCGTCACAAAATCGGTGGTGAGTACCCAGAAGAAGTGAAGTGGTTACGCATCCAAACAGGCTGTACAGCCGCCAGCCAGGAAGAAGAAACGACGAAGAAAGTCGGTGTGTGGCGAGCGAGGCGCCGAAGAACAGAAGTGAGCCTTCACTGTCCCCCCAAAGACGCTGGCAAGCAGCAGGCCACGGAGCCCAGATATGTACAGCGGCCGCTGACGGTGCGAGAGAACTTTGGTCACCTGGTGGCGACTCTACAGGAGCTCAGGGCTCACCTGGAGGAGACGCGATACACTGCAACACCGGCACAGCAATGGCTACATGGGCCGTGGTGCGAGCTCTACCACCTTCAGGATACTCCACGCTGCAGACGTAGTCGCCAGCATCAGCTGAAAGAGAAGTACCAATATGATACTCCTGAATACGCCGCCCTCAGCAAAACGCACCAGGACAGTATACTCTGTGTACTATATATCATGAAAAGTTAGACTCGCGAAGAGGCAGCAGCTAAGGCCGTGGCCCCACTAAAAGCAACAAGCGACGCAATGCGATTTGTACGGGAGTGGTGTTGCAGCAATGCACGGGTGTCGCGAGGCATGGCACTTGCGGCGGTGGGGACAGCAGACTGCTGTACCCTCAGTTACATTTTGTCGTGCGACAAATTTGTAGCGTTGCACGTCGCTTGTCTCGCCAATGGGGCGGCGGCCTAAGACGCAGACGAGACGGCACCAAGATACATGTAAGGAAAGAACTAAGAGTCGGAGACGAAGCCTCAATGCAAGCAACACAAACTCTCGAACTGATTTCAGTCTACGATGTAACTTATACAACACATTCAGGAACTGACAACATACTTAGACAAAATCTGCACAGTACCGTGTAACTATTCAAAGCAAGCTTAGTTATAAGTAGGAAGAGAAAAAGAAGCAGCACGGACCTGGGCTTGCTTTAGGGATGATGAGACGACATACGCCGCTTCGGTACTCCTGTAGATGGTGGGACCCACGAGGTACCAGCTCCTGGCCCTCCTTGAACCAGCGAACGACGGGACGGACAGCAGCAGGTCTCGGTGAAGCGGTAGAGTTGAGGTGCGGCAGATTGTTGTACAGAACTAAGGTGTTGGCGGCAGCGGCGTGGCGGGGAGACTCGGACAGAGGAATTACACATTCCAACCGCACGCTGCCTCCACACTCTGCAGCTACACTACGCAGAGGCTGAAGGACAAACAACAGTCTTAACTTTAGCAGTTGTGGTTTCAGTCTGGCGTTATAGAGGTAATTATAAAAAGAACAAAGAGCTGACATACATTACGATTTATTAAAATGAATGTAAAATGCCTTGCATTTCAACTCATGTTGTTTTAATAATCATGAAAAGGTGTTTCCACCCCAAAATTAAAGTTTCTGACGTTATGTACCAAAGTCAGATATCAGAGAAATATTATAATTTCTCTGGAAGCAACAAACTGAGAAAGAAACAGAATAGCGTAAGAAAGAATGGCTTAAAAATGAAAAAAAGACAGAAGAAAAACTGGTTCAAATTCAGAATTATGCCCCAACACCTAACCTGGGTTGATGAAAGCGTCTGAAAAATATTCATTTCTTTTTATAGATTCATGTAGCTTTATGTAGTAAAGCTAAAAACACGAGTTTTTAATACAATTAGCTGATGGTTAATTTGTAAAGCAATCTATCAGAACTGATAGATAGCGTGCTGACGTTATTGCCCCAAAAAGAGGATTTGATCATTTGTTCGGTCGGATTAAAATTTTGAATAAATTACTCGAATAGCTTACAACTGAAAATCTTTGTAAGATCATCAGCTGCTAAAATGTAAAATTTATATCCGATCAGCATCAGCAATGTAACATTAGCTCTGAAATTTGCTCGCTTTCCAGATGCTAAATTGGTTCAATTTGGAATATACGCAATAATTAGTCCATCTGTAACACATCTCACACTAGCGTTTGCAAGTGAATCCACACAAAGGGAGTGTCTGCAGGCCACAGTTGGGTAAAGTAACTGCGTAAGTACGTTAAAAGTGGGAGCGAGATCAGGAGAGTAAGGAAGATGAGGGAGGCCGATGCGTACCGTGATGAAGTGAGGGGCTGTGGAGGAGGCTGGTGGTGATGGGGAGGACGCTGTTGGAACACTCGGGTACTCCCCTATAACGTCAGCAAAAAAATATTCAAACATTAATGCACAAAAAAGCAAGAAAAAACGAAATTATACCATTCTTAATGTTATTCAAAAAGCGGCAAACATAATACCATTAAGAATTGAAGACATTAAAACAAAGAAAACAAGGCACAAACGCACAACTGGCAAAAATAAATAAAACCAAACAAATCAGTAAATTTAAAGCAATGGGCAATATAGAGTAACTGCAAAACTAAGCGCACGCAATCAACGATATTTCACATCATAGCTGTGAATAACAAAAGTATTGCATGTGCATCTCTGCTTCCCACTTGACGAACGCGTTACCCATTTAAGTACAGGAAAGCTAAAACAATACGGAGCACTAGTGCTATACAGAGCCAGAGTCTGCCTGGTTTGAGAGGCTAACTTCCATGTTTCTTGCTTGGCTTGATGATTTTTTGAAAATCTTCACGCGTCGCGGAACTTTTTTGCTATTAATAATATAGTCACAATAGATGCAGACTTGAAGAGCAATAAGACAAACGCTCTCAAATAAATTGCATGTCGCCAACAACACGTTTATTCTCATACACAATCAATTGAAAAACTAATAACTGCGTACAACTAAAAGGCGATGACCTTTCATATACGCAACGATAGAGGAAGAACATGGTAATTTTAGTCCGTTAACGCCTGAAAACTCTAACTCCTAACACAAACAGAATTATTTCTTTAACCATGTTTTTAGGTTATTGCCTAAACCAGAAGCCGCGAGTAACATCGCGGAAGAAGCCAACTTCACACGTCAGGCATAGTGAAAACAAAAAAAAACGTTTTTTTTTTCTGGGTACAAAAGTAACGTTGTACAGAATAACGACTACTTGGAAGAAGCACCTACGTTGTTCAAAAATGTTGCAAAACGCAGTTTGACAGACCAGTCAGCAGTTGATTTCACACGCTGAATTCCGAACTTATAAGCAAGCGTTAATGTTAGCGCCAACATCGCACAAAACAAAAATCACACGAAAACGAAATCCACGCAACACCAAAAGAAACCTTTGCCGGTAGTCGAGGCCGTGGTGGCCCTAGCGGAAGCCTTGGCAGGCTTTTGCTTATCAGAAGATTTGGTGTGTATAACAGGGAACGGGACAGCCCCTTCCGCCGCCTTGCTTGCAGCTTCTTTTTCCTTATCAAGCGGAACTCCCTGGCCAGGCAGCAGGATGCCAAACTCATACCCAAAATCATACTTGAAGTAGATGAGGCCGCTGTCGGGGTCGATATGTCTCGTACCTACAAGAACGGCAGCGTTATGGACGGTGCGTTCAGTGTACATATATATATATATATATAGGACACGTTCGGTTGAGACCCGAAATTAGAAACATCGACATAAGCTTTGGCTTTACCACTTTAAATCGTGTCGCAAGTGTTAGAAAGAAAGTAATGACGTCGAGCCTGTTGGAATGTCATTTCATGGAGCAAGACTTGACTGCTGCAAGTCTCGAGGGTAACAGATTGGGGGCCAACGCCGGAAACTCGATTCAGTAGGTCGAAACCAGCCCACCTGTCTCATATTTCGGAAAAAGTCAAAGCCCAATCGAACGTGCCCATAATCTTACAGTGCCTCAGTGTACATTCACCGCTGTTCTTGGGGTGTCTTCGTCTGTCTCCTCCACAAACCTGCTTCGCAGAAATGAACGGCAAAACCGGGCAGCTTTACAGAACGGAAAATTTCTTTTATGGTGTGTCATGTACGCAAAGGGAGTGGGGCCGAACACCTACTTAGTCATTAACTCTATTACACCCAAATAGACCCGGGGGGGGGGAGGGTCCAGTTTCTAATTGTCTTACTCGTAAGAAAAGTGATGTGAATACCATGGTCTCATATGCGTTCATTGGGTACACAAGTTAATTATTAAATATTGCGTCGTGCATTAGAGCAGTGTGGGGATGCGTCACCTACTGCCTCATTCAGCCACAGTGCTGCTGATATCGTAATGTTTCGCTTCTACACGAATAATAGTGCTTTAACGACGTGTCACTTTTTACTATATTAGGGGGCTTCAGTGTAAGCAGACTGCTTTACGACATGTCTCATACCCACGAGATGGAAGCGACTACTGGTGTGCGTCACAATCACGCCAAAGCCGGGCTACCGCGCCCCGAAAAAAGGTTACCGTAACCCGAAAAGGGGTTGTGAGAGCGCCATCTACATAGTGACGAACGGAGTAAGCTTAATGATATTTAACTTCCGTTTCAATGAAAATTTTGTTCATGAAAGTTCCAAGTAACTGATCTGATTTGCTCATTCTGGTGTAAGTAGTTTATTTGTTGCGTATTTGAATGAATTTTATTCTCTTTTTATTCAAACTAGACGTTTGTGCCCGGTGACCTACATCACCGTAACCCGTGTCGCAGTCGTCATTTGAGCTATGATTGCGACACGAGTTGCGACTGGCTGGGTCACCGGTGTAGCACCGGTAACCCAGAAGTGCTGATTGCGACACACCCCCGGTGTCATGGTGAATTGTAGAGTCATAAGATGTCTCAGTGTTCGGTGTTCGCCATCATCTTTCGTTTATGATCAACTAAGGTTATAGGATCGATTTGGGCTTGTTAATAACGGCATGATTATAATACGATGCTGTGCCTACCAACTCAGAATTACTGTCAGTGACCAAAAATGGACAACACCTATATACAGTATGTAGCAAATGGGGACGGCCACGCTTTATCACGAAAGTAAGAACTTTAAAAGGATCATCCGTTACGACAAACTGAACAGGGATTATACAAAATTGTATCTACAGTAGTGGTGAAGACTGTCCTCAGAAAGCTGCAGTATCAAATCCAATATACAATGACAACGACTTTGTATAAACGCCGAGGTTCCGGGACTACACGCTTCTCAATAGCCTTCGTTTCCAAAACTAAGGCGATCTCACAAAGAAAGAAAGTAGAGGCGTACAGTATAGCGATAGAGACGTGGACCCATGCACGAGACTGTTCCCACATCGGATCAACGCGCATGGGAACAGCAAGTTTGGAAAGAAGAGGAAGAACAGAGGCAAGTACCGGCAGTAGGAGCATGAAAGCGGAAGGAAGCAAAGTGGGCACGAAGGGAAGATATCCCAAAGGCTAAGGTAAGCTATAGGGTCCTCGGGCGCTGCCCCCCATAATATATGATGGGTGAACCTAACTAACCCTATGGCAACCAGAAACGACTTGAGACAACTCTTTTGTATCAATGAATATTTAACTTGGACCACACTTCTCTCTGTGTTGTTCATTGGAAGACAACACTCAGACGCCGGGACTACACTCTTCTCGAAGGAACTGAGTGTGGTTCAGCACATTTCTAGTCCAATTTGATCTTCATACAGCTCTTGTTTCACGAGCAATCGGTTTTAGGACATTCCCTAAACTTTTCGCCGACACCGTTTTCATAGAAATTGGATCAGTGAACGCTTACGAACTTACCGAATTCGGAGGCCCGCGAGTCGTCCCGGTACACCTGCGGCTCCCCGGGGGGCGCCTGCGTCGGTCGGTCAGGAGACCTGAGTTCGCTTGGCAGGGATGGTGGATCTCCGGCAGGTTCCGCAGGCTCCACACCTTCTTTGGCAGCAAAGACTTCACCCACGAGCTTCTCCGCAAAGTTCTGTGCTTTGGTGCGGAACGTTTGGGTCATATCCTGCAGCTGCCCTCCCACGTACTCTGTGCACCGCAAGTCACCACGTAATTATTTGAAATTAAAAGCACAGCGACCGAGCAATGACTGGCCGCAATTGATTCATTTCGAGAAAACACACACACACGATCGAGAATGCACATGATCTTTTGCACCTAAATCGTGAATGCGCCTAAAGCAAAGTTGGTTATGTTTAGCTCATTCTCATTGTGTAAAATTACTGGTGCCTCTTAATAGGATTTAAGAAAATGAACATTCTCAAGAATATCTATATTCTGAAACTGAAGATGCTGGTCTCTCCGAGTGCATGTTTAATAAATTCTAGAGTACACGACATTGGCAAAAAATCCGCCAGGCAGCAACTCTTTCTATACTAATAATATCAAAGGAAGTTGTGAAATCAAACGAATAAATAAACAACTATAAAGCAAGCTTCCATAACTATAATACAAAAGCCTAATTCCATATAGTCATATATAAAGTCTTTGTTGTCTGCATCAGCTGTTTCAAGCAGTACTCATAACAGAATGCCAGTTTGAAGATGATACAAATAATACCATACAAGCGAAACTTGGTAATCAAGTCAAGTATGAAATCATTAAACAGCAATTTTTATAAGTATATATAACACTGTTCTTTCACGGCTGAAGAGTTACCAGTATTTGTACACTGATAGCATTACCACAGACATAAATTACCAACGACAAAGGAAATCATGAAAATATTCTGGAATAATAATAATATCCAACGCGCTCTCAAAATTAACCCCTTAGTGAATAGCGTGTCAAATCTGGCAGGCACCGAAGAAGGAGGCTATTGCTATGGGGAAGGCAATGTTAAGTCATTCATGAAAGTGAAGTTCACAAACAAGACACAATAGCAACAACTCACTCTGTGCGGTTGTATGGGGAGCGCTGGGTTCTTGGCTGCCGTTCACGGCAGGGTGAACGCTCAGCTCGTAAGGCTTGAACTCAACTTTAGGGAATTTCGCTACAGAATAGTCGTCTAAAGACTCCCGACGTTCGGTTCCAGGTGAGTAGAAGGGCTGCGATGTCTTTCGAAGCTTTGCTTGGGACTGAACCACAGACGGAGCGGGCTGTGGAGGTTTGTCCTTCGCGGTGACTTCACCAGGTTCTGCTGTAGTAGCGCTTTTCGGAGGCCAGAGTGGACCTTCCTTGCGAATACGCCCGGGAGAAGCAGGCACGGCCCCTTTCAAGAAAGCGGACTCAGGATGAGCAGGCACAGGCGGTCGAGGTCGGTCTGCAGGAGCACTACGGGCGGGGGGGTATTTGCACACATCGCTGTCCGTGTAGTCAGATTCGGTGAAAGTCAGGTAATCGTCGTCGCTTTTACTCATCGTAACCTTGAAGTTCTCTTCGATAACAAATGTGTCTTTTCGGCGAGGAGCAGCTCCGTTGGCTATGTACCCGTAGGATACAGCAGGACCGGGTTGAACAGCCACGCCGTTGACTTCAGGATAGTGGTCGTCGGCACCATTAGTAGAGCTTCCGAGCGATCCGATGACTACTTTCTCAACCATTTTTATTTCAGGTCTGAGTGGTCCACCTTGTAACGGTGCAACTTCGAACTTCGTAGGGGGAGTCGGAGTACGCTCCTTTTCTACAGAAATTCGTGATGTGTCATATTTGGGAGCTGGAACTTTTCTGTACTGAAGATCTTCTTGCTCGCTGTCTGTAGGATTCCACCTAGGTCGAATACGCCCATCATATTCACTTTCATAATCACTTTCAGAGAAGTCCCCTTTCATAAATACTTTTGGTTTCGAAGGAGGGGCGCCTCGATCTTTCTTTGGGCGAGGAGGAGAAGGTTTGAAGGGGAATGACTCCAAAGGAACCTTCTGGTCATCGGTAGAATGGTAACCATTAACGGTCGCTGGACCCTCTTGGTCATCAGAGTACTCTACCGTGGTAGTAATCGTCTCTTTTCTATTTTTCTGTTGTTTGTATTCCTCGATGACATTCTTTTTCGTAAAAATCTTTTCGGTCTTTTCAATAACTTCCGTGTAGGGACGCTTCCGGAAAGACTGCACTTCCTTCATGACCGGAGGAGCTTGCTTTGCTTCCACTTGAACTTGAGACACGTAATTGACATTCGGCATTGGTTGGGCGCTCACGGGAGGCTGAGAAGGTTCAGCAGGAGGAACCTCCGTCTTCAATACTTGTATTACTTTTCTAGGAGAAGGTGAGACTTTGCTGGCTGGCGCAGGCTTGTGTGTAGATACATCGATGTGAGGCCGTAGTGGATCTCCACTTTTTGGTGGAGTATCAAACGCGGATGGAGGAGAAGGAGAAGGCTCGCGTGGCCGAAGATGTTGTCTTTGCGTCGATTTAGGAGGCTGCACCTTGCCGTAACTCGGTTCATCAGCATCGCTGTCAGGAGGTTGCCACTTAGGACGAATTTTCACGTCGTCTTCACTCTCATAGTCGCTCTCCCTAAATTGGCCTCTTGCAAACTTGGACGGCTTTGTTAAAGGACCTGCTTTTTCCTTACGAGGTTTTTCAGTAAAAGGAGTAAAAGGTAGAGCTTCAGGTGGAGGAGCTTCAGCTGTAGGAGCCATTTGCACAGGGATTTCTCTCTCGTATCGTTGAGGCGAAACACTAACAGGCTCTTGAGGAGCTGCAGCCACTTTTTTATCCGACAGCTTGAATACCCGCGTTGTCTGCTGCTGTGTTATGAATCGACGATGGAACTTGCTCGTATCAGATATCGTGGTAATCTTGGTAGACTCTACTCCAACAGAATCTGATTGGTAAGAAAGGGGAGGAGGAGCTGGAGGAATGTAGCCTTCCTCGGCAACGGGTTCAGGTTGAAGAACAGGAAAAGGCTCTTTTGGAGGATGGGATACCACAGGAACCTCTTCGACTTTGTGCTTCACGATCACCCGCTCCTTAACTTTGGGTCTAACACGTACAGCAGGCGGAACTGGTTTTTCAACCTCTGACTCAGAATCAGGGAACTCAACTTTGGGTCGGGGAGGCCCTTCAAACTTGGGTGGATTATCAAACAGAGAAGGAGGTGTAGGAGTTCTTTCCTTTGACTGACGCTCTCGGCGTTGCAAGCTGGGTTCAACCTTTGAATACGAAATATCTTGTGAGAGCTCATCAGATGGAGTCCACTTGGGTGCTACTTTACCGTCGAACTCACTGTCATAGTCGCTCTCTCGATATTCTCCAGGCACGAACTTCTTCGGCGTAGGAGGTGGTTGCCCCCTTGGCTTCTTTTGACGCAAGGGCTCCACTTCGAACGGAAAAGGTTCGAGCTGCAAATCAGGCTTATCTGCTTCTGTCTGCACGTCTCTTACAAGTCTTGTTGACTTCAAGTCGGTGTCACCGCGAAATACAACACGGATTGGCTCCCGAAGTACATGAGGTTGTGGATGGCTAACGTCAGGAGCCGATGCAGGTGCCGTACGGAGATGTTCTTGGGTCACATGGGAAATTACCGACGGCTCTTTGATGATCTCCACGTCACGAGTGCCGGGAGTGATAACGATAACTTCCTTAGGAGATTCTATCTGGCGCTCAATCACGTGGAACTGACCACGAGTCACATCTTTTGCTTTTTGTTTGCTGGGTTTCATTGGTTCAGAGTGAGGAGTGCGCGACGATGTCTGGTACGTGTCCGATTTCTTGCTTGACATGAACTTAGAGTGACTCTCACTCACAACTTCAACTTTTCTGTGAATGCGTGACGTATCCGTCGAATCATCGCTTTCATCTCTCATGGAGTAGTAAGAATCTTCGCAATAAGGGCTGTGACCGGGAGCGCTCTGGTACGAGGACTTCCATGACTTCTCTTCCCTGGATTGCTTGGGACTCTTGGGCTTGTGCTGTGTTGGCTTCCGTGGCTGAGGCTTTTCTCGCGGTGCTCGAGGAGCTTGACCCTCATCGTCAGTTGTCTCTTGGGTAAAGCGCTCCGTACTCTCTTCGGTTTTGGAAGTGAAAGTCTGTAAAAAGTCATTCAGAGAAACGTAAGTAACAGAAGATGAAAACAAAAATAGAAATTTATTAAATTAAGCGTTTACACAAGAGTGAACATGCACAAACCCAGGTAACTTTTCTCTCACTGACAAACGACGAGCAAGCAAAGAGGGACTACAAGTTTTCAAATTTATATCCAGTAGAATTATAGGCACAAGAACTGCCAGCGCTCCAACTCTTTTCACCGTCAAGGAGCTGAATTCGAGTCCCAGTTGTTGTAACCCTCATCAATAGAAATACAGGTTTTTATATATTGAAAGGGATTGCACTTAAACTGTGTCCCTGCAATATATCGGAATATACCAAACAAGAAGAAAAACCTGTTGATGTTAATGCAATTTTCACTCTCACCTTTGCAATTTCTGACATCTGAAACGCAGCCGAGAAACACTATCACAATAAATCGGTTTTACGTCACGATCTCACACATCTCCTAAGTAAGGATTACGGGCTGGGACGGTGCCCAGCTAGTGCCGGAACTTAAGCTGGAGTTTAAGCCTTTTATTCACCGGATGCCCTTCCTGCCGTGAACCAGTGACGCTTATAGAATTAGAACCCGAGACCTGCTGATCAAAAGGCTGGAACTTTATCATTGCGCCACGGCTCCCCGAGAAGCACTATCACAATGCTGCCACAAATTTCACCCAAAAAACATTCCAAGAAATGTGCGTAACTGTCGGCGTTATGTAGCTACCACACATTATTAGGCATTACTTTCTTTCACTATTTTTCCTCCGTTTTAGTACAATCTTTTTGTTTAATTTCCGACACGTGAATCGCCCGAACTTTACCGCTTGACTATGTAGGAACATTATATANGTACGTAACTGTCAGCGTTATGTAGCTACCACACATTATTAGGCATTACTTTCTTTCACTATTTTTCCTCCGTTTTAGTACAATCTTTTTGTTTAATTTCCGACACGTGAATCGCCCGAACTTTACCACTTGACTATGTAGGAACATTATATAATGGCCATAATCAAGTTCCAGCAACTGATAAGGTTACGATAGCATCTGGTGCGTTTAACACAAACATTATGCTTCGGTCTGAGCTACGCTACATTCCGAACAGTTAGTAGTTCACTTCATATAAGCCCTATTATTAGTAGTATTATTACCATGAGGCTACACTATCCAGCAACAAGAGACTGTTTCCGTAACTCTACAGTCGGAAGAAGAACTCAAATAGTAAAGCATCACAGCCGGGTGAAAAAAGGGCTATTTCTACATCTTAATTTTTTGCACACACTGAAGCATGTACGGCGTTGCTGACGCTTCACCATCCCAATTGTTCTTAAGAACAGCTTCTGATTAGATAATAACAACTGCTGAAAAATAAAAAAATTGGGATTGATAAATTAATTAAGGGGAACAGATACAATTGAAACTCTAACTTTTAAGTACTTCAGAATTATCGTAAGCAACATAGAACAATTTAGACTAGAAACGGCAAGAAGTTCCTTTCACACAGCACACCCAAGAAAGGATAGAAAATATCACCGTCGCTGAGAGAAGGAAGCACAATACATACTACTAAGGCAGCCTCCCGCAATCATGCATGAACGACAAATAATAGAACCTGTCAATAATTTAATAAATGAATGACACAAGTAAGCAGCAGAAAGGGCAGGACAAAAATCTTAGAGAAAGCGTGAGAAATATGACAATGATTAAGAATTATGAACATCTACGCTACTACAACACAATAAGGATCTTCCTTACTCACCAAGTCTCGTCATACTGAGATTTTCAAGTGCATTTGGAGACATAAGCAACCTAACCCGTCAGTGCTGAATGTCGAGTCAGAAATGGATACAAAGAAATATTCGATGCCGGTCCTCTCACCGTGCTTGCAGCGGATACACTGTCAATTTGTCAAAACTGTCACGGCACTGCGTACACGCACCGGCATCGCGCGTACACGATTACCATCACTTACCATCACCCAGAATGTCCAGAGTTCAGACTCATGCACCCCGGTCGGCTACTGATAAACTTAGGTAATCTACAGATACGAAACAGGAGAACACATAAAACAAAGCAACATCAAACGCTTTGTATAGCAGGGCCCACCGTAAGTTGTGCCTCTTAAGCCGAGCTTATTTATGTACATAGTATCAAAGTCAATGCACCTTCTTACTCTTTTCTTTTTGTGTGTTTATGCAATGCATAAACACACTTAATGTCAATGGCCATCCATAAAAAGTAAGACTATTTTAAGACAGAATCACAGATATTCTGATACGGTACCTGACAGGACCCCCCCATTACGTTCAGCCACAAACCGTCTCTGGACCTGCCACTTTCTAGTTATATAGATTGCATACATTAATCATTTTAAGGTCATAAAATATGACCAAACGCTGAGATCAGTTCGCTCAGGTGTGGCCTCTCTCGAGGGTTCGGTTCCATTTTAATTTGAGGCAAGAGACGACGAAAATAACGGGCTATCACTCGGTCAAGTTTGATATCTAGGGACCAGAAACATGCATGTTACTTAGAAAATACCAACATGTTCACCATGTTGCCACTCACGTGAGAGTAAAATCTGAGGAGACATGCCAATACAACGCATGCATCTTAAAAAATAACAATCGTAAATGATGAGGCTTCCAATTTCTGTCTCACTTTGACCAACAGCGCTTCCAGAAGCGACTACGAGCGTAGCGCGTCACGATTCGTGGAAGAATAAAATCAAGGAAAAATGAGAGTAAGAATAAAATGCACGCTAAGAAACTACTAATCCTAAAAGATGAAAAGACTTCAAACCGAGCTCAAAGCTTACTATTTACACCCTAGTGTCACGTAGGAGTAGCACTATTTACAACGTCTACAAATGTATGCAACAGGTACTAAAGGTTAACTAAGACTAAATCTAAGAGGGAAGATTAGAGCACAGCGAAGCGGCTTTATGAGCAAAATTAAACTAGATAATGTAAGATGAGCGAAGAACTTGATGTGAAAACCAAGAAGCAGGAAATAATCAGACATGGAAGAATATTATGGTCAATTATCTCCGTAATATTCGGTGTTGAGAAGTTTTTGATTAGCCTTGATATTTTCCTTTATTTAGTCATCCTTTCCCTCGACATGTCACTTAATTATTACACTGAAGTTTTTCATACAAAGTACAACTATAAATATTCATTCTTTTTAGTATTACTACCGATTTGTACTGCATGCTTCGAAACGCGCAGAAAAAACAATTCGACGATAAACAAGACTTTGGTCAAAAGCCCAGTTCGGCTGGCTGAGCAGGGCTACCGCGAAGGTTCTTTCGCGCGACTTGAAATTGATACGCAACGTAAGACGAGCTGACATTAGTAGGGGCAGTACCAGAGTAACGTTTACTAACGCTTCAGTCAGTACACGTAGATCACGTCGGCAAAAGTGAATTTCAGCAACAAAGAGCACAACTTGACACACAATAAGACTGAGCGGGATGATCAGTCAAGTTTGAACGGAAGATAGAAAAACTGTAAATTTTTACTATTAGCTTCTGCTCGAACCCAGACGTTTTAGATCATTAATCTAATCGACATTGATACGCTAAACACAAATTTATTGATCACAGCAGGCGGATATGCTTAGTTTTAAAAATACTGATATGTTAAAGTTAACCTTATACCAGTATCGTTACTCACTACTGCGCGCCAAATTTTTTTCGTTTGTAAAATGTTTATCTTGGCTGCGATGTCATTAGCAGGACCAGTCCTATGCTCCTAACCTTAAAAAGTAACGTATCATTCGACATAAAATTCTTGGATTTATTGTTCTTAATCGTCAATGACGTCGATCCCCAATATAGCTTACAAGTAAAAAAAAACTGGTTCAGTCATTGTTAACAAGTGACGATTACGACACTTCGGATACGACACTGGGAAAACGGTAAACACTGCGCAGTTGAGCGACGCATTGGCAGATATGTTTCATATGATCGCGTAATTATATGATTTTGTGCACTACGTACAAACTTTTACTTTAATATTACGTTTCCCCAAAAAAACGAGCATGTTTCTGTGATGATTTAGTGTTTTTCATGCAAATTCTATTAGGAAATTTCCTCGTATAATATACTCTGTCAATTAATTGACTCCTAACTAATTGCGTTAGAGTACTGATGTAATGCTGAGCTACATAAACCGATTCTCAAAAGCTACTACTTTCCGAAGGCCATGACTTATAAATTTTTGTTTGGCACATCGAACTCTACCAGATAATGTTCTAAAATTCTTGAGTTAGAGTGGTGGGTAATAGCAAAATAAACACTGTAGAATCTTTTAAGGTTGATCATTACAGCTACTTGAATTAACATATAAAAAGTGTCAACTAAAAACGTCACCGGGACAACTAGGGAAATCTGGAGGCGGATCGTCGTTGAACTACTATCATCATTAGCACGAATAGATATATTTATACGACGCATGGCAATGTAAACATAGTTCTCAGTCTGACCTGGACAAGGGTCGCGCAACACACTGCGGGGCATGCATGGCTAGTAGTACTCGCATGAGCTTGGATGGGCTTTAGTACTGTAATGGTAGGACATCACTCGTTATCATCACACTCAATGCCAATTGGTCAACTTACTTAACATTTGATACAGAGACACAGAATCTTGTTGTCTTAGTGTGACATTGACCATACTTTCTTAACCTGCGTTGGAAGGAAGAGCATTAGAAAGTAATGATACTACTAAAACATGGTAGATAGAAGTGGACAGATATAGCAAGCGAATAAAGCACTAGAACAATGAAGAAAGCTCTTCTTGTGCAAACATCATATAGAAGAACACGTATAGAAGTAAAGAGAACAACTTAGCAACTTAATTTGTAAGACATTTACAGACAGTAATTATTATTTTTGAACATTCAGTTATGGTAAGATATATTAAAACTTCTAAAATTTTGCAGAATGAAGCAACAGAGACACAAAAGCTTCTCAAATTCCAAAAATAAGTGTGAGAAATAAAGCACTCACTGCACGTCCAGAGATGCTAGTCACACACCTGTGAAGATTTACTTTCAGAAGAGAAGAAAGTACTCGAGTGGTGCGTGGACTGCTGCACATTGGGGGCTGCGGTAGAGGCTTCGGAAGGGTGGGGACGACCAGGGGGTGGGGTAAATGTTTGAGGGGCATCAGAGGGAGGGTACCCTGGTCTACCAGCAGACGTCTGCTGAGAGGCTACGGAAGAAGAATTCGACTGACGCACTTCACGAGACATCGAGCTGCTACTAAAACTTTTCTTTTCACTCTTGAAAGTCGAAGAACTCATATGGCTCTCAACCTTGGAAGACGACGTGGTTGCGTTACTAGCCTGATGCTTGGCACTTCGACGAGGCAAGGTACTTTCTGTATCTGCGGTGTAACCTCCGTCATCAAATTCAACACGAGAAACTTGTTCGGGTTTCTTTCTGGAAGCAGTCTGACTCGTATCTATTCGAGAAACAACCGAATCAGTAACCTTTTTCACGTTGGATGAAGATCGATCAACACTTGCTGCTGCCCACGGGGCATTGATTTGGCGAACGATGTTCTGCTGCTGGGCGGTAGCACCCGGACGAGGAAAAGTTCCGGATTGAAAAGCTAGGTTTGACGATGAGGCTGCCGGCCCTAGAGAAGGGTGAGGCTGTTGAGTAGTATCAGGGCCGTCACGGAGATTAGGCGTGCTCACTGCACTGAACTGTGCACCTAAAGCTGGGGCAGTGGCGTCGTGAGAAGCGGGTGGAGGAACATTTCTAACAATAGCTGTCGTATCGGTTTTCTTGCGCGGCGTGTGACTGGGCCAAAGAGTTCGAGATGGCGGCAAATATGGTGGTGTCACGGACGCTACTGCGGATGGTATCGACGGAACAGATCCCTTTAGTGCTCTCGCATGTTGCGCTTGATCGAGAAGTGTGGCATCCATAGAGGCAGGTCGATTTGGAAACACAGATGCAGATCTTCTTGGTACACCAGAAGTTTCGCCGACATCTCTTAGCTCATTAACATGAGGGATGCTAGGGCGCAGAGGACCACCCATGGCAGGAGGAATGTCAAATTGAGATGGCGGAGGAGGTGATGCACGATGTGTACTACGAGACCGGCCACCACGTAACGAAACGTTCAGCTTCCTGTATTGTATTGACTCACTGTCACTCGCGCAAGGGCGCCATTTTGGTGTAAAGGAGGCATCGTAATCACTTTCATATTCACTTTCAGTAAAGCTACCGGGAACAAACTTCTTAGGCATACGGAGTGGGGTTGCTTGTCGCCGTGCCGGTTGCTGACGAGTTGATGCATCAGGTGCTTTAAAAGGGAATGGCTCTAACTCAGGCATAGGCTTGTAGCTACCAATGGAGGGTTGAACGGTGGGAATAGGCTGGGGTGACTCGATAGCCTGAGGTTTAGGAACTGCAACAGGAGCAGCACCGGCAGTTTTAATTTGAAGACCGGCTTTTGCTGGAGCTTTTGCAGGGGCTTTAGCGGGAACTTTAACTGGAGCTTTTACGGGCGGTGAAGCCTTGGTAGTCTGCTTCTGTAAGGATATTTCTCTCTGCTCTTGGGATTTCCAGAACTCCTTCTTCGACTTCACTGATAAGTTTTCTTCCGAATAAGCAGCTACCATTGGCTGTGGAGGCGGCCAGGATGATCGCTTCGAAGCCACAGTAACATTACTAGACCAAAAAACGGGAGGCGCTTCATACGAAGTGCAAGGTATTTCTACAGGAGACGTCACAGTAGGACGATCCAATGAAAGGGAGCGGCTGAGAGCAGAATCTGCAAATGTTTGAGAGGATCTTTGCATTGATGACCACTTCGAAGATTTTTCTTCTTCTATTCTGGAAGTTCGAGAGAAAGAATAACTGTCCTGCTGATAGGATTCTTGTTTAGAAGTAACGCTGCTGGCACCTGGAGCAGTTGACGGTATGGGCCTCTGTGCAGGCTTTCTGGACGTTGGAGCAGCTACATGATGAAAACCTGGTGTTGGTGGGCTAAATGCAGAGGTAGGGGCCTGAGTCACGGCACTTGTGGGGGTTGCAGGGCGGGCTGCAACGGAGGGCGGAGAGGCTACACGGACAGGAGCTGGAGATACAGCCGCAGGTGACTTGACCCGCACAGGACTGGGAGATGCAAAACGAACGGGTGATACAACTCTTGCCGGAGATGCCACGCCCGGAGTTGGAGACGTGATGGCCTGAGGAACCACTAGGACTGGGGACATGATGGGCTGGGGAACTACTGGAGCAGGAGACATGACGGGCTGGGGAACCGCTGGAACAGGGGACATGACGGGCTGGGGAACCGCTGGAACAGGGGACATGACGGGCTGGGGAACCGCTGGAGCAGGAGACATGACGGGCTGGGGAACCGCTGGAGCAGGGGACATGACAGGCTGAGGAGTCGCAGGCGCCGGAGACATGACAGAGGGAGGTGATATTGCCTGAACTGGTGACATAGCAAGACACTCGTACGAAGGGGAGAACACTGGAGAAGAAATGGGAGACATAGGATGCGCAGCTGGCCGCACTGACACTTCCGCAATCGGAATTGTCGGAGCCGCAGCTGGGGAAGGCGATACAAAGCCTACTGGAGTTGGTGACTTCATTTGAGGCGGCGGTAAAAAGACTGGTGCGCTCGCTGGAGGGGACACAGGTACTTTACTTTGAGATGAAACAATTACAGAAGAGGACGAAGCCTGAACGGACGACTGTACTTCAGATGAATACGAAACAGACAATTCTTCTTCTTCCTCAGCTCCAATTTTCTTCAAGAAAGCGATATCGTCAGCAGTTGGTGACATAACTCTCTGTTCTTCCGGCGGAGGCCACTGCTTACTAAGCCTGCCTGGTGGGCGCGGAGCCGTAGCCTCATTGCTGTCTTTTGCTGGAACTGAATCTTTTGTAGTTGAAGTTTCTACTAATGAGTATGACTTTGTTTTTCGTTCTTCAAGCCGACTCTGAGACTGCACAGTAGTTAATTTACTAGTATTAACTAAAGGAGTCTTCTCAGTGGGTTTGGGTTTTGGCTCAGAAGAATATACAGTCTGCATCAAGTTTTCCGCAGACTTCATGAACTTTTTCACTACACCGGGCTTCTTTTTCGGTGTTGGTAGAGGAGCAGCCTTCTTTTGCTCGTCGCTAGGAGGTTTCTCAGAGCTTACAGCCGTAAGCTCTTTCTGCAAAATATCAGGTCTCATGCTTCCAGAAAATATCGGAGGTGAGTCAAAGGCAGTAGGAGGCATAGGCTCCCGACCAACAGATACAGTTCTAAGGGATTTATCCTTTACTGGAACGTTGAATTCTATTCGCTTTAGAGTAAAGTGTCGCCCAAGTGACGATGTATCAGTTTCACTCTCTTGTTCGCTATCTGTAAATGTCCCAGGGACGAATTTCTTGGGCTTAGGTGGTGGAGGAACACTCTTAGGGCGCTCTCTTGGTTTACGATCATCCACTATGAAGGGGAAAGGCTCCAATGTGGGGAATTCCTTTGGCTTCTCCTCTTTTACAGGAGTCTCACGCTTTACTTCTTCAATAATTGGTTTCTCTTCGCTTTTTGGTTTCTTAAATGAAGGCGGCCCAGCATCCTTTGTGGGAGAAGGCGTCGGGAACATTCTGATGCCGCCGGGTACCTCATCTGGAGACAGCGGCACGATAGTGTCCTCCAGTCTCATAGCAAGCTGTTTTACGGACTCTCGCTTCTTCTTTGGTCGCTTCATTTCTCGCTCTTCTGCCTCGGGTGGTCTTGGAGGTCGAACTGCTTCTACTCTGCTGATACTACCCTGTGGTGTAGGGACAATAGGAGGCTGCATAGGGGTAACAGAAGATTGTATAGGGGCAGCAGAAGGTTGCGTATAGAAACTAGCAGGATGCATTGGGGGAGAAGAAGGTTGCAATGGGACAGGAGGAGGTTGCACAGGAACAGAAGCAGGGTGCATAGGGACAGTAGCAGGTTGCATCGGAGCCGCAGCAGGTTGCATAGGGACAGTAGGAGGATAGCTAGTTGAAGTAATTTCACTGGTCATAGACGTCGAAGAAAAAATTTTGCTTTCAAAATGAGAACTGGAAAAGGAACTCTTTTCTTCACGATCAATGAATGTAGACTTGAATGGAATCTCGTCTGAAGATTCAGCGACGTCAGATACTTCTGTTACAGACTCCACGGGAACGTCCGAGCTCAGTTGAGTAACATCAGGTCCTGGTGAAGGTTCGATTAACATTGCATACTCAGGCGTTATTGACGGCATTTCTTCACCAACAAATTCATCTTGAGTCTGAAGAGTGTCGGGCTCAGGACTCTGAATCACTTCATAGGACACAGGCTGCGGCTCTGGACTCGGGCTCCTGACTGGAAATTCAACAATGTTTTCATCTTGTTTTGGTGTTACCTCGCGCTTACTAGGGAGTTCGGTTTCGATCAAACTGGATAAGCGTTCATAGTCAGGGACGACCTTCTTGCTGTACTTTTCGGCGACAATAGTGGGTTCATCGGCGAGTGCTGGCTCTTCAATTACAGTAGCAAGAGGCTCTGTTACTCTCCAAACTTCATCGGCCTGCTCGTCAGCTTCAATCTTTTCCGGTGATGGACTGTGCACCACGGCACTGACCTGTTCCTCAAATTCTTGAACATCCTCTGCAATTGGTGGCTCAAACGTCTCTTCAAGTGGTGGTTCAAACGACTCTACAGGTGATCGTTCAAACGCCGCTTCAGGTGGTGGCTCAAGCGCATCTTGAGGAGGTTGCTCAAATGCCTCTTCAGGAGGAGACACAAACGCCTCTTCAGGCGGTGACTCAAAAACTTCTTCAGGGGGAGGCTGAAATGTCTCTTGAGGAGGCGGCTCAAACGCCTCTTTAGGAGGTGGCGCAAACGCCTCTTCAGGAGGTGGCTCAAACGCCTCTACAGGAGGTGGTTCAAACGTCTCTTCAAGCGGTGGCTCAAACGCCTCCGTAACTGGAGCATCTAACATTTCCTCAGCTGCAGGCTCACTAGTTCCCACAACTGGGGTTTCAACTGCCGCATTATCAGAAGACAGCTGTACAGACTCGTATGACTGTTCGAAAGTTGTACGGGACTGGTCAATGTAATACGAGTCTTCCTTAACACTCATTTCGCTTCGAGTTATCCCGCTGTAAGGCTCTGCTTTCATACCTGCAGGAACTTCAACAATTGGAACAGTACGTTCATCAGTGACATCGATGACAGGTTCTTCTTCTCTCCGCTGCAGTGGGGGCTCTTTATAAACTTCCACTGTTGTCTCGTCTTCGACAACTGTTTCAGGTACAATTTCTTCTCTTTCTTCGCTTCTTGTTACTTTCGTCTCAACGACTCTGTACTCAGATTCTTCGCAAATTCGTTTCATTTCTGTTTGAGAGGATTCTTGAATTTCATGTTCAATAGTTTCTGTTCGCTTCGGTCCTCCAGAAGTGGGTGGAACCTCAGTACTAATAGGCTCAACTTCCATAGGTTCTTCTACTACATCAAGAACCGTTGGCGTAACATCGGCATAAGCGTCTTGTGCCACAACAGGCTCGTGCATGACGATATCTCCAGAATCGAAGGACTCCATCTGCACATCTTGGGAAGGACCGACAACCCCAAATTCAGGCGCAGGTTCAGGAAGCAATTGGAAGTCTTCTCTCGAAGGTTCCGTCAACTGCACAGGTTCCCTAGGTATAAATGGAACTTTCGTTTCTGGTGCTGGCACTGGACTACCATCTTCCATTTCCGAAAAAGTGGAAACAATGGAAGATACTTTATGCTTGAAAACGTCAGCAGTAGGATCAATTTTGTAAGAAATCGGTTCATCTTCAGGCGGTGGAGGAGGCCAAGCCTTTTTCAACTTGCCCGGCGGCTTTCGAACTTCTTGGACAACTTCAATTTCAGGTTGATGCTCCCTAGCGATGGGCTCAGCAGGCGGGATAGGTTCAGCAGGGACAGGCTGAGGGAAGGGTTTAGCAACAAAAGGTTTTTTAGACACAGGTAAGTGAGACTCTCCCTCCACCGCGACCTCCTCAATGGCTCGAGTTATGCTCTTTACGCGACCTCGGCCTGAACTTTGCGTCTCATTCTGTACCAGAATATTGGAAAAATTGATAAGTTATGTAAGAATTGTCAAATATTCAGCGGCGAAATTTTATGGTAGAAGTAGTTATTGCAGTTTCACAAGGCATTAAGAAATAATTTACAGCAGATGAAGGTGCAAATGAAATCCTACAGATGAATGAAGCGATGGATTGCTGAAGAGCAACTTACAAAATACATTTGAGATACAGAAAGATGAAAGCCCAAGAACTGCTAAGCGTGAGGTGCAAAGCATACCGCAGAGCGCTCTAGTGACCTCCCTACACCATGCAGCCAACCGGCCAGCGCTCTGTAAGCAACCGAATCAGAATGGAAGGTTGTGAAGCAGCAGCTGCCATCGGCCAGCAGAGCTGTGAAATTCAATATTTGCGCTTCTGTGAGAAGCAATGAAAACTTGCATCGCATCGCTCCAGCGATACTACGTTAATTTACAAGTTGCGTACGCTTGCATTGGACGTACCAATGTGTGTTGAACGTGCACATACAGAGTATCAACAGTACCAACTTGAGTAATCATTCACCATGCAGAAGATGATAACAAACTGCATCAGTTGTGCAACATTGTAAAATTTGACATGATGCATATATGTATAAGGTAAATGGAAGTTATCAACAGACCAATTTTGGAAAAATTGCCTTCGATAAGCTGTATCGCTTGTGTCAGTCTGCTGAGCACTGCCATTCTGTTTCGATGGAAGAGGAGGTCTAATATAATGCATATACGCACCAGCTAATCGTGCACAAAAAGCATAGAATAGAAACCGAATGTCCCCGCAACTGAGCAAAGAAGAAACACGGTCACTGCTTACCTTCTGCAACCTCTGAGCTGAATCTGTGAAAAGGACCGAGCCTGGGACGGCAGCGGTCTCCTGCATGATCAGCTCCGTGACCATGACGTCAGCGAGACACTCAGCTCGGCCGGCAGGGTTGCTGGCGACCACACCGTAACGCGCGCTGTCGCTGACGGCGCCTGCAGGGACACGTAACACTCAGCGAACGCCGTAATAGTTAAGACAGTATCTGGCCGCCAGAAATTCCATTTTCGACGCCAATTACACTCGTTAATGTGAATTTTAACCTTGCTCTTTCCAGTATTCCGTACATGGAAGCTGCAAGTTTGACGTAAAATACACGTTCCATTTATGGGACACGGTTCAGACTAATCATAATGTTTCAAAAACTGGGCAAACCTCAAGCCAGAAAGACAGCTTGGTTGATGGCTTCGCTTGGGCAGCGGCCGCAAAATATTAGGGTAGAAAATTTGACGACTTACCCTGCGGTATGAGCAGAGAATGTCTTGTTCCCTCGCTCCGGATCACAGTGTGTTCTGTGGACTGTAGGGGTTCACCATTCCTCGTCCAGGCCACTTCAGGCTCAGGGGTGCCAGTAACGTCCACTTCCAGCACCAGCCTCTCGCCCACACCCAGCACTTGCGGCTGCAGACGCTTGCTGAACACCGGCGGGAACTGCGTCTCTGAAGGCACGAAGAATACATACTGTAACCGTCCATTCTAATCATTAAAGTAACAGCAAGAGAAAATGGTATTGCTATGTCGGTATTGGACGCGAATCAGAAAATTACAAGAAGTAATACAATCTTCATGGCTTCAAGTGATATATCATAATAATACCAACATTTCTAAAAAAAAATTTTCATAAACTGTAACTAGTCTCATAATAGTAACAGCAGTGTTTTATTGAAACCAGATTGCAATTCATAAACATTCGACTTCTAGGCCGACTGATGAGCCTCGTCGTTTACTGAATAGTTGCTCGAGATATGCGCAATATATTTCATAAATACTCATACATATACTTCTATCTGCACTAGAAATCGCGGTCGACGTACTCCATCAGATTCCATCAGATTCACATAAAATTCCACACTGATAATTACTCTTGACGATGAGGTCGCAGGTGCAGTGTGACGAGCCGCCATCGTTGTCAATGGAACAGGTGTAGCGGCCGGCGTGCGCCTGAGTCACTTTAGGCACCACGAGCGTCACTCGGTTGAGCACGAGGCTGCTCTTGCAGGACGGGTCCACGGGACCGCCGTTGTGGCTCCAGGTCACAGTCGGCTCAGGGTAACCTGCCGAATATTTCAAATAAAAAGATATTGCATGCACAAAACATTTACGCAATAAATGAGAGAAAAACATAACTATAAATACAAATAAGGTGCCTTCGAGTCGCACACTGTCATCTAAATCATATAAACCGAGCGCTCCACCATCCCAAGTATATCGGTTAGGGCTTAATGACTGAATCTTGATCAAATGTAGCGTATCGAATGCTCATAATTGCATTCAGTAACAAGTTAAAGCTAAGCGAATTTGATTATCGCGGTTGCAGTATGTAAACTGAAGACACTATTTCAGATTCAGTCATGCAGTGAAGGGTTACACCTTCGAAATTCCAGCACATCGCCGTACCGTCAATGATGCACTCGAAAGTGACGTGGTCGTCCTCCTTGACGATGAGTCCTTGCAATGGCGTGATGAATCGGGCAGGTGTCGTCTTCTTTTTAATGGCGAGACTCTTGGTGGGAGTCGGGGGCGCTGCGCCCTCCACCCTTCGCTGCTGGGTGCGCTCGTCCCGCACCTCGGTGCCCTTCATCGTCACCACAGTTGACTGTGAAGAAAAGGGGAGCGGATGGTCACAGGCACAGCTGATCACGAGCGCAAATGGGAGCACAAGAACGATTTATGTAGAAGAGGTTCAGCGATAAAGGGACAGGGTTAACACAGCCGCAGTTCGAGCAAGTAAAGTAATTACAGGCGTAGCTTAGTAGAAGTTAAGGTATATCATTTGCAACAGAATCAAAGTTGATGGACACGGATATCAAGCATAGCGCAGTCGATCCTAAGGATACCATGGCCGGTACAGTTACATAAGGTATAGGGCTATAGATATCTTAGACAGCACAGTTGAAGTTAAGTGATTGACTAATGTACATTAATGCAATCAATAGTGGAGGAATAATAAGTTACAATATGGTTACTACAATTTTCACAAAAAGCTGAATTATTGTGTACAACATAATCCGAGTTAGGCCTACGTTACAAACGGAACAAATAAAGATCATAAAATTACAGAATATTGCAATACACTGCTCGATCAATTTCGTGCAGTAGCTTCTTTGACCACCTCAGAGCCAGCACATTTTCTAGGGTTAACGAACTGTAATTACGGCAGCTACATGAATTGTACAGCTTTATTTTAAAAGTCAGTGCATCTTAAAAGAAATATGAAGACCATTAGCCTACAGGCATCAGAACAGCAAAAATAACAGTTAGCGTGACATCGAAACATACAGGAAACGTTAATACATGGAAAGCTGCACGATGAACTAACCTTATCTTGTATAACAGGAGGTCCTGACCCCTCCTGACGGAACTCGACATCGTGGCGACCTTGTATCTGTAAATACAATATCAGTTATAACTAAAGCAGTCTAAGAGCGCATACCTCCGCCAAGCAAGGCAACGGCAACGAAAAATTCAAATTGGTTCTGAAATTAATATTTTCTTTGTACCAGTACCAAAATATAATCATTTGTACTTTTTGACTGTAATAACAGATTCTGTAATTTTCTTGAAGATCCGTTCTTAACTTTTTTGAGTTATGTTGCTAACAAACATTAGTCAAACACACAAACGAACCAACCGATCTTTACCAAAATTTAGTCATTTATGCCTTTAATATGTTTAAAAATTTATGCAAATTTCGTAAAGATCCATTCTGAAGTTTTTGAGTTATTTTGCTAACAAGTGTAAAATCAACCACAGAGACAAACGAACGAACAAATATATAAATCTTCACAATAATTTAGTCAGTCACTCTTCATAATATATCCAAAAACTCATGTAAATTTCATAAAAGTCCGTTAATAATATTTTGAGTTATGGTACTAAGAAAAAATAGGGAGACAAACAAACAAAAGATAAACGGATCTTCACCAAAAATTAATCATCTGCTCCTGTTAACATACCTAATAAGCCCTGTAAATTTCGTAAGCATCATTCCATAACTTTTTGAGTTATCTTGGTGACAGACAAACAGAATATTAGACAGACAGATAAATACAACAAAAACATAACCTCCTCGGCGGAGGTGACAACAGTTCTTCACAGTAACAGCTGAGAGCTCACTGCGCGCAGCGCTGTTCAGGCGTTAGGAATCCCATCAATTTGTAAGGCTTGTTTGAAGAAAATAAAAGCTACAAGACACTACTTGTTATCCAGCTTCTATTTTTAATATTCTAATCACCACTGTTACACGGTCAACCATAGTGGGACATCGCTGCAGAAAACGCAGAGAACATTCAACATTAAAATCAGACATTGCAGCCAGTTGCATCTCCGGATTTCTGATCACATTACCACCGTTCCAAAGACCATAATTCCTGGAACACATCACTTCCCTAGAAGAAGTTTGGCCGTTCCAGCAGCTGATGCGTTGTTCTGGCTTCTGGGGCGGCTCACAATGCTGTTCGGAACGCAAGCAGATCGAGTACCGGCCTTACCTGATTCCTACATCCATGGTCAGTAATATCTCTGCCACTGCTGAAATATAACTTTTCTTGGAATGTGTCAGGGCAGCAGCAGCAGAAGTAGCAAACTCGCACCCACCTGCACCGCGGGTTCGTCTCCCACTCGTGACACGTAAGCTTCGGTCTTGCTGGACGTGGCGTGGGTCGCCACCTCTGGTGGCAGGTCCGAGCTCGTGGTGATGACCTTCTTCGTGTATGTTGACGATGACGAGACATGGCTCGTATGTGAGTACGAGGAAGACGAGCTTGTGCTCGTCACAGTTTCTTCTTTCTTTACTTCAGGCATTGTGGTGGCTACTTCCAAAGCAGGTCGTTCTGGAAACAAATAAAGAAGTGATGTGTGAATTTCAGCGTGCCGATGTAGTACACTAATAAATCATAGATAATGTACCTGTAAAGCAAAAAAAAAAATGTGAGGTAAACCATCAGCTCTATTTGCAGCAGCAACAAGACTGTTGCCCTGCTAGCTAAAATATCTTTGTTCCATAGACTAGCGGGTTCTTTCTGTGCTGTCTAACACAGTCGTACCGAACTGGTTCTTTTTGTGGGATTCCAAGTAGGTCCCTAGAGGTCACACTTCCGTTATACACACAGACGAACAGAGAAATTCAAATTCGGGCATATATCTATAATCATCAACGTCTCCAATATCACTCCCGACGCTTCTTACCGCTCCTTAAATCTCTCTATCGCTACAAGGTGGCCTTGCCGTCCACTTTCGGACCAGGGCTCTAGAAACAAGTGTACAAAACAGTGAAATAATTCAGAGGCAAGCTGACACACAGGCCGACCGCCTGAGCCTAAAATGAGGAGAGGTCACATGGCGGCCGCTGCCAGACGGAGGCGAGTTATCGCTCCAATGTCTCGTCTCGCGGACCGCAGGCTTTTGGCTGTCATCATCTGACACGCCCTGCCTGCGGTGCCCCATTTAGCTGCAGCAGCCGACCCGGGGGAGCTGCAGAGCACAGCACCAGCTTCCAACTGCATTGTTTGAACCAATCGACTGTAAACGTTCGGGGGCTATAGGACGGGTCGGTCATTTGGATGCTGGCTGATAATAACAGATCCTCAGTACAGAAAAGAACGGAGTATTCATTACTACGCGAATATCGTTTTGTAGTATAGAAAAGGATGGACCATTCAGTAATTCTTAAATCATTACTGTTCCACAACGCATATATGAAGGAGCATCCAGTACTTACTACATGACTATCTTTATGCAATAGCCGCACGCATCAGTGATCGAGAGATCTCTAAACGGTTCTCGTCCAGCAGACGCAACACGTGAAGAAACAGATCATCAGTAGCTAATTCCTAAACGATTATTATTTCACAATACCGAAACAAATGAGCAGCTAAGCGTACCGAGCGATTCGTTCGACATGGTAAACTTTTAAAGGTTATATATAAAAAAAATGTTATATTCCCACAATAAGAAAACGAACGCATCATCCAATAATTCCAAAATGATTATCATCGCCCACTACCTAAACGACTTTCACGACCATCCCGTCAATTTTAGAAATGGCTTAACGATCCTGATATTTCTACAACACCTAGCCATTTCCACCTTTCTGCACCACTAGCAAGCGAGTATTACTCGTAACGAACAATTTTTCACTGTTGACGGAATCGCTATTTTATTTACTTTATTTACCACAAGCAGTAACAACAACGCAACGGGCAGAAAAGTCTGTCGACCAACCAATATCACGCTACACAATCTATTATAATAGAAATTTTCATCATAACAGCATATCAGCATACCACAACCCGGAAAAGAAATTCCCAAACACGATTCTCTTGCGGTACAGTAAGCTAAATCATTGTGTGATGGCGAAACAGGTAAAACTATCGCAGCCATGCTACACCTCAACTTCTTTCTTAGAAGACAGTGCAACTCTCTATTTCCCCAACGGTCAAGCTGTCAATAAATGAAGTGGGAGTTATGAGGTATTTTAAGATGTGTTCTCTTAGAATTCTGCTCGACGGTGCCAATAATTTGCAGAAAACATACACTTCATTTTTAGATCACGCCTCCAAAGCGAAGGCAGACCGCACTTCACCCACGCGATCAATGCCTGAAGCGAGTGTGTCATGCCTTCGCTGTATTATAACAAAGCAGTTTTTCAAGTTGACTCTTCACACTAAAAATTATCACAAGTAACACCACTTCTCTTTAGAGGCTAAATTTAGGAACATAGCAAACTAACCTCTTATAAATTGCTCGCAACACTGACCAATCACCGAACTTGTAAAACTGAGGTGAAAATTGCAATCGGAGCCACGAAGACAGCGATGATGAAGTCAAAATTCGGTTACGAAATATTACAGAGCCGCCGTATGAGAGCTGAGGGACGGCGACGACCCCTCGAAGTTCCGACGTTCTCTCAGGCGCCCACGCGGTGAGGTGCGGGAGCAATGCCGCACTGCGGGCCACCACACGCCACACTGACCGTAAACCCTCCTACGCCACTCTGACAGCTGACCCTCTTAGCCACAGTAACCGTAGAGCCTCCCACACCCCGCCTCCAACGCCACAGGGACCGCAAACGCCACAGACCCTCTACGTGACTTTGACAGGAAATCCTCTAACGCCAGAACGACTATATTATAGACAGTTCTACATCTCTGTACCGCTGGGTGCTACACTGACTATAGACTTCCATCAGCAACCACAAGCCATTATTATTCCAAAGTTCCTCAGAAGGTACATCCACGTAACCAAAGACAACAACTGCACGACTCGTTGGTACAGTCACGGACAGAGAATGACAATAACGTGAGAACCATTTGTAGAACAGCAACTGAAATGCAAATCCTGATCTCGGTTGATATCTTGTAAGTTGTTCGTAAGTACGCTTTATGTAAGCTGCTTCAGTAAAATATAGATTACGATCTCGAATTGTCGGCATTATCTCTATCGATTGATTTATTATCAACAAAAATCTATTTACGCCGTATCTTTACCCGGAATATAAAATTAGAGGTTATAAAAGCTCTGAATCAGCTTCCAGCGTAACGAGAATTTGATCAACACTGACGTCATAGTTTTCGAGTCAGCTGTAGAATGACGCCCGCGTCATCACGACTCCCTGGTCACGGGAGTTCACTGCACGCGATACTGAACGCCGGGTGCTGCCTTTGTAATGACCAACGACCTTCGGAGAGGCTATTAAATATAGCGCTGGTGCTGAGGATCTGCAGTTACCGGCCGCCACCGACTTGCAAAGCACTCGCTACGACACAACTACATTACCCTTTCATTGGGCAAGTGAACATATAGTTATTTAAATTATGCTGTTCCTACCAAGACGTTTATCAGGCGTCCGGCGAATGAGTTATCTACGTAACGTATTGCATCCTCTCTAGTGGACGCTTCTTACAAGCATATGAAACACTGAAACACATAAAAGCCAAAGATTTTTCGATCGCAGTGCAAAGCAGCAGAATTCGCTAACTGAATTGCAGTTCTCGCCCATACATTCGTATACACTGCAGCTCTGAAGCCAAAAGAGTGAGTCAGAGCTGTATGCTTCTCCGAGTGAGACTGGGGCGCACGGCAGGGAAGTGGGAGATGTGTTGAGGATATGGCAACACTTCTTTGGTAGGAGTATCGTGCCGTGTATGTGCCTACTGGCTAAACACAGGAATATCACTGCTTAATGCAACCAAATACTTCAACGAAATGTGTTTGAATAGATCACCAAAGAAGATATTTTTTCAAGCTAGATCTAATACACAAACAGCACCTTCCAGCCCACGAAATCAAACTGTTTTTGGGTGAGTTTCTTGTGTAAAAACTAAAGAGGTCCATATGCGTATTATTTTGAGTAAGACAACAATCTTCGTTCATCTTCACAACCAAATTTCTACATCTGAAGCTGTTGTAACATTAACCAGAGATTTCCATGCGTGTAGTACCCATACACACAGGTAACCAATACACTATGGTATTTCCAAGCAGCCATTAACACAAAACTGACGCACGACCTCGTCTCGACCCAACTGCCGCAGGTAGATCGAGTCCGAGAGAACTGCAGGGGCATTGCAATGGAGCAAATCCCGCGGCTTGGGGACGATGTTTACGGATAGTAAAGCAGCGGTAGCCACTTCACCGTCACAGTCAGCTATCGCACAACCGTAGCACCGAGATGGCTGTCAAGACTTGTGTAATAAGCTGCGTGGCTGGACTGACGAGTTCCTCTACTAACCAAAATATCCAACGCTCAAACATGTACGACTCAACCTAGTCCTTTCGCATGACGCCTTTCTTTCGCCGGCATTGCAGAGCCAGATTACATTTTTCGTGCCTCAAAGTAGAGCAAGTCTTTCATTTTCTCAGACTACGAAACTAGCAGCCGTCATACTTAAGCTACGCAGATTTACTTTTACAGCACAAAGCTTTCGTGTGCACGATCAGGCCTGGTACAATACAGTATTTTTGGCGATCATTTCGCTACTTGGCTACGTCAGAAGTAAGGCTGATAGTGACTCAGTGCTTTCGGCACCTAAATTTAGAGCATATGAGGCATTTTCTGCAGTGCACAGCACAGTGCAGTTATGCTGTGCTGCAGGACGGAATGCGGTCAGCCGTACAGTGCCCCTTCAGGAGCGAGAGGCAGGCGAGGTGTTGGCAGAGCGGAAGGGAGCGAAGGTATCGCTCGCCTGAGGGCTCTCCCCCCCCCCCTGCCTGCCTGTCTGGCTGGCTCCTGGCCAGCTCTGTTGCCCTCCTGCTGCACTGCTGCACTTGTTATGTGCTGCATGTTGTGTGCTGCAGTGCTGCACTCACTATGCACAGCAGAGCTGCACTCGTAATGTGCTGCACTGGTCTTGTGTTGCAGTGCTGCACTAGATTTTGTAGCTATGGCTAACTCTACCAACTCTCTGTTTTCTGCCTATAATCTCTCGATAGACAAAAATTTTGCTGTCTTTATAGATACGTAGACTCGGGTAATTGGGAAATCGGAGACTGCACAGAAGTGTGTATAAATTTGGACGAACTGACTGTTCAGGATCGCGAAACCTTCCATTTCCAGAGACAATATTCTCGGTTATTAATGCAATGTAGCTGGGCAGGTTTCACGGGCTCACCGAATGCACAAACCTGCCAGCAACGACCACGCATGAGACTCAACAGCCAGTGACGCGGAAGAGTTGACTTGAAAACGCACCCTGACATCAGGCTGCGCTGACCGCCACTGAAGCAGCGCTGACTAACGCCGAGCTGTCACCACAGCCACACCCGAGCACAGACCACAGCGATTTACGACCCATTTCCCTAACTTTTATGCCAGCATGCGTCGTAAATGCAACTTTGCAACTGGTGCTTGTGCCAGTGCGACAGAGAGGTGCTTAGTCAGTCCACTAGTTCTTCCTTAAACCCATCACGCGCGCCTGAGGTGATGACAACGATCATATTTTAAAGGCATATCGACACTGTGACATAACCGTCCATATCTTGGTGTTCATTCAACAAGAAATTCAACTTAGTACCTAGAACGCGACGTGGCGTCAGACCATCACCCACGGTACGAGGGTGGGAAGGAATTGAAAGTGCTGAATTATGAGTTACAAATTCAACACCGACACTTTTAATGGAGAGCTAAACCTAGATTTTTGGAATTTTTCACAGTCAGTCAAACCACCTGACTGCCTGAAAAAGATCGTGATGATGGCTGGCGGACAGACGAACAAATAGACATACAACTTCAGCGGAAACATCATCACCTCTCTTCGCTTCGCTCGCGGGTAATAACGAGAATCAATCCGAAATTATGACAATTATATTAAGAAACAAGTCACATCCTTGCAACAGGATGCATACTTCTATTATATTTGCAGCTCATAAGAAGGCACAAGAAACTTTTTCGAATATTTTGAAATGCAGTGCAGAAATTATCTTTCCCATCAACGATAAAGAAGTTTCATACTGAACATCAATGTCAACTGGCATACACCCTGACGAAAATTCGGCCAAAATAAAAACTTTACCTTCTTTTCAGCCTCTTTAAAAAGCATGAAACATCAGAATCCAAGTTATTCTGATTTCAAACTCCAAAAATTGGAACTGAGACTGCCATGCTAAAACTCTAAAACTCATATAAACAGACCTTCCAAATACAGTACATTTGAGCACCACTGCTAGCTAGCTACCAAGCGTTGCTGGTATCAACAGTCTAATTTTGGGCTCAAATTTTAGAACAGGTGGGCTGAAAATCGGAACGTTGAGAAATAAAAAAAATAAATATACAAAAACTGCAAGTGGAAAGGTCGGGAAACAAATATAAAAAAAAAAAACAAATACAATGAGTTCGTTCAAATTACTAAGGCTAATCGAGGAAAAATTCACATCAACCTAAAGTTTAAAATATGACGTAGTACTAGGAGAACGAAAGACAAGAGAGACACGAAGAGATAGATAAAAATATATCTAAAAATGACAAAGAAGGAATACAATGAGAGCGACAAGCGGCTGTGTACCTACACACATACTGTATGTATAGCATAGAAAAAACCGTAGAATTTGAAGTAAAAACATACAGTATATAACAAAAGAAAATGGAGGCATCTAAATAATGAAACAAATTATGCAGCAAAAAGAAAAGTAAACAATGTAGGAGAAGAATCAGCAAAAAGTAAGCGAAAGAAAATGCACATACGGAGAAGCGCCCGGGCAAGAGCAAGGCGCAAAAGTATACGGGCATTGCTACCCACAGTTAAGTATCCCTGCCAGGGTTGAGCTCTGGCAGCTGCACAGATCGCTCAGAGCAGTACAGCTGTGAGCAATTAAGGTCAGCAGCGTAAAGCGTAATGTCAACACTGATGTAG
>LQNS02278125.1:4772327-4799633 GCA_001587735.2 Parhyale hawaiensis | reverse complement strand
CACGTGCCGGTGTCACAAGCCTGCTGCGTGTGACCTTGAGGAGGAGAAACGTGACTGTTGGCTGTCACCATAAGTCACAGTCAACTGGCACGGCGCACACCTTCTGCACCACCATAAATACGAGGTCTCCAAGTGGCCGTGCGCTACACAGTTCACTGCTTCACACAGTGCCGTTCGTTTGCAGTAGCTTGTGTTCTGTGTACCACCAACACATCACTAAGTGAGACAGAAAAAAGCAATTGCTCGGACAGTACCGCTAATGTTTGGTGCCTTAAATGCGGATGAAAACCATGACGGAAATTTCAGCGACCCGTACGGAGGCGAAGTGTTTTGATGTGACTCGGCGCCCGTTTAGATGTGGCGGACGACAGAGGCTGGCTATAATTTATTCAAGCCCTAATGGGCCACCAGGGAGTTGACTTGAGGTGACAAGCACGATTTCTACAACGGGGCTGCGACTTCCTAGCAAGGGTCGGCATTGGTCCATAAACGAGCTCGAATGGCGCGGAATATAGCTGCTTCTTCGCAGGTGCTCGATCTGACAGTCTTCCAGGGTTTGTAAAAGTTACGACATCAACGTTAATGGAAAGCTGATTCTGGTAAAAAAAATTGTGAAGCGTGCGAAAGGCTGAGCGCCCCAGGATATATTGAAGGTCGTCTCTTTCTTGTACAACCACGCGTTGCAATAGAGAAACAGAAAAAGCATTGCTAAATAATTTTTTCCACACAGCTGTATGCCCAACAGTTTCAGATGGGTCAAAAATCTCTTAGAACTTACAAGGGCTAATAAAGCAAAAGGCTTCACCTGGTCTGAATCATACAATCTTCAACCTTAAAGATTTAAAATTGAATTTTAAATGGTAGACTGCACAAAATTTCTGTGTATGAAAACTTGCCCTCACCGAACACAGAAAAGCAAAGAGAGAAAGAATTTAATTTTAAAACATCACGTCGAATAGTATAAAGTTATCAACTCATGGTAAGATGCTACAATATGAAAGTGTTCAGTGCGATGTACAAAATGTCACTTATTAAAAAAAAATAAAACTAATGAACAGGTTCCCTGCAACGAAAGTTAACGATGTGTTAATGGTACAGAGGAGAATGAATGGCACGCACTATTTAACCGCAGCTATATGAGGAGTATTGTGAATAATTGCAACGTTAAAAACGCGGCAGAGTACAGCGTAAATAAACTTTGGACGCCGACACTGCTGCTCTGTTTGATATTCACCGGATTAAGGCAAGTCCCAAAATAGAGCGCGAAAACAAAAACTACAGCACTAAATGAACCGGATGAGTAGTTGCAGAGTATTTCGAGAAAATTTCAAATCGGGAAAAGACACTCGGATAAGTTCCTGAAGAATCGAAAAGGATCGGAAGAAAAAGTAGCGTTGAGTGTTAATGAAACAAAAAAAAGGCATAAAGAATCAGCATGAGCAACAAAAACACACAATAAAATTAAATACTGAAGTAACAAACTGCATTCGATTGTCACGACATTGAAGACAGAACAATAAGCAACCAATTACATGGAAAAGATGATGAACATTATAGCCAAAGCTACGGATGAACACTCGATGATGTGACTATGTTCTTGAAGTAACGAAGAACATGACAGCCCTTACACAACGACGTGCCAATTAAGTATAGATTTTTGAAGGAATTACACCATATGAAACGTGACTAAATGGTCCCACGGAGTGTTAGAAGAGATAGAGCTGAACGTTCATCAAACAGAGAAGAAACCCAAAATTGTAAACGCCACAGTGGAGCGAGTGTCAAGGTCACCGTATCATTGAAGAGCCTAAGAATCTACAGGTATAAAACTCAAGAGGAACCTCAAGTCGCGGCCAAACGCGTCTGACTCACCAGAGCACGAGGCTGGGTAAGGGTACATATATGGGGCCTGCACAGCCTAGAGGCGGGCAATTGAGGATATGTGTATTCCTGAGTCAATTTGTTGAATAATTGAAAAACAAAATTACACGATCTGCTACTGGTAAGAATGCAGAGTCCAGGTTTATTGACTTACATCAAAATACAAGGTTGTAGCGATAGTTCTGACTGCTTTTTTGGTGGCCACTTCTGGTGCCATTATGCCGGTTGTAATGGATATTTTGACGGGAGTTTGCATTCATAAGTCTCAATGTGCGTTATTCAAGTGCTGCGAAAAATTTTGAGCCTCCATACCTAATATTTGGATTGCCATGGACTGATATCGCAGTTCGTTTAGCGTTCATATTTCTTTTTCTTATGAGCGCTTGAACGTGCAAACGAAAATGACTGACAGTCATAAAAAGGAGTCAGAAGATAAAGCAAGAATTAAATAGCGGGCTGAACAATACGAGTCTTTCAGAATTTGGTGAAAAATATTACCTTTTTTCGAACATTTCATCACGCACGAAGCAATTTTATAATGTCACAAAATACAAAAATATTATTTGCATTCTTACATACAGCGATATAAATACATACTGCTTTTACACAGTTAAATTGCCTGATAATAGTCTGCGCACTATTATTGTGGAAGGAAACAGCGGACCCAGGAAGTAATGGCCATATGCATGAGTACAGCGAGTACTAACATGATCGCCTTGTACCAATTAGAGCTTCAGAAATTCGACGGTTATTTAGTAGATGACTACTTAATACAACACCTCAGTGGGTCCCTTTACGCATCCGTGGAGAGTAACCGCAGTTATGAACATAGCAGCGCTGGGCTAAGGGCGTCCCTGCGGCCAAGGCAGGAAAGTAATAAAAGCCGCGGGTAATTTTGCTTGCATTAATTTTACTCCTCCAGCTGGGGGGTCGCAACTATGTAAGTTGAGTGCCGACCACTAGTGGGGCCTGGGCATAAACAACGTAGCCTATGAGGAAAATAATCTGCAAATACTCACCAACAACTTGAATTTCAGCCTGCGATACGGCCCTGCCAGCGGGGTTCTCGGCGAGCACCTTCAGGTGGCCCTCCTGCAGCCTCCCGACGGAGGGGATGGTGAGCCAGTGGCGCCAGCCGCCTCCAGCAGCGCCACCTTCCTCCCCCACCAGGTACTGGCGCTTGTCGCGGGAGTACTCCAGCCCGGTGATGCGCCCCTCGTTCAGGAGCCACTGGACCTGTGGACACAGGACACAAGGCTATTTTATAGCGAGTACCAAACTGTTATTGGGCTACGGTAAGCACGGTACGTGGTGCATTTCTTGAGTAAGTACAATATTACCCTCGCTCAGCAACTACTGTACCTGCGAGTACGAAGTCAAAGATGTTTTATAGCGAGCACTAAACTTTTTATCAGGCAACGTCAAAAATGCGCGTACGGTAAGCCATGCTTTCTTTTGTGAGAAAAATAAATCGGAATAAAGCACGCAAATCACTCTGAGCATAAGCAGAGTCACTTCATCATATACGCACCTGTTAACGTACACCTAGATGAAAGTAAAGTGTAGGTGTAATAGCTACTTCTCATTGTCTAAGTAGCCGAACGCAGTATCTGGATGTTTCTTAACTGCGACCCAACAAAAACCAGGGCCACCTCGGAAGCTTCTGTGCGGGGCCCGGCAGCCATAAATTTTGTTAAAGGAAATAAACGTTTCCTTTTGTGAGCGTAAGGTGACTCCAAATAGGGATGTCTAACATCGATTTTATGACGTCTATTAGCTATCACGTAAAACAAGTCAGCAGCAGAAACTTCAGCAAAAAAGAAAGCACACTGATGTACGGAATTTTTGAAAACCGAATACATTAATATTTATGCACAAACGTGGGGACGCCGTTACTCAAGGAACGGAGTGTCACGTGTCACATGAACACAATATACAAAATTCGTTGTCAGCAAATTGGTCCCGATATCAGCACTACAGGAGCACCAACGAAGCCAATCTCACACATAGCAATACTTCCTGTCTCCCATGGAGTCTCTGGGGTGCGAGGCAACAAGGCCCAAGCGTAGCTCTCTACACTGAGACTCGAGTACGGTATATTAACAGTGTGAAGTTAAGGCGGTGTCCAGTACACCACGGAAGGAGACTGGACGAACTTGGTTCCTGTGGACCGTTAGCTCGGAGAGTTCTCGCCTTTTTTACAAGTAAGTGACAAGATAAATTTCCATAATAAATTTGATTTGCTCACCACATAAATCCGCTTGTACTATGCCTGCAGTAGGAGTCGGTATAGCGACTAAGACTACGCAATACGTTAATGAACGATTGTAGGTTTAATTGAAAAAAACGAGACAATGCTGATTAGTGATGTCTCGACACCTGACATTTCTTCGCATAGTTCGAGTAAGGACAGAGCTTTCACTCTGTCCTTACACGTGAGACCGAAAAAACTCTCATGCATGAGTCAGGTTGGCCTATCAGAATTAATTTTAAGATTTACGGTTCAGAGTTGAGCTGGGTATGAAAGACGGAGATTGCTCCAACACACGGATAAATGCGTCGTTGCAGAACACTTCAAAACAATTTCCTCTGCCTCTCTCTAGTCTACGATGTAGTTCAGGAAACCCATAAATGATGTATCTTCCTCGCACGCAGAAAAGAAAATATGATTTGGATTGCACAAAGATTGTGGAAAATGTTACAAGGAAAGAAATATTGAAGGCGATATAACAACAGAATATTTGTAAGGAAAATAAGGCAACGTGCCTTGGTACGAAGTTGGACGAGCCACTACAGGTAGCCGAGCAATGTTGAACACTCGGGACCAGTTGAATAATTCGATCGACACTGTAATTTCTCTCCACAGAACTCGAGAAAAGAAAAATGATGCGAACATTCACCAATTCCTTCAATATATTTCATCAAGAAAATACTTCATTGGCTAAGTGTTAGGTCTGTAATTGTCACATCCAAGGACGTCGCAATAAATGCTGACTGTTTTCTAATAAATATTCTTTTCCAACTGATAGTTTTATTTCCTTTTGCCTGAGTAATATAGTAGATAGAGACCCTCGAGTATTGAATCGATGCAGTGAAAGACGCTTGAGCTGCACTAAGCTCCGCGCTTTACAGAACAATACATACAAAACCTGCTGCAACAAATTCGTTGTGCTAATTGAGTTTGCAGAGAGAATACGTTATTCACTTTACGGCAACTGAAACTGAAATAGAACGACAGCAAGGGACGCGTACTGGGCGGCGAATCTAACCATCTGTCGTTCAATTCGTCGTCCTATCCTCTACTAACGATGCATGAAACTGTTCGATGCAGTTAACGATGCGTTCCCGATGTTATGATGACACACTGGATGATATCTGCGTCGCAGTTAAAAGAGAGCTACATGTCTGACACTCTGAGGCACGAGTCAGACCCCATTACGTGAAGCAAGAGGTGATGATTTCCTAGAAGCGCTGAATATTTTTAGGATATCTCGACGATTATAAGAAAAGAAGATTATCAGAATATAGGTTGCACACTGCAAACAAACCTTGTAGCAACTCCACTCCTTACACCAATGAACAATGATACGCATGATTTGTGAAAAAGCGCGCGTCAAAGACACGTCTCCTGCAAGTTTGTTCAACATCTTTGGTGGGGCAAAGGAGAGGCCCCAAAAATAAATAGGAAAATAACGAATAGAGCGACAGTAGAGGCCCCAAAAATAAATAGGAAAATAACGAATAGAGCGACAGTAACACGATTAGTGTTTATTTCATAGTATGGCTAACTCACAGAAGAATTAAGTCACTCAATATCTGGACACAACACGCAGCATGTCTTAGCTTATGATACTGGAACAGCAGCTTGGTTAGGAGTAATGCATCAACGCGTCTAATGCCTGGCAATGAAATATCGTTGTAAAGGCTTTTCGACCGCAGGCATACAAGACAAAAGAACCTTTGCAAGACAGTAACAGGATAAACTCAACTGCATCCTGAAATGACCGCAGAGTCGACCAACGAAGCGACGATCAATTATCGAGTACAATGCGTAGCAAGTCAACTATGCAAGTGGAAGGAAAATTAAAAAGCAAATCCCTGATTTGAAAGCTATTGAATCACCATGGCGAAAGCACTTTACAATATCGACCAATAAGCAGCAATACCAGTGGGAGAAGTGCGTCTCAAGAGAAATACTGTGTTGAATCTAAGACGTCGCAAAATCATTTTGTATTCCATTGTGATATTTTCTTCGTCTAAAATATCTACATTCACTATGTGGTGCCCTCACTGACAGCTGAAAGAGAACATTTAGCAGCGTACTTGGAACAGCAAACAACAATTTACAAGAGCACAATCACTATGCACAGTTTCCATTCATATAATGGCTAAAATACTGGAAAACAAAAGCTAGACATCTAGTCGACGCTGAAAGCGACTCAGCTAAAGTATCTGTTGAGACAAACGAGAGCACAAAAACCTAACAGCAGAAGGAATAAGCATATATATGATCTAATATATGTAGTTTCGGCAATAACCTATAAGCAGCACTGAAAAAAAGCAGTACACACGAAGCTCGATATCAATCACCTTCTCTGCAGTTATTGTAAGGCAGAGACAAATATTCTGGATCAGAAACATTGTGACGAGTTCCGAATTATAGCAAACAATTTTTCACACGATCTCTAAGTGGCCTACAGCGTCAAAACCCGCTGGTTGAATTCTTAACTTTGCCTACACTGATTTCATTAGCTAGCGCGGCATCGAAGGTCGAGAACTTAATAAATGAGTTGTCGCTACTGGCTACTTTTCCTATTTTTCATACCACTGCGTTAGCAAAAACTCTGCGTTTGAGGTAAATTAAGAAATTCATTGGCGTAGTCACTGTATTCGTGATAATGTTAAGACCAATACAATTATTTCTACAGAAAACAAATTTTCTCAAAATACCCGCTTGGAAAATGAAAGTGCACGGTCAGTCAACTGAAAAGTGATTACCATAGATCTTTTTTAATATTGTACTTTGTAATCCTGTGAAGTAAAACCATCACGAAAATTGTAAACACAGCGGGAAAAAAACGGAGCATTCCAAAATCTCAGCAAGCTATTCGTACTTCAATGACTGCTCTTAATACGAGTATTTATGCACATTGCACAAGCTTTTGTAACACACTCATAACTGAAAACTAAATGTTAGAGTAATCTCTCCTTGAAGCAGCGGTTATGCTATAGGCACAGCTTTCTTGTGCCTATAGCCACGAGACAATGGCGGGTCTAGACGGTGCGCTAGCTCGCCAACGATGGTATGTTTACGAACTCATCCGAACATGAGTCGGAAAAGTTACAGGTACTGGAGCATAGTGGTGGCGAGCATTCACCTAGAAAAAATTAATTTTTGTGCCCCAAAGGCCACACAGAAGAACTGAGTCCGACTCGACTGCTCTTCTAAGCGAACTTGGAACACAGACCCCTAGGTCGGCTACGCGACCGTGGTTTTCGATACACCAAGGAGGAAAATTCTCAATCATAGGTAAAAGTACAGTCAGCTTGACAATACACTCCGAAAGAAAACTGACATGCAGTGATTCGTACTGCTGACAGATGGTCACTAAGCCCCAGAGAAGTACATGCAGTCAACTGCAGACCATGAGAGTTATGGCGTCAAAACGGAAGGCTGACGCGATAACTGCAAACCCTTGACCGTCCCCGTTTCTGGTTAGGTCGGTCTCTCGCAGCGGACTTTGTATGTCAAAAAACAAATGACGTTGAAGTTAAGTGTATCGCAAGAATTCACCTGCATGGCAGGGTAGCGAGTACCCAGCCTTTAGCACGAAAGTGCAGCACTCGCTATTGTTCTGTCACTGTGGGGACTAGATCAAACAAACGCAATATGTCATTTTCTGGATCTATAGCGGTACATTAACCACGATTTAGGGCTCGATCTCTATATAACAACATAAATGCGTAAAAAATGCATTAGGTGCGATACCTTGAACAGCGCTAGCATGAGTTCTCAATTGGCAATGTGAACTCAGCTGAAGAAGAAATACCAGTGATAATACCAATAATATAATGCAAAATGTTCACTGCGAGAAATAGCATCATAAATGGAGCGCCTGTAAAGCACGTCGGACATTCATACAATTTACTGAAAAAGAAGTACCTACGCGATTATAATCCTCATTATTCACTTTCAAAGTTGGAAATGCATTCACAAGCATCAAAATTAATGTGCGAAGCTCAGGAAAAAATTCCAAATCACAGCCTAGAATTAGGGAACTAAACTGAATGACTTCGGAAAGCAGTCTCAAGTTTGCTACGTTAATCACCCAAGACAATCACAGGCCATGAGGCCATGACGAATTTCCTGTAAAGTTCCACATGCCAGCAGACAATTCAGTCCCAATTCTGCAAGAGAACTGATATCAAAAAGAAGCCGGCTTGTAAGAACAGAGGAGGAATAGCGTTCTCGCAACCTGACTTCCCGGCAGCAAAGTCACTGGACAGGCTTGCTTCAAAGACCAAGTGTCTGGCGTTCTCTCTGCAGAGCTGGTTGATGCGGCTGAGCACGCCTGGACTACCCCATACAGCCTCCCCAGCACCGACGGATGACCCCGAACCTCCCCCCTCATTACTTGCAACCGAGTCGGCATGAACGAACCGAACGTATAGACGCTCGACCATCTGCTGAGGTAACAATAGAACCTTACGCAATTTTTCCCGGACTAGCTGAGTGAACTGCGTCTGGGAAAGAGTACGGACCGTCTTCATACAAAACATGAAGGCGCCGTTGGATATGGTGGCGCCGAGTTCATGCATTTCTATTTCTCCAGAGAATGAAGGGGCGGCCTCATGAGACACCGCGCTGCCTTTACCACCGCTACATTCAGAGATGGGACACGAGATGCTCGGGGTAATGAAGCTAAAAGAAGCTAGGGTAATTTTTTGAATCCTCTGAGGCAGGAACGGTTTGACGGGCTCCCCTGCAATAGTCATTCCTCTGCATGATGCCGAAGTAGAGAGACGCTTCATCGCACGGGGAGGCGACTTTGACAACAGAATTCTGGTTAAAGCTTTCAGCTTGAGTAAACGAACTGTCTTTCTCCTTTCGGGCGATGAAATTCTGCGGATATCAATAGAAGTAACCGAGTCATCAGCTTGTTCTTTGCCTATGCCTGCGTCCGTTGATCGAATGACACTGAAGCTGCGCGATGAATGACAAGGTTTGGGATTAGCTGCGGCCTCCGAGTCAGAATCAGACGAGCAGTTGCTCTCTTCGGTGATGGCAGAGAGCGCGCTGGACGGCCGCTCGTACGTTTCGTAACTCGTAGGGCCAAGATTCGAGAAGAGACATCGACCGCTTAATTTACAAAAATCCAAGTCTTTAATTGTCGGCACAAACGATGCCTTTTCTTTTATGGAAAGAAGTTCGTCATTGTAGGCATCGAGCTTCCTGTGGGCGTCTAGCGACAAGCGTCTCAGGCACTGCCCGTCGCTGTCGTCTTCAAGGAACTCGAGGCTGTTGCGAGAGGACGGTGTGTCACTCAAGTGGGAGTCCTTCGTGGACTCAGAATGGTAACCAGACTCTTCATCAAACACTTGAGCTTTACTCTGCGCATCAGAGTCTTCTGCAGCTCGACTTCCTCCTGTTGACTGACTAACAGCAGAGTTTTTACTGTTCCACAAAGGTACTTCACCGTCAAGAATTTGTAACGATTGATTAAAGGCATACCAATATTCGCCCGGAGACATTAGAGGACAATTGACGAATCTTCCAAAAGGAGGCAAGCAAGAATTTATCACACGCTCATAGTCAAGCTTGCTGAGCACACCGACTTGCTCTAAGCCACTGCGCTTTGCATCCTCTGGAACCTGAAGATTACTATCGCCGCAGTGACCTATGCGCTCAAATGTACTACGCGAAGCTTTGGAAGAATCTTGTGAGGGCGTAACGCGCGCAGAACAAGTAGAGTGGAGGCTATTGTCTACAAAATTTACTTTGTATCTTTTAGAATTATCGCAGGCAGTGTGCTGGGACAGAGTAACATCAAAATCCACAAGTGGATGCTTGTAACTTAGCTCTACATCGTCAGAAGACTCGTAACCTTCCTCTACAGTAATGTTTGTAATAGACAAATAGTCAACGCGGGCGGCAGTGTCCAGGCACTGCTCGGCCATGACAAACTTCTCAGTTTCTTCAAAAGACTCAAGGTCCTCGTCACTGAGGCAAGAGGGCAGAGGGGAGGGCTGACGCTCACTTACCGAGGGCTTCGGTGACCCGGTGACGTCGACTTCGAACGTCACAGACTCTCCAGAGGCGAGCGAGACGTCGTTGAGAAGCCTAGTAAAGACAGGAGCGACGTCGGGCTCCTTGGGCGGAGGAGTCGGCAGGCGCTGCTCCACGCTCAGGAAGGCGATGCACTTTGCAGTGCCCGCACAGTTGGAGGCGACCACTTCGTACTGCCCAGTGTGCTCGAACGTCGCCTTCCTAACAACCAGGCTGGTATTGCCAGCTGCATCTTCTTGGATCTAAGATAAGTGAGAAAATCACAATAGAATTTCGAAGCTAAACTTTCTTTGTAGTCGACGGGAAAATATCAACAGAGCAGTATTTATTTCCGAAATTTTCATGAGCACTGATAACAGAAAGGAAACGCCCAGCAAATATTCAACATAACAAAATAACTAAAAATTTACTGAGTCTGAAAATAGAATGCGAGTGGAATGTTACACGAAACGATATCTTGTACGGAAAAAGGAGCTATGCTTTCAATCAAAATGAATGCAGCCGTCAGAACTGAGTAGTAAGAAATCTCAATTCATTAAACACAAATACGCAGAGAGAAAGTCAACCGTTTGTCGTCTAGGAATGCATCTGTCGACATTATTTAACACATGATTAAATAAATATTCCTAAAGAATTAGAGTTTACTTGTACCGTTTACTAAATTCAGCCGCTGATTATATTACAAACTGGAGTACTCAGAGAGCACAACCTCCGCCATGCAAGCCAATATTAACGAATATTTCAAAATGTTCGACAATACAAGAATTTTTCCGGATCATCATCAAAATATAATCATCTGATCCTCTTGATACTCTTGACAGCTCCTACAAATTCCACAAAGATCCGTCCATAACTTTTTGACTTATGTTGCTAAAAGACAGCGGAGACACAAAAAGACAAACGGACAAACACGATATATACTACATGTATCGTTCAACAACGAGCATCTCACCGACAGCGTGTGGTCAGCCGTGACAGGCTTGCCGTCACGGTACCAGGAGATGATGGGGCGCGGCGTCCCCGACACGGTGGTGCTGAGGGTCACGGGCCCGCCCTCCGTCACGTGATTGTCTGCCAGCAGGGAAGTGAAGCGGGGAGCCACTGCAGGCTCAACAGGAGCAGGTGGCTCGGGCTCGGGGGCAGCTGGACAACGACAAATTTTTAATAATAGTAATACATCCTCGTAAAAAAAAGTTCTGATTACAGCAATCGGTATGTATGTATGTATATATATATATATATAGAAATAAATATATTTATTTCGGGTGAGAAACCGAAGGGGCCACAGCAAAAAGACAGCGTCAAATATGAATGGTCAATAGATAGTAAATTAGCAGGCTGTGTACGCCACTGTAGAGTAAGTCATAACAAAACAGCAAGGGCGGAAAGGTCTGTTCTTAGAAGTGGAAAACGAGAGGCAGCAAAGGAGAGACAGACATCCCGAATTCCTAAGGCTAATTTAACCTGAGTTCTCCCTACGAAAGCTTAGCTTAAATCTGGCAAAAGAGTCTGACCTGCGGTCCATCGTACACTTGCTAGCAGCAGTACGTCCAATTTCTTTCAAACCAACTTGCGAATTGAACAACAGTTTTTAAGTTTGCTTAGAATAGTCATGTTGCAGACTGTCAACAAATGTCAGGAGCATTAAGAGGATATGTGAGACGACGTACCTTGGACACCCAAGTAGCAGGAGGTGGCGGCCTCGCCAGCAGAGTTGCGGGCCACCACCTTGTACTCGCCGGAGTCCTCAGGATACGCTTCGCTGATGACGAGGGAGCAGCGGTCGCCGTGGAAGAGCAGTTTGAAATCCGTCGATTCCTTCACGGGCTTGTTGTCGTGGTACCAAATAACCTGGAACAGCAAGGCAAATTTCCAGAAATTGTTGATTTGCTGGAAGGATATAAACAGTCAGAATTCGGAACCATGAGAGATTGCCAAAAAACATCAAAATTCAGGTACACTGCATAATGGCGTAGGCACACTAAAAGTTGCTGAGCCCTCGCCTCTTTTTTGACAGGTTTCTCACAAATTTTATGTACAAACGATTGAGAAACAGCTCGTGTGCCTTTGGTCGGAACATTACTGCTCCCCGTTTACTTATTTAAATTACCGTGGTAACTGCCGCACATTGCTACACTCGGCACAACGGAAAAGTAGACCAGAATAGCAACTACCTCGGGCTCCGGCTGCCCCACGATGACACAGTCGAGTCTGACGGTGCCGCCCTCCACTACAGTGGAGTCTCTGAGGGCGAGCTGCACCGTCGGCTTCACCAGCTCCGCGTCCACGTCGCTGGGCAGCTCCGAGTCGCTCGTCTCCGTAGGTATGCGGCCCTGCCACAAGAGAGTGACGCAGTTGCTCAGCACGCAGTCGATGCAATTGGCATTAGCATTGTTGTTATTACTCGAGTCCTAATTTAAACAAGGCTACGAAGTCGGAAGACGAAACATCAGACTCCGACCCCTTTGACTAGAAGGTATCCGACTCCATGCTCTCTACATCTCCGATTCCGTGTTTCTGATTAAACCATTTACCTGAAGGACTAAAAACACTTTTTTTACGAACAGGTATAAATACATATAGATACAACTGTACTGGAGCCCACCCTAACCCTTACACCCCACGAAGAGTGGCCCCCCCTGATAAGCGTGTAGAATAATTTCTGAAAATCTAAAGACAAATCATACACAATTCTTGAATTAGAATAAGCTTTCTCAGCGTTATTTACTGAACAGTTAATAAAGAGAATAGATTATATCATTATTGGACGACCTAGTATCATAAACATAGAACACGAACTAATTGAAGGAACCAAAACAGAAAATACGTACAGAACCATCACATTTTAACTCAGTAACATGATATTAAAATATTTACCTTGACGGACACGGTAGCAGAGCACTGCGCCTCCCCAGCTGTGTTCTTAGCTACGACGGTGTACAGGCCGCCGTTCTTGGGGAAGGCCTCGGACGTGAGGAGAGTCGCGACGCCGGTGTCGGGGGAGAATGATAACTGTGGATGAATAAGTGCAGAACATGAGAAAAAGGGCAGTCACTCTTGCGTGATCGGTCGACTCATTAAAATCAGTTTCGTGATATGTAACTAGAATCCCTTTCAGCCCGTGCACCAAGTACGTGAATAGAGCTTTATTTTTTAATTGAAGGTTTTACTCTGTATCCGGTTTTCATCAATAAATATCCTCGATATAGATCTCCTGAAAATGTAACTTTGAAAAACTCGCATAATGCAACCTTTTAGTGCAATATTAGATGGATAGGCTTCAGTACTAAATATTTGCTGGCCAAAAGCTACTGACCTTGCAGTCGGGGGTTTCCTTGACGGGTCTGTTGTTGTGGAACCAGGCGATGGTGGGCACGGGGTCGCCCTTCACTTGGCACTCCAACTTGAACTTCTGGCCAGCTCTGGCCATCAGGTTGCTGAGCGGCATCACAAACTCCGGGGCGCTCGACACAGACTTGGCTGCCGCACACACACACAGCCATAATGGAAGTATAAGTATAGTGCAGGTGAGCATTAGAATGTTCTGTCACCGTACCCACGTAACCAAGTCTGCCTCGAGCAAAGTACTTACGAGTACTATTAGAATATTCCCCATTTTAACTAGCTAACTTCCTAAGTCACACGAAGTGGATAAAAACGTTTCGCGCATACCTATCATGAGTTATATCGTTACTGAATCAGAGTAAAAATGTTAATTAAAGTTTTGAAGGTGATCATAGAAAAGAGCCCAGGAGCGACCAGGCCGGTGTCTTCAAATAGATAATCCAGTTGAAGCTGAAAGAAGTGAGTATTGCACCACACAAAGAATGAGTGAGATGCGGACAGGATGAATTAGCTATTTCTAGCCCAATGGGTATTTCCAAATATTTATCCATATTCATTAGAGAAAAAGTAATTAGCTCTTATGAAAAGTTCTTCGAAAGTTCTCCACAACATATAGTAAAGACAGTAGGTTTAGTTATATGAGAAAGTGTGTCGATGCAGATAGCATCCACACACATCATGTCGTAATACTCTAGCAACAGCGACAAAGTACTCGATTTCATCTCACCAGTAACTTCCACGACAGTGCTGGTTTCATCGTGGCCCAGTTCGTTCTTCGCAGAGCACACGTAGCGCGCGGCGTCTTCCATAAACACTTCCTCGAAGCGCAGCATACATTCGCCGTTGTTGTAAGTGATGACGTAATCTGGGGACTCGTCCACACAGGCCTCGTTCTTGTGCCACGACACAACAGGCAGCGGGTGACCTGGTGCCATGCGCAAGTGATTTAGACCAAACTTCTTCTGTTACTACCCGGTCCTATTGTTATCATTAGGTATTTGTATTATTACTGTTACTTGCATAGGTATATCATTGTGTCTATTTTGTCAAGAGGGATCTAAATCAAGACCTGGCTCCAAAAATTTCAAATTGTACAATTTATACTGATCAAGTGCGATGGGAATGAAAACGGCACTTCAGTCCCTGTATACACTTGACCAGCAGTATCTTAATATGAATCAGTGAGACCCTATCACGGTATCTCTTTACCAAGTAGAATTAAATCATGATCCCGCTATAATTTCCGTTCCCATTTAAGTGCGATTTAACTCATCTAAAACTCAAACATGCCTTTATTTAGAGAGTTGAAGTTTTACAGACAACGTAAAACAAATATCGACAAATCTAAAAATAGAAATTTATATTACCAGTGACGGTGGCCTCAAGCTGATGTTCGGCGCCCTCAGACACACGGGATGTGAGGGGCAGGCGTCGCGTGAAGCATGGCGGACACATCACCTCTGCAGGCTCCGTCTCTGTTGAGTGAAACACAAATTAATATCACAGACTTCCTAAATGCTTGAGGCAACAACGCAAAATTGCCCCAGTAACGAGTTTTTTTCAATATGAATGCATAACGTCCACCACATCAGACGTTAGTGGATATTATTAGTACGAACAGCATAAAATCACTGGGATACAATTACCGCATGTATTCTTTCACGTTGAACCTTAATGCAAGCATACTCTAACGAAAGGGAAAAGTATTGAACTCAGCTTGGAAGACGAATAAGATATACAGTAGAGACATGATGAAATGACTTAGAGTATAAATAGCGTTATATGACCACAAAGTAATACCGTGACGCGAAACTAGCATGCATCACTAAAAAATAATTGCCAAACAAATTCAAATAAACATTTTTTATGTTTTGGGCCATTGAAAAATTACTAGAAATCGTAGTTTATTTAAGAAGAAATTTAAAAAGGTAATGTTGCCTTGACGATACACGCTAACTAAGAAACCCACATGGACTGATTTGTGCCGCAGGTAAAGGTTCGCTTGGTCCCACTAGAGTATACGGCTGCAATCGACCACAGATTGCCCGGGCTATGACGTTATACTGGCGAAATACCTGATGGACAACTGCGCCCCCCCCCCCGACCCAAGGCCAGTGCCCCACCCCAGTGACTACAAGTGAAAGAACTGCTGACGCTGCACATTCCCGAGCGTAAAGACTTTCCCTCCCTGGTGTGGGCTCGAACTCCCGACGTCTCGATAGCTAGCGAAGTCAGCAATCTTGGTACTGAGCTACTTTGTTAACAAAGAAGAACGATGAGCGTGAAAAGAAAAGTATCCCACCTTTCACCGTAAGAGTGGCAGATGACTCTGCTCGGCCTGAAGCGTTCACAGCTTTGCAAGTAAAGAGCGCCGAGTCTTCTGCAAAAGTCTCCTCAATTGTTAGGCAACAGACGCCCTCTTCGTACGTGGTCTTGTAGTCGGGGTTGCGCGAGATGCTGAGGTTGTCTTTGTACCACTCCACCTCCGGCATGGGGTAACCCATCACGCTGTAAGTTACACCAATTTCAAAACTGTTACTACAGCTGGGCGCTGGCAGCCATTTACTGCCCAACCAAAAGAATAACTTGAAAGGCCGAAAGCTTACAGCCCTTATTGACGCTTGTAGCTGAGTCGTAGGTGGCCGCAGGTTACTTATAAAAGCTAATCAACTCTCCAAATCCCTGTACTACTACTACTATTATTATCGTTACCAATAAAAACAAAAAATATACATGTTTCCGTACCGACACTCAAAAGTGAACTTGACGCCCTCCTGCACAGTGGCTCCCACAAGAGGGGTGATGAACACAGGCGGCATGTGGTCGGGCTCGTCGTCCATGAGCTTTTTCTTCTTCAGTATGATTTCGTCTTCTTCAGGAGGGGGCGGGGGAGGCAGATCTTCATCAGACGGTAGTGGAATGGCCTCTGTCTGGATGTCGATTTCCACCTGAAAATCATTAGGACAGAATGTAAGTATATGGGACGCCGTGATGTCGTCGGCACCGTGCGTACATTTTAATTCAATTCAGTGTGTAGGGGCATGGTCGAGTGGGAGTAGAAATTAAGCCTCTGAAGCCTAGCTTGTTTGAAACCCCATCCAGCAGCTCTGACTTCGCCACTCTTAATCGTGTATATATATAAGCCATCGAGAGTCTTCGTGAAGTGGAACTTGCGCGGAAAAGTCACCACTGGCCATCCCTGGTGACGCCAATNAAGCCTAGCTTGTTTGAAACCCTATCCAGCAGCTCTGACTTCGCCACTCTTAATCGTGTATATATATAAGCCATCGAGAGTCTTCGTGAAGTGGAACTTGCGCGGAAAAGTCACCACTGGCCATCCCTGGTGACGCCAATGTACACTGAGGACATGATGCCATGCATCCATAAACCAGGGGCCAGAGGAGAGGGCCAGGGCCAGCGGCTTGACTAGTTTGCAACGGCTGGACTTCTTTACGGAGGCCGTGACGCAGGTGAGGAAATCAGTAGCGACGTTTCCGCACAAGTCCCACTTTCTAAACAGGCCTCATGCTTTAGTGCCTCGCACTTCACGCCCAGAAATAGTAATGCCAGGAAGGCTCAGGTTCGGTCTCACTGCTCACTTGTATAGGCCGTTCGGGCAGGGGGGAGTGGGCCATCTTCCGAGCGACTTCTTCTGCAAGCAGCCGCGCCTCCTCTGCAGCTGCTGCCGCCATCTTGGCAGCGTCAGCCTCTTGCTGTGCCTGCAGCAGCGACGCTGCCAGGGCCTGCTGGTCCTGTGCAGAGCAGAGAGCATCAAAATCTTCGTCGAGGATTAAGAGGCCGTTAGGATTTGACAATGCGAGGCACGAAGATCCAATAGAAATTCTACAAATTCCGTAATAGAATGTAACGAAATTTGAAATAAGTCAATACAGTGCACACTTGAGACAATCACAACACTTCAATAATGAAGGTTCAGTACGTGATTTTTCAGAAAGTTCTACTGTATTTGCGAACGGGTGCTATGAATAAAATTCTGACCTCTCCAATGAAAATAGAATGCAATTAGTAAAAAACATGTTCAAAAGTCCCACCCTGTGGTTGACCCCATCTCGAATGTCAAGTCTCACCTGTTCCTGCTTCTGACGGTAGTCTTCGGCCATCTTAAGATTGGTCTCAATTGATGTCAAATTCTTGGTGATGACAGTCAGGCTGTCGATGATGTAAGTGTTTTGCTGGGCGATGGCATCCACCTGAGACAAATTACATCGTAGGTAAATATCTTAGTAAAATCCCAAGTTTTGCTAAATATCAAAGCAATATATAATACATTTTTCAGTAGCAGTTTACAGCAATGCTGCAAGCATGATCACCGCATCTATTAGTAAACACTCACACGAGTAGAATAACTAAAAGTAGCGAGCAAAAACAATGAACATTTCTACCTCAAACAATTGAAAATCGTACTAGAACTGAAATAATTTTGAAATTTCATTTTACAATCGTGGATATTCTTCTCTCATTACACAGCCACCTCCCCAAATTAGCGTAAGGTAGAAACGATTAATTTATAAATATAGCTTAATTTTGGAGTGGCATGAACTGAAATCGCAAGTATTGGGGGCATCAGCAGTACAGTACTACGGTACTACCATGACGCAATAATGAACTACCCTCAACTGTACAGACAAGCAGCAGCTTCTGATGGAGACACACACACCTGCTCAGGACGATTGTTTCCGTACAGATCGGTGGCGAGGGTAAGGATCGATTCAATTCTGTGCCGCTGCTCGGGCTCGCCATCTTTGAGGAAGGACTCTATGCGGGTCCTGAGCTTGTAGGCCTCCTCAGGGGTGTGAACCTGCGATGACTCGCCTGCTACGTCAACCAGCAGCCGGCTACCGCTCTTGAACCAATCTTCCGCCTGCGTAAGGTAAACCGATGTATACAGCAGTTACTTAGTGTCATAATAACACTATAATGCTGTCCAGATAACAAAATGGCTCCTGCGGGTGAAGATGCCAAGTTGCAAAATAACACAGCCCGAGAAACAGGCGAGATGGACCAAGAAACCAGAAATGCCACTAGTATAAAAACTAAGGGAAGTGATCCCAGAACTCATTCAGTAAAACAGATCTTACTGTGCAACCATCACAGCTACAACTGAAAGCAAAAAATAACACTGAAACAGAAGCATTACCTCTTTGACGTGTTGGAAGAAGCTAATGGCAATATTGATGTTCTTCTCCGTAGAGCCAACTTGTCGGTGGAAGGTGGACCATTTGTTCTGCAGGTCGGACAGATCCTTCTGGACCGAGTCCGGTCCATCGCACACACTCAGCGTGCGCTGGGCTGTGCTGACGAATGTCTCGATCCTCTCCTGCAGCACCTGCCCAGCCGAGACACGTCTCGCGTCAGCATAGTCACACATTAACTTACCGCTGACGGTTTACCTTAGTAGTCAAAGATCAATCCTCCGGTACCATAAAATCGCACCGAAAGGCTTCTTAAAATAATAACGAATCTCAATATGAACCAAATTACTAAATAGGCTATAGGAATTATAGATTATGTTCTTTATTCAAAAGAAAGTAAAAGTAGCGCTTTATTTTCACAAGAACAAACACTGACTGAGACGTTTCCTCGAGTCGAAGCTTCCGGATTACTGAATTGCGTGGGGCATAAGAACATTAATCTATACTTAGTGCCGACAGTGAGTGTGACTCAAGTCTGGATCATGAGCCAAGGCCGTTACCAAGACTAGCAGAATTCATAGACACGGCGCTCAGGACCATAAGTGCGCACAAGGCAATAAGGAAGGCCTCGTCTCACCGACACCGTGTTGCGGAACTGCTGGAAGGCGTCCTGAGTGTTGAGGGCGGCAGGCAGCGAGTCGCCGTAGCGGCCCTGCATGCGGGCCAGCTGGCTGCTCAGCTCGTCCAGCTGCTGGCTGATGCCCTGGCGATTGAAAAGAATATTGATAATATACGAACTAGCGTACTTTACCAGTATTAAAAACAAGACTGCTTCCACCTCTTGCAGAAATAAATTATGTCTATCTAACAGATAATAGTTATTGCAAGCACTGCAATACGAGAAACTTATGCTTCAGTTAGTTTTTACAGGGCTAATTTAGCTATAATGTATGTACGTGTAGGCACTGTGACTGTTACTCGGAACTGCGCAACAGACTGGACATGCCATTCTTTAGCGTTAAAGTGGTAAAAATTACGAGGAGTAACCAACAGCTAAATAGGAATAAATAGATTTTTTAGGATTTAGGGAGAGTTCTGCTCATTATGCGGTAAACATCGTGAGAGATGTTGACTGAAGATAAAAACGGATAATAAGCAATATATATATATATGAATATATATAACAAAAATAGCTAACCACACTCAAAGTTCAAAGCCAAGTCCGCCGAGCAGACTTGCCTGTAAGTCCCCTTGGTACTGGGAGCGCTGCTGGTGAGACTCGAGGACTTGCAGCCGCTCAGTCCACCTCTGCTGGAACTGCTGGACGCGGCGCTCCAGCATCTGCTCCATCATCTGGACGTCTTTGGCAGCAGCGTCCGAGGGACACTGCATAACATGAACGATGTTAAATCTTCACACTTTTATTTTACGCTTGGTTTAATGATCTAATGAAGAACCAACGGGGACTTTCGCTACAAAATGCGCTAATATTACAAATCCAAACTCAATCAGATTATATAAGATGATACATCAGCCTCGTCTACTGGGATACTCTTACTAACATAAAATTAGGTACGATAGAACAGGAAAGTAAAACTACAGCAAGATGAATGCATTTTCCCGTCCATGACATGCACTGCGCACCAACGCACCTGCAGGTGTAGCTTTGTAATAACGCCCTCCGCCTCGGTGCGGGCAAACCTGAGGAGCTCCTGCACGGCCTGCTGCGCGGCGTGGTGCTCCTTCAGGAGCGCCTCCGCGTTACCAGGGCGGGGCTCTCCACTGAACTCGCCCTCCAGTTTATTACAAGACCGATTGATCTGTGGGTATAGGATATTCAGAATTGCTGTACGACAACAGCAGAAATGGCTGTTACAAGGATTAGAAAAGAAATGCGATGATGACGTCGTCGGCAGGTATCGGCACAGGTGCAAAGAATATCACGTCAACTGCAGCGTTAAGGCTACAATGAAATTTCAATGCACGGCTTCTTAATAGTTTTTTGCAGACGCATGAATGTACTGTATAGAAGTTTTGTAAGTTATTCAGAGGTAGGAGTGTGAGATTCAACTGTAAATGCTTGGAAAAGTATTCGGTCAATCATATTTTAACTAAGAAATCCTTCCAGCCGGTATATCTAAACCCGGCATACAAGGTTCACTATACAGTATACGTAGTTTGACACTTATGTACATAAAATCTAAAATTGTCCGCAAAAACACCAACCTCAGCGATGTTGCGACACCACTGCACCAGCATGGAGGCCAGGATCTGGTAGTTGGTGGACGAGGCCTGCAGGCGCTGGAAGAACTCGAGGAGTCCGGACACCACTTCGTCCCGGGCGCCGCTCGCCGGCACATCTGTACGATAAAGCAAGAAATTAACTATCGAACGTAACTTAGCTTACGTAGGACCGCGAAAACAATGGATCACCGAAGGCACCCATGGGAATTACAACAAGGCAAAGCGCGTTACAACAACGCATGTAAATTACAATGCTTTTTCGCAGTTCATACCAGCAGAAAGAATTCTACTGCAGGAAAAGCCGTAGAATTTGCAAATATCCCTCCTTGCCGTTTACAACTGTAGATTTTGTATTTGCCAACATAATTGCCCTAATACATGCCAACAGCGTGACACACTAGGTCCACTTACTGGGGATACCGACGACCTCCGCCTTAGTTATCATCTCCTGTATTTTGTTCTGCGCGTCCTTTACTTCGGTGACGTACTTCTGGAGCCTCTCGTCCAGCGCCGCAGCCACCGCCTCAGGCCGGTCGACATCGCCACGCAGCAGCGGGCAGAAGTCGCGCTCCATCGCGTCAAACTCTTGCTGCAGCTGCACAGTACACAATTAAATACCTAGTCAAATTGGTCACTGCTGAATGGGGGCACTCACTTTTTTATGCTACCACATGCAGTCTAGTGCATAACTAAACATTCCTTGGAAGCGTAGAGCATCAAACGTTTCTTTGACACTACGGGATTGAGGTGTTTAGATTACGCGTACAACTTCTTTTAGAGAAACATATGCACGGAAGCAACTTATTAAAGGCCACATTCCGTTCAGCGCTATAATTGCGCCACGAAGCACGGCTGCACTCATTCGGACTTTTTATAGGTTTAAGGACGGTGGCTTAGAACTTCAAACAGCGAGTTAACTTTTAACCAAGAAAAGGCTAAAGTCTACCGTTGGCTTCCTCTGAGGGTACCCCTACAATACAAATGGAGTAACCATGCTTATGGCAATTATTATTATTATTTCTTTTTTTTGAAGGGGGAAGCTGCTACATTATCACTGCACTTCAAGTAAGTGCAGGTAAGTTCAGCTTGACCGTACCCCTCGACTCACCGCCTCAATATTGGACTTGTAGGTGTTCCATATGGTGATCATTTCCTTCGTGCTCGTGATGGTAATTTTGTACTGCTCGTGCAGGTCGGTCACGAGCAGCTGCTTCTTCTTCAGCGACTCAAGGATCGTCTCTACACAGAGGATGGCCCGATTGCTGTCGAGGTACGGATCGTCGATCTGCAACAGATGAATAGATGTAAGGTTAGCTAGTGATCTCTATACGCTACACAGTGTTTCCAGTGAGAAGAGCAAAGGGTTGTGTAGTGTGTAAAAACAATGAGAAATCAAACACAGAAGAATACAACACAAGAAAAACAAAATGAAGAGGAAGAATACAAGAGAGTTTATCAATAGAAGTAAATAAAAGGATGGAGCAGAGTACAATGAGCATGAATAGTAAAATGTCACAAAGGCTATGCGTAAGATTTTCGGGGCCAAAAATTATATAAAAGATATAGTAGGGCTACGTAAATTGAAAAAATCGCAAGTATTTTTAAGAGAACATATCGTGAGAGGCTGAGTACCATTTGCAAAGAAAGATCACAGAGAAAAAGTTGTCCCAAACTAACACGGTTTCCTGTTGGGCAAGGGAGGGCGTGCAGGTTTTGAAGCAATATGCTACTTTTGTTTGCGGCAGTTTAAGATTCCAAGGACCTGACCGGATCCCTCCTTTATGGCGCCACCCTCCAAGCTATTAACATAACCAGCCCTACGTCCACATTAACCATTCTCAATATTCAATGAGGTCTTACCCATGAAATAGGTAGTATATAAGCGTAGCTGTGGTTCTGCTAATAACTTAGGAGGCGCTCCCTCGGAATGACATAGCAACCAAGGAATTTTTGAACAAAACATACCCACGCACACGAGAAATGTCATTATTATTATTATTATTATTATATTGAGTAGTTCAAGTCTCCGTCTCCACAGCAACGGTGATCTAACAGAGGAAGAAGCAAGGGACACATAGTGTGACGATAGATACGTGGAACCCATGCACGAGGGTGTTCCCACATAGGAGCAACGCGCATGGGAACAGCAAGTCGGGAAAGAAGAGGAAGAACAGATTGAAGAAAGAGCAGTAGGAGCAAAAGATGGGAAGGAAGCAAAGTGAGCACGAAAGACAGCCGTCCCGAAGGCCTAGCTAATGGCTACAGTAACCTTTACAAGCCCCCTGGGGGCGCTACTCCCCATAACATAGGATGGGCGAACCTAACTAACACACGAGAAATGTTCTCACCTGTCGGGCAGTAGCAATAAACGCAGCACCCATGTCAGCAAGATCAGCGATCATGCCCTGTATGCTGCGCCACGTGTCCTCTATGAGCGGTCCAGCGTTCTCTGTCGCAGGGGCCCTCAGCAGCTGCTCCAGCTTCTCTATATCGCTCTGGATCTTCTCAGCAGATTCCAGGAATTGGAGGTACTTCTCGATGAAAGTAATTCGCCTTTCTGTGATAAGATGAGTAGCTATATAATTTTTCTATTGTAAAATGTGTGGCAAGTAGAGAGAAAACTTATTCAATGCACCTGACAGTGATAAGTTTTAAATTATGTTATGGGAATAACACAATTGTCGAACTAACTCAATTTCCAAACAAACGATTATATTTGATAGGAGAAAATAATAATCCCATCAAACAATAACTGTTTGTACGGAAATAGAGTTAGTTCGGCAATTGGGTAATTCCCTACATTAAATGATGACGTAGTTAGACTCTTAAGACAAGTAAATTCAATATTTGTAAAACGTCAGAGCTTATTAAATCAAAAGGGGTAGAGGCACATCGCCTTCACTTCACGCCCCAATTAGGAAATCCATGTGAACCGGTGACGCGTGGTGCGAGCAGCATATAGCAATTATAAATACCAGCATCCAGCAATACCCTGCTAGGCTCAAGGCCCTCTAGACACAATTTCTCGGAAGCCTCGCTAGGCCACGCCGATGCTACAGAGACAGCGGTTAACATTTTCAGCGCTTTCTAGCCATGTTTCGTTGAGTCATTTTTATCTATTTGTGTCATCTAACGTTTATATAATATTTGTTAGCGCTTGAAAATGGTAGAAAACGAGTATCTGGGTTGCTATAAGTAACACCATGGATACACCGGCTTCATCATAGCGTCATGCTACATGTTGTTTTTTCTTCAAATTGCACAGATTTATTATCAGTCAGGTTTATTGTATAATGTTCATATACTCTCTTCCCGATCGTTCCCATCACAGGTTAGGTCATAGCTCTTGCGGCAGGTCATGATTGTAAGAAGAGCTGACACTGCAATCGCGAGCACTGCGAGACACTTCCCTAGGATGCCAGGCTATGGGTTAAAGGCTATGCTAGTAGTTATGGCTAACCTTACCATTTCGTACAACTTAAGTATTCCACGCATTTTCTGGGCAGCAAATCAAACAATATATTAAAAATACTAAAAAAAAACAGAAAAACTACAATTTATATCTTCCATAATGGCAATGCAGTATACTTTTTACTTTTCTTCAGCTGTCTGGAATGAAGTCATATCCTCACTAGTTGAAGCATTATACATACAGAATAACACCGCTTTCCATACATTAACAACTATCAAGGTCATGACCTTCATTCTATTCTTATCAGTGCAATAGAAATCCCTACACAGGAGACTGACCAAGCGTGTGGAGAATCGAGCGCCAGTGCTGCCTGACACTCGCCGCCTTGTCTTCACAATTCTTCTGCTCGTCAGCAGGCAAGTCGTCCTTCGCCTCCGCCAGGAGACGGTCGATCGCTTCTATATCGGCAGCCTTCGCCTGGGGAAGACAAGACCCATTATAATCACAGTCGTTATTGATTTGGAGAATTGATAAATACTTGCACAGCAACTATGGCTACCTAAAAGATTTTTGGACGATGTAGAGGTGGTTCCATGCACGTCACACGTCTTGAGTTGAGATATCGCTGCTGTTGCCGTCTGTCAAATTGTAGCTTATGACGAAGGGGGTCACCTGGGTCACCGGTGCTACACCGGTGACCCAGAATTAGTGATTACAGCCTGAGCCTGTACATTGTCTCTTGAGTACACTATCTCATAGTGTATCTAAAATCTACTTTGATAGCTCATTACAGTATAGTTACGTACTGTTTGATGATTGTTACGTAGTTTTATATATCGACTCGTATGAATAAAAATCAGAATAGATTATCTCAGTTCATATAAAACTTATGGGAGAGGCAAAGCCACGCCCGGGTATCGCTGCAATATCATTAGACGTGTAGTTAGTACAGGGCAATGAAGAAGCAGTCAACAGTATTATAATATCTAAGACGTCAATATCTATGGCTAGTCCTCATCGTATGAAGAAAACCGACGAAATAAAAAGTGGTGCACCCAAGAGTCACTAACGCATTACCTGTGTATCACTGACAAGCTGTTGGTGCAGGTGCAGGAAGTCCTGAGCAAGCCGTAGGGAGCCCCCAGGGTCCTGGTGTCCCTGCAAGAAGCCGTCACCCACCCGCACCAGCCACGACTCCAGCTGCGTCAGAAGGATATTCCGTTAAGATCTAGCATTGCAAACTCTCATACCGTGCAAACAGTATCACGTCCAGAGAGAGAGGCCATATTTTTCTATTTCTTTTCTTCTTTCACCGTATTTTCCACGTTGCTCAAGTGCCTGCCTCAACCTGTAAAACGCAGTTAACGCAGTGGCAGCGCCAAAGGGGGATGTGAAGAGGGCTGAGCCCCACCCTCCCAATAACAGCCAAACCCCCAATATCATTACCATTTAACCATCATACATCTTTACATGTATCGTAAAATCCTTCCACATTTCACTCCAGCTCCCCAATTCAGCCTCTCCAATGCACAATTTCTTGGTGCCGCCGCTGAGTTAATATGTATGGAAGAGTGGATACACAAATAATATCGGGCTACTAGCCTACTGAGGTCAATAACAGCTACTGCGCTCATGACAATAGTAAATTCCTCTAATGAACGCATCGTAACAACAGCACAAGTGCATCACAATAGCAAGACCCAACTCCCGTTTGGTCTCACCGAGTTGTGTAGCTCCAGGAACTCGTTGAGGCGCTGCGTCCTCTGCAGGTCCTGTTCGGTAGCGGCGGAGCAGAGGTCGCTGAAGGCAGAGCGGCGCTCCTCCAGTTCGGCCACAACACGACTCACTCCCTGGGGGGGAACATGTGCGAAAGTAAGGGGCAGCATTTGAAATGGGCACCAACTATTGTTTTTCAGAGGATGCAGAGTATTCAAGGACACAATCTGCGACAAGTGAAGACACAGGGTACGGTAATCCTAAAACATCCTTGTACTTCGTGTCGAAAAAGATAAATGGAGATAGTAGCTCGCCGTTCATGAACAAATTCAAGCGCACGGCATCATTGATTCTAAAAAAAAATATCGTGCATTGTTTTAGCCGTTGAACATCAGCGTTAGCTCCTGTATCAAGCGAGTACACAATTATAATGATAACGTACAGCATTAGCAGGCTGGTGGCGTCCGCCTGTGACTTCAATGATGGCGTAGCCCTCGTGCAGGGCAGGCTGCACGGCTTCTTCCACCACACCAAGGACTGTGGACAGTCGCTGCTGACGGACGTCGCTGGCACCTCCAGCCATCTGCACCTCGGCCTGCTCCAGCTTAGTCAGCGCCTGACAGGCACAACACAAGGACTTGAGTCAACCCATCCTTCAACCGCTTCCAAGAAATCATAGGAAACAGTCTTCGCTGACAAATGATTCCTTTCTTTAATATTGTGTCCGTGGATCACCTAGGAGATGGATACCACAACTGAAATACGGTACTAGATGGCCAACATATGAGAGCCAAGAAACAATTGAGTATATGTCTCTTAAATTCGATTTATTTCTACAATATAATCTAAGACCAACGCTGACTTTTACATACAACACCTTCACTCAATGCGCCGACATTCCCCACAGAAGGACTGCTGCTTGCTTTCTTCGTGATATCAAGCTATAGAAGAAGCTATTAAAATAGAAAATCAATAGCTTTCACATGCGCAACACATAGAGACAAGAGGTGCAGCATATCCTGCCGCCTCATGCACAGCGGCCTATCGGCACAGAGTCCTAACTCACGGTCTGGGCGAGGCGGAAGAAAAGGACCGTCTGTCGGAGGAGGGCGGTTCGAGTGTCGCAGGTCTCCAGCAGGGCAGTGGCTGCCTCCAGCACGTTGTAGGCGCGGGCCCGGGCCTCCACACCAGCGTAGTGGCCCGTGGACACCATCTGCTCGGCGGTGCTCACGTGCCGCACGCACACGTCCTGCAGGGCCTGCACACGC
>LQNS02278125.1:4737697-4772295 GCA_001587735.2 Parhyale hawaiensis | reverse complement strand
CACGTTGTAGGCGCGGGCCCGGGCCTCCACACCAGCGTAGTGGCCCGTGGACACCATCTGCTCGGCGGTGCTCACGTGCCGCACGCACACGTCCTGCAGGGCCTGCACACGCACACACCAAACCAAGTGTATCTATCAATCAGGGAAACTACGCTACTCGTTAGTCCCATATATCAGCCGCCAGTAATTTTTAACGCAAAAAAAAACACGCATTAAATGGAATCAAGTTCTTATTTACCCCCGCCTCGACTTCTGCTAACTAAACTCACTTCTCAGCACAAACACAAAATCTAGTGCCACCAACAATACGAGTTCGAAAACTAAATGCTAAAACAAACAATGAATGCATTTTAGCTCTATTACGAAAAATTAAATTAGCTCCCTAGCCTACTTATAAATAACGTATCGATAGAGCTTAGATAGATTCTTATAAGATGCAGTGAACAACTACGGGAGCCAAAAATAAAGCTAGAAAATATTCAGAAAAATTGGAAAGTATTTCGTTAAAGATGTACTAGTATTTCACGCGCTGCAAAAAATAGTAGTAATAGAGAAGATTTTACACACCTTCGCCTTCGTGTCCCTGGCCTGATGCTCGTGTAAGAAAACTTCAGCCTGCGTCTGGGAGTCGCCGAGGGTCTGGTGAGATGAGACCTCGTCTCTGAGGGTCTTCAGCGCCACCACAGTCTCCGTCAAGTCCTGACAGAGCAAGTGAACACACAGTTTTAGATGGCCCGTGTCAATAAAAGTATCGCAGACATTGCAAGGATTATGAGACTAACAGGCTAACCCAGGGGGCGGAGCCAAGCTGTAGTGCATCATGGGTAATGAGGCGGGTGACGTCATAAAGTTAAGGTACGGTAATTCGCAGCTAGTTTACATTGTTTCTCCATCATTTCATTTGGGCCTCCAGAGTGCCCTACATGTCCTACAAACATTATAGTTGTACAAAAATATATATCAAAGCATCTACGAACTATTTTAGCTATCTGAAGGATAAAATTTTATTATTATTTAGGTTGTTTTTTCTTAAGAGGCACGCACCCGGTCGGAGAGTGCAGGTAAAATGTTTGCCTAAGCTGTGCCGTCGCGTACGCGTCGTTAACATATCCGCCTCTTCAAATCATAGAAACTACAGCATCATTGGAAAAATTATAGATTTAACATTCACCAGTTTCAACAACATCGTTCCGTGAGACAGTTAAGGTAGGTATGTAGAATACGGTGGTAGTTTCTTTCTTTTTTTTTTTTTTGAAGTTAGTTAACGCGAGTCGGACGCCACCCTGCTGTTAGCCTATATTGCTGTAACGCGCGCATCGTATAGCAGCTGATGTTTTCTTCTAATTTTACCGAGCAATTGTATGGCTTCTGCGTATTCTATACAGACTTTTGCTTTAATATTACTTCGCCGGAAGGAAAGTAATTTTTTTTGTCCTTTAATGTTTTTCTAACCAATCGTGTTAAAAAGTTCTTCTATCTCGGCGTTCAATCGCTCGCATCTGAGTCAATTTTTGTTGCAGTGGTTTGAAATTATAGAGGAAAGCAGATCACTGGTAGAAGACGAAAATGAATCAAAAACATTGCGGTTTTCACTCATATAAATCCAGTTTTAGGATGCCATATTACTCTCGATAAAACTCATTTGATTTATTGCATTTTAAAGACGATAAACTTGGCTCTAAAAGTGTTTCTGATACATGCGGGCGTTTGCCGGTTGAATTCATCTGCTCTTTTACAAGCTTTTTAACCGACGTTCTTTCAAAATATTATCCTTCACAGAGCTTAATAAAAAAGATTGTAGTTTTGATAGACATTTTTGTGCAACTATAATGATTGTAGGACATGTAGGACACTCTGGAGGCTCAAATGAAATGATCAAGAAACAATGCAAAATAGCTACTGATAAACGTACTAGGTTTTTATGACGTCACTGCTTTGTACGTCCGCCGCCCGCTCGGCAGTGCGCCAAACTGTTTCCGTTAATCATCCTTGCAGACATTGTTGGTCGAAATAAAATGACTCAACCTAAATGATATGATGAATATGAAATTTATATTTTGTACCGGTTAAGTAAAAATTGATTTAAATCTACTAGCAAGCAATCCGATATTGCTATCTTCACTTCATTAAACTAGAGCACTCTGAGAACGCATACTTTCGCTAAGCAAAGCAACGGTTACGAAAAATTAAAATTGGTTCTGAGACTATGATTTTCTTCGTATCAACACCAAAATCTAATCATTTGTGCCCTTCAATTATGTTAACAGCCTCAGTCATTTTTTGAAGATCCGTTTATAACTTTTTGAGTTATGCTGCTAACAAGCATTATGACAAACATGAGTCAAACATACAAGCGAACACACCGATCTGCACCAAAATTTGATCATCTATGCCTGTTAACATTACTAACATCTCCTACAAATTTCATAAAGATCCATTCATTATTTTTTTAGTTATTGTGCTAACAAGCACAGAATTAAAAACAGTGACAAACGAACAAAGAAACGGATCGTTACAAATATTTGGTCATTTACTTTTCATAATATACCTAACAACTCATGTAAATTTCATAAAAATCCGTCCATAATTTCTTGAGTTAGGGCATTGAGAAAAATGAGGTAGCCAAACAAACGGATGGACGGATCTTCACCAAAAGTTAATCATTTGTTCCTCTTAACATACCTAACAATCCCTGTAAATTTCGTCAAAATCGGTCCATAACTGTTTGAGTTATCTTGATGACAGACAGAGACAAACCCAACAAAAATATAACCTCCTTGGCGGAGGTAAATATACATAGATAGTACCAGTAACTTATTATTATTATTATATTGAGTAGTTTTAGTCTCCGTCTCCACAGCAATGGCGATCTAACAGAGGAAGAAGCAAGGGACACATAGTGTGACGATAGACACGTGGAACCCATGCATGAGGGTGTTCCCACACAGGATCAACGCGCATGGGAACAGCAAGTCGGGAAAGAAGAGCAAGAACAGATTGAAGAAAGATCAGTAGGAGTAAAAGATGGGAAGGAAGCAAAGTGGGCACGAAAGACAGCCGTCCCGNGGAAATCATGCTGCGATCAATTCTCACCACTGATCACGGTTGATTGCTATCAGAATCACGTCAAAATGCGGTCACAAAAACGCGCGAATCATGAGCGATCAGGGGGAATCATCCTCTCGGTGGTCACAAAAAGACGCCTCTAATAGAGCGGCAGTGCGCCAAACTGTTTCCGTTAATCATCCCTGCAGACATCGTTGGTTGAAATAAAATGACTCAACCTGAATGACATGATAATATGAAATTTATATTTTGTACCGGTTAACTAAAAATTGAATCAATTCTACTAGCAAGCAATCCGACATTGTTATCTTCACTTCATTAAACTAGAGCACTCTGAGAGCGCATACCTTCGCCAAGCAAGGCAACGGTTACGGAAAATTAAAATAGGTTCCGAGACTATGATTTTCTTCGTATCAACACCAAAATCCAATTATTTGTGCCCTACAATAGTGTTAACAGCTTCAGAATTTTTTTTTGAAGATCCGTTTATAACTTTTTGAGTTATGCTGCTAAAAAGCATTATGACAATCATGAGTCAAACATAGAAACGAACAAACCGATCAGCGCCAAAATTTGATCATTTTTGGCTGTTGACATTACTAACATCTCCTACAAATTTCAAAAGTTTCATTCATTATTTTTTGAGTTATTGTGCTAACAAGCATAACATTAAAACCCGTGACAAAAGAATGAAGGAACGTATCGTTACAAAAATTTGGTCATTTACTCTTCATAATATGCCTTACAACTCATGTAAATTTCGTAAAAATCCGTCCATAATTTCTTGAGTTATAGCATTGAGAAAAATGGGGCAGCCAAACAAACGGATGGACGGATCTTCACCAAAAGTTGATCATCTGTTCCTCTTAACATACTTAACAATCCCTGTATATTTCGTCAAAATCGGTCCATAACTTTTTGAGTTATCTTGATGACAGACAGACAGAAAGACAGAGAGACAAACCCGACAAAAACATAACCTCCTTGGAGGAGGTAAATAAACATAGATAGTACCAGTAACTTGTTGATGGATGGATATACCTGGTAGAGGAGGGCCAGGGCGAGGCACTGCTCCAGGTGGTGTCGGCGAGTGGCGAAGAGACTGTCCAGGAAGCGGCGACGGTCGTGCAGAGCCTCCAGCTGGTGCTCCACTTGACTGCACGCTGTTGACAGGACGCAGTTTTCAANGGTAGAGGAGGGCCAGGGCGAGGCACTGCTCCAGGTGGTGTCGGCGAGTGGCGAAGAGACTGTCCAGGAAGCGGCGACGGTCGTGCAGAGCCTCCAGCTGGTGCTCCACTTGACTGCACGCTGTTGACAGGACGCAGTTTTCAACGCATTTTGATAACTAAGCAGATTATAACTAGAGCTGCCCTCTGCCAGCACAGACTGACGCCAAGCAGTAGGAAGGAATGGTAGATGAATGGACTGACGGATCACTATCATCAAAATGTAATCATCTCACAATTCCTGAAATTTTCACGAAGATTCGCCTTTATATTTTTTGAGCTATGTTGCTAAAAGACAGAGAAACAAATATACAAACAGACCCAAAGAAGAACATAGCCTCCTCGGCGCAGGCAATTAAATTTTCGCGCAGCGTATCTAGCTATATATATTAGGTATTGGAAATGATTGCGAAGTCGAAGATTTTTCGATGCCATGACGTAGGATTCGGACACTTGCCAGTTCCAAGAGTCGGAAGTCGACTCTTTAATCTTCAACCGCCATGCAAACTATTTGGTTCAATTTCATATAGTTATATTTTTCATCAAAATAGATTTTTAACTGGAGTAAAAATAACAAATGTGGAGTCTTACCGAAATCAATGTTGGTTCTGATGTGCTGAGGGCGCGAGTCCATGGTAGCTCCCTCCTGCAGGAGGCCCTTGATACGCGACAGCAGCACCTGCCCCTCCTGCAGCGTGTGCATGGACGCCTCGAGCACGTGCCGCTTGTGGTCGTGCAGGGCACTGATGAGCTCCCTGCAGGCCTCTACTTCGGTGGGCAGAAGGTTGTCTGTGTAGGCCTTCTCGGCGGCGTCCATCGCACTCGAGTACTGCCCGGCGCGTCTGTGGAAACCGGATAGTGTCTCATTTTATTAATAATCTCAACAAGCACCGACAAGCCAGCCTACACCTGCACATGACTCAGAGAAAGAGATGTTTGTTTTATTCAACGCGCCAAATTTTACTCTTGTAAGCGATCTACTTAAAAACTAGTTTAACTTTAACCTAGCGGAACTTCACCGAATCTAGCTAAATTCAAACTAGTAGAACTCGTCGGTGGAATGCCAAAGCAGTATCTTGACACTCATGTGACTCACGTCTGGAAGGCAACAGCATGATCCAGCAAAGTTTTGCGCGTTTCCAGTTGCTGGTTAAGCTCCTTCCAGGCCAGACCGAGGGACTCAGCCATGGCGGCGTAGACTTCAGCCCTGGGCTTCTGGGTGGCGATCAGCTGATCCGCTTGATTCAGTAGATCTTCCACAGGACTCTGTTTGCTCTGCTCGCCATACAAATACGCTTCATATTGCCGCAGTTTACAAACAGACGAAGCAGTTATCTTTCACGTTAAAAAATACTAAGTATAGAAAAAAATTTGAACGATTAAATGTTTTCCTTTTTTGAAAAATCTATCCATACATACAATACGTACAAACGGGTGAAATAATTATCTTGCACGTTCAAAAACGCCACCTCTGAAAATTCACCAAAAATATATATAAAAGACGAAATTTTTCTCCCATTTGTGAGATCAAGAAAATATACGTCAGCCGAAGAGTCTTATTCTTAGCGATCGTCTGCACTGCACTGTAGGTCAGTCCTTTTGAAGTGAAATTGCAACTTAACTTAAAAGAGTCTGGTAAGTACCAGAGATGGTCTACAGAACAGTCTCGCCACTGTATATTTTATCCTTACGGTGCATCCACAACATTTTCAAAGAAGCATGCTCTCAAATTTACGTAGCTATGCGAGTCAGGAAACGCACCTGCAGCTTGGTGAGGACCTCAATGTGCGCCTGCTGCATGGCTGTGGACTCTTCCAGGTTGGTCCCCAGGTGCACCAGTCCAGGCGCCAGCTCCACGATGCGCAGCTCCAGCCATTCCGAGCTCTGCAACAGCAAAATATTAATCGATTAGATCGGATACATATAAGGCAATGGACAAATTAAAGGGCCAATATACAATGAATAGATGGAGCTTTCGTTTTGGTCTTCTCTGATGCACAGTACAGTCGACGCACAGCAGAGTAGACACAACAAGCCGCAGCCGACGGGATGAGTGCTTCATTACTCAACAGAACTTAAACTGAAGCACCGAAACACTAAATATAAATCATGCACTTGGTTCAGTTCACACACCGAACTTGAATGTATTCTGAAGCGTCTAACTCGGCGGTATCGTGGTGCTGTCAGACAGCTCGATGGCCACAGGGGCCGGAACGAACTGAAAGCGACAGGGACAAGATTATGTCGGGCTGTCGGAGGGGCACTTTTGGGGTGAGAAAGGCGGCTTCGAAGTAAGAGGGATACTTATGGGGGAGGGAGCAGGGATTCAATTGGAGTTTCATAGCTTTTCATGTAATTTAATGAACTGAGCGCCCCCCCAGCTTACGCAAATAAGCAGCAAATTCATGAACCGCATTCTCATGATATGAGACGCCACTGACCAGTGGTCCGTACGTGTCTGGGATATATTGAGATTACTTGTATTAAAGAGAGGGTTGCGACTTGGAAGGCAAACTTATATCAGTGACATTGTCATAGATTTCACTTAGATTTTTTGTAGATTTTTGGAATTCTCTCGATTCTAGATCTTTCTATCTTTCAGAAATACTGAACAAATGCATTTTTTCCTCTAGAAAAGGGGCACATGCACTCCCCACTTAAAATCCAAAGGGAAGGAGCGGAGCAATTTTCCTCCTTGCCCTCCCTATTATGGTGTTCCTGAAGAGGGCGGCGAGCAGATTGCCACACTCAGCTCTTATTGTAAAACTAGCAGCCCGAACAGTACGGTAATGAAATAATAGCAGAAAATAATTACTTCAAGGAATCCTCCGTTGTCTTTGCCCTCTTTGTGGTTTTGCTCTGAAGAATATCTCTTGCTGTTCTTTCATTTGACTCTCTACTAAATTTTCCCTCATAAGCTTAGAGCAAATAATGCTCTGCTGCGAGGAGAAAATGAAATTCGGTATCCATGCAAGAGCACCGATGAGCTCATGATTTCATCCTACAAAATACTGATAAGAGGACTGAAATCCTGATTTACCAAGCGAACAACCACCAACGAACGACTAACTGACTAACTAACCAACCAAGCAGCAACAAACTGTGAAGTATAGTGAGATAAAATTTTTCATATAATACCCCCAGCCCCTTCCCTTCAGATTCCCTCCCTCCTCGACCAAGTGTACCAAATGCGATTCAAGTGCCCGGTATTCCACACCTGACTGACTACGTAGACTTATCTCGTGAAATATTCAGCACCAGTTATTTTAAAGTGTGATCTCGAAGCCTTAGAAAGCAGATCAACGAGCACTTACAATACTCATCGAGACAAGGTGAAAGAAAGCCAGTCAAAGTTCTTTTGCTAGAGTATCGATTTCTTAAGAGACAAAACAACAATGCAACAAATAGATGGGAATGAAATGGAGACGAGCTCGAGCATCGGAGACTTAGAGTTGGCACGATCTCTTCCGATGCACGCGCTAATACAAATCAGCTGCAGACGCTGGCGCTGTTGCAGCGTACATTGCTCTGCAATTATCGCTGAAACTTTAGCAAGAGTTGCCACTTAACGCTGCACGACGGCAGCGGTCGCGGCCTCGAGACGGACTTGCATCGCTTTGAGAGAGGACTGCAAAAATAACAGCTTGTGTTTGCTGCGGGGCCAAGGCGCCTGGTGTTTGCTGCGGGGCCAAGGCGCCTGGTGTTTGCTGCGGGGCCAAGGCGCCTGTGTTTGCTGCGGGGCCAAGGCGCCTGGTGTTTGCTGCGGGGCCAAGGCGCCTGGTGTTTGCTGCGGGGCCAAGGCGCCTGGTGTTTGCTGCGGGGCCAAGGCGCCTGGTGTTTGCTGCGGGGCCAAGGCGCCTGTGTTTGCTGCGGAGCCAAGGCGCCTGGTGTTTGCTGCGGAGCCAAGGCGCCTGGTGTTTGCTGCGGGGCCAAGGCGCCTGTGTTTGCTGCGGAGCCAAGGCGCCTGGTGTTTGCTGCGGGGCCAAGGCGCCTGGTGATTGCTGTATCGCCAGGATGCCTGCTTGGTGTTTGCTGCGTGGCCACGGCGCCTGGTGTTTGCTGCGGGACCACGGCGCCTTGTGTTTGGTGGGGGCTAAGGCGCCTGGTTTTTGCTGCGGGACCAAGGTGCGTGATGTTTGCTGCGGGCTGAGGCGCCTGGTGTTCGCTGCGGGACCAAGACGTCTGGTGTTCACAACGGAGCCCAGGGGACGGATATACATTTTTGATTTAACGCACTCCAGAAGCAGCTTCAGCAACTCTCAATTAAAACCGATTCTTAAGCAATAATTAGCCCAAGTACCGTACTTTGTTTGGATGCGTGGATTCAGATTAACATTCTCGTCGAAAGTTAATATAACATATTCCACAGGGCTGAGCTTCCACTTGTCAATATTTTTTCAATATGGCATTACATATTTAGACCCGTGCTAATTTGTGGACAAACTGAAATGGATAACATGATGAAGGGACTTTTTAGGCTACTGCTGTTCGTGAGAATTTAGCCCCTTTGCATATACTGCTGCTACTTCGGGGTGACATACAGCGAGGCTCAGCGCGACTCAGGGCAGCGCGACTCGGAGCAGCGTGACTTGGGGCAGCGGGACTTGGGGCAGCGGGACTTGGGGCAGCGGAACTTGGGGCAGAGTGACTTGGGGCAGCGGGACTTGGGGCAGAGTGACTTGGGGCAGCGGGACTTGGGCAGCGGGACTTGGAGCAGCGGGACTTGGGGCAGCGGAACTTGGGGCAGAGTGACTTGGGGCAGCGTGACTCGGAGGAGCAGACAGCGGTGAGCAGCACCAGCTCTAAGGCCCAGATAGTTGCTCCAGCTGCAGGTGGTGTCACGCGACCTCAGGTGGTGCAGCCTCCTACCACCTCACCGCTGCACCATCTTGGCACTGGCAGCTGGTGCGCTCTGCCAACCTCACAGTGGCAACAGCCAGTGTCCGCTGGCGGGGACACCGCCGCTCAAATTGGACTCCCACAGACTCAGTGGGACAACCACAGCACCAACTGGTCCACCACATTTCCAGCGAGACAATACAGAACCAGTGGTGCCACCGCAGCTACAGTAAGGCAACCACAACACCATTGAGACAACCGCGGCACCATGGGGCCATCACACAATAATTGGCCTCACCCACGCCACAGTCGCTCTCTGTCCATCTCCCAAATATTTACACGAAGGCTTCCTCCCATACCTAAACAACTGTCTCGCGAGACCCTAGTTATGGCTCACATTAGCATCACCGGTACNGCCTGGTGTTTGCTGGGTGGCCACGGCGCCTGGTGTTTGCTGCTGGGCCAAGGCGCCTGGTGTTTGCTGCGGGCTAAGGCGCCTGGTGTTTGCTGCGGGGCCAAGGCGCCTGGTGTTTGCTGTGAGGCCAAGGCGCCTGGTAGTTGCTGTATCGACAGGACGCTTTCTTGGTGTTTGCTGAGTGGCCACAGCACCTGGTGTTTGCTGCGGGGCCAAGGCGCCTGGTGTTTGCTGCGGGGCCAAGGCGCCTGGTGTGTGCTGTGGGGCCAAGGCGCCTGGTGTTTGCTGCGGGGCCAAGGCGCCTGGTGTTTGCTGCGGGTCCAAGGCGCCTGGTTATTGCTGTGTCGCCAGGACGCCTGCTTGGTGTTTGCTGCTGGGCCAAGGCGCCTGGTGTTTGCTGCGGGGCCAAGGTGCCTGGTGTTTGCTGCGGGGCCAAGGCGCCTGGTGTTTGCTGCGGAGCCAAGGCGCCTGGTGTTTGCGGCGGGGCCAAGGCGCCTGGTATTTGCTGCGGGGCCAAGGCGCCTGGTTGTTGCTGTGTCGCCAGGACGCCTGTTTGGTGTTTGCTGCGTGGCCAGAGCGCCTGGTGTTTGCTGCGGGACCAAGGCGCGTGATGTTTGCTGCGGGCTAAGGCGCCTGGTGTTTGCTGCGGGACCAAGGCGCGTGATGTTTGCTGCGGGCTAAGGCGCCTGGTGTTTGCTGCGGGACCAAGGCGCGTGATGTTTGCTGCGGGGCCACGGCGTCTGGTGTTTGCTTCGGGCTAAAGCGCCTGGTGTTTGCTGCGGGACCAAGGCGCGTGATGTTTGCTGCGGGGCCACGGCGCCTGGTGTTTGCTGCGGGCCAAGGCGCGTGATGTTTGTTGCGGGGCCAAGGCGCGTGATGTTTGCTGCGGGCTAAGGCGCTTGGTGTTTGCTGCGGGGCCAAGGCGCGTGATGTTTGCTGCGGGCTAAGGTGCCTATTGTTTGCTGAGGGACCAAGGCGCGTGATGTTTGCTGCGGGGCCACGGCGTCTGGTGTTTGCTTCGGGCTAAGGCGCCTGGTGTTTGCTGCGGGACCAAGGCGCGTGATGTTTGCTGCGGGGCCACGGCGCCTGGTGTTTGCTGCGGGGCCACGGTGTCTGGTGTTCACAACAGAGCCCAGAGGATGGGTATTCATTGTTGGGTAAACGCACTCCAGAAGCAGCTTCAGCAACTCTCAATTCCAACCGATTCTTAAGCAATAATTAGCCCAAGTACTTTGTTCGGATGCGTGGATTCATATTAACATTGTTGTCGGAAGTTAATATAAAGTATCCCGCAGGGCTGAGCTTGTACTTGTCAATATTTTGTCAATGTGGCATTATATAGACTCGTGCTAATTTGGGAACAAAATGAAATGGATAACGTGATGAAAGTACTTTTTTAAGCTACTGCTTTTCGTGAGAATTTAGCCCCTGCTGCTACTTCGGGGTGACATACAGCGAGACTCAGAGCGACTCAGGGCAGCGCGACTTGGAGCAGCGTGACTCGGGGCAGCGTAACCCGGAGGAGCAGACAGCGGTGAGCAGCACCAGCTCCAAGGCCCAGATAGTTGCTCCAGCTGCAGGTGGTGTCACGCGACCTCAGGTGGTGCAGCCTCCTACCACCTCACCGCTACACCATCTTGGCACTGGCAGCTGGTGCGCTCTGCCAACCTCACAGTGGCAACAGCAAGTGACCGCTGGCGGGGACACCGCCGCTCAAATTGGGCTCCCACAGACCCAGTGGGACAACCACAGCACCAACTGGTCCACAACATGTCCAGCGACACAATACAGCACCAGTGGGGCCACTACAGCTACAGTAAGGCAACCACAACACCAGTGAGACAACCACGGCACCATCGGGCCATCACACAATAATTGGCCTCACCCACGCCACAGTCGCTCTCTGTCCATCTCCCAAATATTTACACGAAGGCTTCCTCCCATACCTAAACAACTGTCTCGCGAGACCCTAGTTATGGCTCACATTAGCATCACCGGTACTAAACGGCACACACCGGGACTGTCTCACGAGACCTCAGTTACTGGTACAGCTCAGCATCGCCAGTAATAAACAGAATCATACAAATCCATTACTTCAGAGTAAAATTCTCCTTAAAATCTACCAGGACACAAAAACCAACATTTTCATGGATAATAGATGGGCTAAATTGCAACAATTTCCAGACTATAGACAGTCTTAGCTGAATGTAGCGTTTTTTCGGCCAGTTTACCTCTTTCACAAATAATATTATATATTTTACAAACTACCACAATGGGCTGGCGCAGCAAACGACAAGGTAACTCGGTCTCTTAACCAACATCGCAGGATATTATGTAGAAAGTTTCAAATCTCCGCACGTTGACAGATATGCTGACCAACAGATGTGCTATAGCGATCGAATGTTCACACGGTTCTAAGAATATAACATTTCATTACCGTTAAAAACGGTAGATTCGAGCGACAGTCGAGGTCTAACAATGAATAAAAGCATTCTCCTCGGTTTAGATCTGAGGAGAGAGCACGGCTGTGGGGAAATTCTAATGGGGGACCACAACATTTAGGCGGGGACGAAATGGTGACAATATTTGTGTTATTGCGTATATCTTCAGATAGAACCGCACGGCGCCACTGTCAAGGCCTCTTTTTTTTCGTTGTTTGTTTGTTCCATTTTTATTTTAATTGGAGACATAATTCTTTCTATCTTTTTACAACTGGTCCCTTGTAATAAGTTAACTATTCGTAAAACCAATCAATATTCAATCATATTTTCAATTCTTTCAAATTTAGCATACCAATCGAAGCAATTTTATGAATGGACCTCGACCCTTTACTTACGTTGCTACCTACATACCTACCGAGGCAGCCTCGCCAGACTCTAGTAAATTTACCGCTCCTCTCACCCCTCACTATTTCTATATATACTACAGGTATATAAATACCAGAGCCGGCTAGGTCTCACCGTAAAATCATATTCGCACCAACACTCACCCTTCAATTATTGACACGCTCCACTGAGTACCCACTTGTCCGTGTAATTTGGCAGCCGCTTAACTGCCTCGCTGACTGCTTCAGTAAATTTACTGCCGTTTTATGCATAAACTTAGGGCATAATTAGACGGCTAGTTAATTGTTAAATAATATACTCGGTGCAAGGGCTAACGTGGCTCCCGCACCCAGTTAACTACCAAGTAGACAATTGAATAATGTACCCAGTTGATTGTTGTACCCAGTGAGGAATTCACTCGATCTGTTGACTATATTTCAACATAAAATGCGCTCCAATAACTGCATCATTAATTAACTGTCGCTAAAAATCAGCTATATGAGCATTAATAATTTAGCTCACTAATGGAATAACTGACTCAACAGAGCACTTAGTCAACAGCTGCACTGACTGGCAGATGTTATATTTCACAAAGACCATCACTAACAGTATAGGCGGAAAAAGACGAACATATAAGACGTGAGGAAAACATCACCACTAGGCGCAAGAACATAACTATCGCCTCTTAAGATCTTTTCATGACCCACACGGGGGCGGAAGAGACCACTTCGGGAAGCGCTGCCCTATATAACATAACGAGATAATATATACATATACATTATAAGCTGATGTCACGACCCACAATATGTACAGTACGTGAGTAAGCGCAAGTGAGTGGGTGGGAATAAGAACTCAGGGCGAGCAGAGTGAGGTGCTGCATGGGTGTAGTGTGTCACACTCACGCAGCTGCTTGCGATATTCATGTAATAAATACCAATGTGAGTGACATGAAAATGTATGAAAAACTGTAGCGTTTCGCATACACGCTGCGGAGAGTTTGTCAGAATATTTTACCAGAGTCTGCTGCCCGCGAAATTCTGGGTGGATAATCAATCCCAGCAACATATTCGTAATAGTATACTGTCTTATAGTTTATAATAGGAACTTTTAGTGAAATGAAGTGATCCTCACGTTATGAACATTAAACTTCTAGTACATGGCAGCAAATTTTCAGTACATGACAGACAATTTTAAATGAATAACTCTAAATTCCCGGTAGACGGCAAATATAGCTACTAAAATATAGAAAATGTCTGTAAATTACAGTAGCATAAATAATCTCCTGCACAAAACACTCAACGTCTCATATCCAACAGTTACCGTAACGTTCAAATCATTCACTAGTAAATAGCTACTAAACACCGTTAAATAAGAGTAAATCTTCAGAAAATAAAAGTGGAGCAACAGTTAAAAACAGTGATGATAGACGTTCATGGTCATTTGCAGTTTGGTACACGACAGGGCGCTTTAGTTGCATTTCCCCTACCATGAGTGGCCAGCAGGTAGCGGCGTACCAAGAGCTGTACAATGTCCGCCGAACATGCGGTATCTGTACCATGATTGGCGGAAAGCGCCGGATATCTGCACTATGGCGGGACGGAAGTACCGTGTACCTGCACCATGACTGCCTGGTATGCGGTGGGTATCAGCACCTCGGCAAGTCAACAAGCGGTCGGTACGTGGACCTCGACAGGGAGCCTCGCACGGCACCAGTACAAACAAACATTGCCCAGCACACCGGCACCGTGCAGTGGGGGCACCTTCACCCATCCTCACCACCCATGAACCCATTGCCAGCCAACTTTATCCCTTGCCGGATAAGGAACCATGAAGTTATCCCTAGGAGAACGTTTTACAACCGCTCGGTGAAGGGTTAATGCTTTTTTACAAAACGCTATCGGGCCGGACATAAAGTTGAAAAAACGGTTATTCGAATTTACTGCAGCCTTCCGGCCCTTATGGCTCAAGCAACTGAACAGCAAGTGTAACGAATTTTTAGAACTCTAACGGTGTATCCAGTAACAAATCCAAATGCTTTGATCAACTTCATGACGTAAGTTGTGGTCCTAAGAAATATTCACATGACTGAAAAATGATTGCTTACAATTTTCATTAAAACTGTGATAGTAACACAGTATAATTCAGATACAAATTTCTATATACTGCAGCCAGAATCGGAGCCCTGGGGCCTCGAATATTTGAGCAATCGTGGCCCCGGGCCTACGCTATAGCGCAATGTAGCTGCAGAACAATAAAAATATACTTTTTCACGTGGATGTTGTGGCCATCATACGATAGCTTACACTCCACTAGGGTTCCCTGTACCTTGATACAAACAAGGGGAGTGAATTAACTACTGGCCAGATAAGTATGCAAATCAGGGCCTCGAGATTTTCTTCTGAAACTGAATGGTCAATTGCAACTGGTAGTCTAGAGGCTAGTACAGCTAGTCAACAATACAATCAGTCATCCTCGTGACTCGTGATAAGCTATTGATTTAGCATGCATAATTGCATTTACAATACATCGTTATTTCAGTTTGCAATGAATTATCGATAATAAAACGTAGAACCTGCGGTCGTCTGTCTCATTTGCATCAGAAAAATGTGAAAGTAATACCACGAAGGGAAGATGTCGTACGCCACGATGGCCCAGAGCTAATCGAAGCAGTTCCAAATACGACAGAGGAATGAATAGTAGAAGCCTGTGCGCGGACCGCCTCCATGACCTAGACGCGAAGAAAGTCCGGATCTCCTATTTGTCTGCTCAACATCAAGTTATGATCAACTAATATTGATCTCTTAGTGTCTAATGTACAGATTTGTGAAGATTCCAAATAGTGCAGTTTTTAGGAAAAGCGGTGTTTAATTCAGTTGATAATTGGATAACGAAACGCTATTGAGATAGGGTGTTAAGATATGCGTCTCCCCAAGGCTACGGTTTCAGCCCTACAGCGACGAGTGTCTCTTGCACCTATTTCGAGTGCTGCGAGCCCAAAGTACAAAAAACTCGAGCTTAGCTTGACGATTTCAGGTTGCGGGCTGAACATGCAGATTGAAGTTCCTAAACAGCACATGGCAGAATAATAGGAGAAGCAGTACAAAAATTGTGAACCGTTTTCCATGGTAGTTGTATCAACGAGCATCTTTACCGCAAGACGAGTTTGAATCACCCAATTTCGGTAAAGGTGTTAGGGATAGTCAGAAGTGAATGAAGGTACGGCATGACCTAGCCATTCATTACTCCCAAAATTTGGTCATGAGTGAAGTGCAGCAAAAAACACCGTCATGAGTCATAGTTCACATCTCCGTCCTCTTTATGGAAGACTTGGGCAGTGCGGCAACCTTGGCGGACCGCTGCCCTCATCGGCGAGATTTGAAAGTTGGTCGCACAGAGAGAACACAAACGTACTCGGAGTAGCCATGTACGGAAGGCGCAAGGTCGCTTCACGCGCGGCCCTCTGCCGTGCAGACATGATGACCATCAGCGGCAGATATGATGACTATAAGCGGCAGATAAGGTTGTCTTTTTGATATGATGGCTATACGTGGCAGATATACAGCTGTGCTGCAGATATGATAACGGTAACTTAAATTTAAAGTTGTCTTGTTCTTCTGATGACTATATTGAAAGTATTGATAAAGTATTATTTTTGGTATGATGACTATAAGCAGCATTGCTACTTAGAGTAGCTGATAGGTTTTTTTATATGGGTAATGATTAAAGTCGGCAGAATGGATTGTCTTTTTCATGTGATACTAAATACAAGTGGCAGATACCTACCTTGCTTGTTGATAGGACTACTCTAAAAGGGGGACATATGGTTGACTTGCCGACATAATGCATGTAGGCAGAAGATAGGGCTTGAATGGAGCTACATCTCTAATACTTTGCATATCTAGCCTATGATGAATTCGTAACTATACACTATTAAATCATCTGAGTCCCTACATCATAACATACACGAAACAATCAGATAAACGAAAGTTTTGTTCCCCTACAATGAGCACTGAAATTAATGTGAGCGAACTAATTTGGCAGCCTTCTACATAATATATCATGGAAAATTCTCATCCGTAGGACGCATGAGCTGGGGAAAGTATGAATGAGCCTCGCCCGCAGTAGCAGCTGAAGCGACGAACATCAGGAGCTACGGCAGTGAATTGCGAGTCATTGATTGGAATGAAGAGTGCAATGAAGCTAGGTACATGAACTGATTTGAGAATTCATGGACTGATCACAACATCCTAAAAGAATGTGAGCAAATGTAATTTATGTTTTCACCATGGTTTTCCCAATTGGGTGATCATAAAAAACTAAAAAAAGTGAGTCTCATCTACGAAAACATGTGAAAACGGCGAATTGTAACTCATCCCGTGACATTTTAGGTCAACAACCGTGCTCGATAATATAATGCTACACTGAAACCAATATACCCTGAAAATCAGACTTTCGCAAGAGCAGTATAGAGCTATGGGGAAGTAAGTATAAATCTCCAGAAACCGNTTTAGGTCAACAACCGTGCTCGATAATATAATGCTACACTGAAACCAATATACCCTGAAAATCAGACTTTCGCAAGAGCAGTATAGAGCTATGGGGAAGTAAGTATAAATCTCCAGAAACCAATAATTTTGGAAAGGAAGTCGCAGTTAATTAGAAGGGGTTAGATCATACCTATAGGTGGCAATAAACGGACAAATAAATAGAGACAGGAAATAGCTTCCTAGTCGGAATACCAAACGGTATCACTACTGCAACTAGAGAAGCACTCCGAGAGCGCAGACCTCCGCCAAAGAATGAAATACTGACGAAAATTTCAAAATGGTTCAGAATCTAGTATTTCCTCTAAAACAACAAAATTTAGTCATCTGTTCCTTGTAACATCCTAAGAGCTCCTGTAAATTTCGCAAAGATGCGTCCATAACTTTTCAAGTTAGGTTAGGCAACAACAGAAAGAGAGACAAAGAGACAGATAGATGGATCGTCTAAAAATCCTACTAATTTATTCCTCGTGACGGTTTTATCACGGTTCCTATTAATTTCATTACGTCCGTCACTTTTTGAGCTACATATGTCGCTCTCAGATTAACAAAAAAAAAACAGAAACGAAACCCTGAAAAAACTTCCTTGGCGGAGGTAATGATTGTTGCGACCGCTGGCCGCAGTGCCTGTTGAAACAGGCAGGGCTAATGGCCGCAAGGCCTCTAAAGAGACCGAAAGGCAAAGAAAACAAGAAAAGTCCGCAAAAGGGCCGCGCCCATCTCTGCTGGCACGTCATGCCCTACATAAAATCTTCGACGTTTCGCGGTAGCACAAGTCTGCCTCCTACAGCCCTGAGCCGGCCGATAAGACCACCACTGGTCACTCGAGTACGGCCCGTCTGCTTAGCGTTGGAAGGATCGGCAGGCGCGGGAGCGGCAGCAGGAGATACGGAGCAAGGGCAGATCGCTTATTTCCTTTGCCACTTTGCCAGGTGCCATAAGAAATGAAAGGACGAAAGCTGTACAGCGCAGCAGAAAACGTGCTCAACGAGTCAACACCAAAACCCAATCAGAATTCGAGCGGTCCCAAGTGGTGATTCGCGGTTTTAGCTCCTATATAGGACGCCCCTGATTTCTGCTAGGCCATTGTTGATAAAGGATCCGAAGAAGAAGGAGAAGAGTGGTTGCAGAAGGAATAATTGAGTCACTAGTCTGAAAAAAAGAATAGTGAATGTAGGGCTAGAGGCAAGAAATAAGTTGCTTGCATATCCAGTAATAGAGTTTAAGTTAAATAACTCTTGAACGTATGATATAATTTTGAGTCATCACTGAGCCTGAAGTGCCTCTCAAGTAACAGCATGCAGAGTAATAACAACCAAAGGAAAGAAATGACCCCGAAATGAACCGAATAATATTAGTGAGGAGTAGGCTAATACATCATATATGTAATAGCTTGAGAAACTAATTTCTCAAGCATGGGAATACGTAATTTCTTCCATGATACATGGAGATAGCAGAAGAAAATGGAACAAGTGAGAGGCGAAAATAAAATTGCAGCTCCTTAGAGAGAGAAAAAATCAGAATTTGCGACGCTGTGAAGAAAAAAACCGGAAATTATGGCGAGTACAAGAGGCATGTGAAACGGTATACGGAGTTATTGGTCGTTTCGGCAACTGCAAGTTAATCTGAGCTCATTCGTTTCAATTTATCGGGAACTTCTGTCACGTTTTCGGATTCGCTATACTAGGATTGAGATTACCGTATGCGTTAATACCAAATCGATTACCTTTGGCACGACCGAAAACTCAAGTCTTCCCCATATAGTGGTGTTTTCGGCCGTCTCAAGAGCAATCAAGATGTGAGTAACACCTAAGTGCAGCGCGATCCGGAGTGGCAAAATTAACGTACATATGCCTGCGTAAAAATCTGATAAAGTTAACGCTATAATATGCCTCGCAACACCACACGTTGATACTTGAAGCATAGTGTCTCAGAACAGGCAGGAAACCGAGAATAATATTACAAGGCGCAATAATAGAAGTACCGGTAATTAGGCTACTGTAATATGAAAAAAAATATGGGAAGAACATGCAAAATATATAACAGACAAAGACAGACCATATAAAGATATGGGAGACAGTAGCAATGAATCAATATGATATGTGTTCAAAGAGCAAGTGAGATACCTATAGAGATTGGATGAAACATGGATAAACTTGGTAAACGTCGAAAGACATTACGATCGAGAGTGCAGAGCGCAGTCGACAGTAATTGTAAGGGTGCTCAGTACACCTGTGAAAAATTTAGAGATTGTGGTTAAATAAAAAAAATGAGAAGCGGAATAGTGGATAGATCGATTAAAGGTGTAAGCGAAAAAGACGAGACCAAGAACAGAAATAAATAAAATTTGTAGAAGACAGAGGAGATTATAAACGTATAGAAGCGCGTTGGACAAAAGAACAAAAGCGAAACATAGCTAATAGGGATCATTGTGCTGCACAAAAGAATTTCCGAAATACTACAAAATAATTAGAAAAATGAAAGTTATAAACTTAACTTACATGACAACTGGCTAGTTATCAGAGCTGGAGCAATAATTAATAAAAAATGAAGCAGAAGCAAATATGACAAATTTCGAATTCTCAATATGGTAAATACACCTAAGAAGCATGTAAAAAATCAAGATAAGTAAAACAAGAGCTCATTAGGTAAACATAGACAAAAAAAAACAAAAGTCTGTACTTTTAATGTCATTCATAGGTAATAGTGTGTTTCGAAACCTTCACCTACCGGTATTTCTTTAAGGATTTATGTATCTAACAACTCGAGTGAAAAAGTAACCGAATGATACGCTGCAGTAGCAGTGGATGCAACTATAACCCTATACTCCCAAATACCATACGGTATATTCTAGTATCGTTTACGCTTTATTTGATCCCCCATCGAAATCATAAATAGGTCTCAGGGTAGACTGACAAAACTACAAAAAAATATTTATTCATTATAGCATAGGAGCCTTTACCAAGAAGAAAAAAAACGCTGTTCGTGGTGAAGTAATTTGTATATTTATCAACAGTTGGTATAAGAAATGACGATAATCACTGATTCTTTAGGGCAGCACGATGGCATAAATATATATATATATATTTACCTTTGTAAACTTGGCTCCCACCCAAGATAAACTGTGCACTCGTGAAATTGCGTTTCTTGCGATATAAATTTAATCCTTGCGTCATCAACAACAACTGTTTAAATTCCTTGGTTAATCATAGGTAATTAAATTGAAATATACCGAATTAGCCTTTGGAAGCACAATTAGTCGACTCTCCAGTACATAGTTGGCTAATCTACGACTTTATGAGTCACAAAACCAGGTTTTGTTTAAATCCCAAACAAAAACCCGCTCAGATTTGAATACTGTATTTGGGTGTAAATTGATAAAAATTTAGCTGGAAGTAATCTAGGCATTAAAGCTTTAATAGTTACAAATAAAACACAGTAGAGATTTAAAAAGCACCTTTTTCTAATAAGTAAATCAGCAGACGCTTGAAACAATCTTTATCCCTGCATGCAAAGTTAATATGTAGTTACCAATAAACCAATTAAAGTAAATTCACTCCATGCATAGCTACACTTGGAGTTGATTGACGAAGACCTCATCCACTCAAAACAATAAAAAAATTTCTTTTTTTTTTCACTACATGCTCGTAAAGTGATCCGGTACAGTCGTTCAGAGATCTGTGCCAGTGAGCAGCGATTGAACGAAGATCACAGCTGCCGCGGGACTATCAGTTCACGTATCTCCACACATGTTCGGTTGTGGCGCCTTGCCACGCCCGCACGAGCTAGCGTTACACCCCAGCACGCCAGCTTCAAACCAACATGTGTGTTAACCTTTTACCTAGCCACTCGGTTCTTCGTAAAGAAAACGCCCTAGGTAAAATAATAGCTAAAATTTTTAACCGGACAGATTTGGCTGCGAAGAACAAAGAAGAAATTCTCCATATCAAACGCAGCTCGCTTATAAACTTTATACCGGTACGTCTTGGCATGAAACTGAGATTGTATCAAAGTGAGGCTGTTGACGCTAAGCCAAGAGAAAAACTTTGTTCTTTGTTTTCTTATACGTAATCACTAATCAAATATTACTGATTAAAGTTGTGACGTATTGTTGTATTAACTAGATATTGCTCTCAGTCAAATGCGATCTTTTACGTTCAAAAGAAAGTATTTTATATACTGGCTCATTTCTAAGCCTATTCACTAACTTTATGGAAGAGGCTTCTAGATGGAGACACGTCAAAGTTTCCATAGGACGCAAGAAGCGCTGCTTTTAAAAATTGTAAGTTAAAATGATGTCAGGAGATTCCTTGAGTACCTACCAAAGCGAAAATGTCCTTTTGATAAAACAATCAAATGGATGGTACGAGTAAATGTCAGTAGCGAGAGGGTTAAACCAAAAGCACATGGCACAAGCAGGAGCACAATAGCACATGCCACACCCACACGACCTTACAACACCCACCTGCAGCAGCGCGAGTACCACTTTGGTGTTGCCAGACTGTACGGCAATGGTACTGATAGTGGTAGTAGAAGCAGGGGTACTTGAGGTCACGGAGGTACCAGAAGCACGGGAGATAGCCTCCTGAGATGGTCCCCGTTCCCCACCACCATCACTGCTGTCTCCCCCTCCTACAGAAGGTGGGGCAGCCGCAGGGGCGCCTGTATCCGACATGGTGTCTGTCGGAGAGGCCCCCTCCTTATCGCTCCAGGGGTCGTCACTATCGCGTTCTTGTGTATCGTTAGAACAAGGAAGCACAAACTGAGCCGGACCCGCACAGGGCTCGTCACTAATATCTTGAGAACTCTCTTCGAATGTACTTTGATGTTGGCACTGAGGACTCGATACGTCGCTAACACTTCCCTTCAGCTGCTGCTGCCGAGTAAGACACACCACACTTCAGAACATCGCAGCCAAAAGCTTCCTCCACCTCCCACTCGCTACCCTCGACTAAATATACCTTAGAGGGAAAGCCACACGACCCTCCTTTCCTTGCTCGTGAGCAACTATGTTTGTGTGTGCGTGCGTGTATAGGTATAGGTGTGTGTGGGCCTGTGTACCAGTCGTACAAACTTACTTCTAACGAACTGGGGCAATGCTCGGGCTTAACTTATATTTAGCTACGGTTCTGTAAAGTCGACACTAATATCGGAATAGATGCAGTAGAGCATCATTTTCAAATATATTTCCATTTCCAACAAGTCAAAACACTTTCTTCGACATAGAATGTAGAGAGTCCATTGAAATGAAATTGATATAAGTCGGAAAGGATGCCACACAGCTAGTTTAATTCAGAAATAGTAGGTGCAAATAAAGCCTGTGATCAGGGACAACAGAGATTTCGTACACAAATCCCGAGTACGGGAATGATATCGGAATCAATCATTAACACGAAGGAACTATATTCGCTTATTATATTACCTCCGCAAGGAGGTTATGTTTTCATCGAGTTTGCCTGTCTCTCGGTTTCTCTCTGACTGTCAGCAAGATAACTCAAAAAATTACAGACGGATCTTGGTGAAATTTCCAGATATTTATAGGTATGTTATGAAGAACAGATGATTAAATTTTGGTGAAGATATGTCTGTCTGCTTGTTTGTTTGTCTACCTCTTTTTTCTTTGTGCTATAACCCAAAAAATTATCTATGGATTTTTATGAAAATTACATGAGTTCTATCGTATAATACGAGGAGCAAACGATAAAATTTTTGTGATGATCCGTTAGTTCGTTTATTAGTTTCTGTGTTTGATTTTTTGTTTGTTAGCAAAATAACTAACAAATTTACTAACGGATAGTTATGAAATTGACAGGAATTGTTAAGAATGATGAAAGACATAAACGATTAAAGTTTGGTATTTACCAATCTTTTTTTTTCTTGTTTGTTTGTTTGTTTGTTTGTTTGTTTGTTTCAGAGCTTGTACCGGCAGTAGATTCATCTACCAAATTATTGAATCTTTACCGAATCTTCTACCGATACAGAATGGATCTACCGCATGACTTTCTTCAGTTGATTTGAATTACCCGCACCGACAAAAGAATCTTCTACCACTCTTTGACCCATCGTCCTTCCTGGAAGACATTAGAAAAATCCCATTGATTTTCGTTCAGTTGAGAATTTTCACGCTGTATTGCACTTCACTGAAGAGAAGAGACGTTGCGCTCCGATAAATGGGCGCAGTGTGTCCTAATAATTCGCTCACTCAACTGTCACGTGCTTCCGAGCTTAGTGGAGCGTGAACTGCCAGAGGGTGATGCAGTTAAATGCTTGAAATAGGCATTCTATGGGCTCTAGAATGTATTAAAATGCTTTTAAATATGTTTTTATATTCGTGTATGAGGGCAGCAAATCATTCCGTAAACATGTTTCGTTGAAAGAAAGATGACACAATATTTTGACCTTCTTCTTTTTTAGCCTTTCGAGGGTTCTGAACTTTAATCTACCACACCGATATACCGAGTAATTCGGTAGATATTTTGGAAATCCACCGAAGTACCGTACCGAACCGAATGGCTCGTTTTCATCTACCGAATACCGATACCGACGGTAGAAGAAAATGTATCGAATCCCAGCTCTGGTTTGTTTGTGTCTTTGATTAATATTTGTCGGAATGTTTGTTCGCAGAATAACTCGAAAAGTTATAAACGGATCTTCGAGTAAATTATAGAAGCTGTTATTACTGTCAAAAGACACAAATTATTGGATTATTGTGCTGATACAAAGGAAATCATAGTTTCAGAATCAATTTGAATGTTCCGTTACCGTTGCCTTGCTTGGCGGAGGTAAAGGCTTTCAGAGTACGCTAGTTGTTATATAAGTAACCGGTAGTTTAAGCCCCCTCTCCCTGCTCTAGCTTAATTAACTGCTGTAAGTAGGAAAATGAAGAGATATATAGAATGACATGAAAGCGTGGAATCCATGCACGAGGGTGTTCTCACACAGGATCATTGCGCATGAGTACAGCAAGCTTCCAACAACTGGGAAAACTTTGATGGCTGTAGCTACAGTGAGAGTCAATCCCTCCCTAACAACAAACGAATATCCTAATCTTGTTAATGCGCATGAAAGTAATTATCTCTCGCGTACGTGCAGCTTTAAACGAATGTGAAGAACCACGATGCTACGATTCGGCTGCATGTCAGAGGCGCCACTATACCGTGGGTTATTCAGGCGATAAATTTTGTACTGACGCAAAAACGGAATAATTCGAAATAGACCCCAGAACTCCGTGGCCCACGTCGTATTCAGAGGCGTGAATATGCGTGGCAACGTTGGTAATAAATTTACTCATATTAATAGACACATATCACGGAGCTATATTTTAGTGCCATAGAAATGTGGCTTTAAATACAACCTCCGATAGCTTTATAAGATACGATAGCGAAAAACGGCCGGGATAATTTAACGCCCAAACACAGAGTTAGTTACGCAATTGGAAAACACTGACTCATTTACGTTTGAGTTTTGCGTGAAGATAAAAATAAAGTGTTCTACGACGTATTTCTTTTGAAAACCAAATTCTAATCCATACAGAAAACAGCCTCTTATTTCCGCACCCATGATAATTCGCGTGGAAGGTAATATACTGTATATGAGGAATAGTGTTCAGATATCCATTCAAGTGGAGACCATTACCAGTCATTGTGCTTATCCTAGCTGTAGCTCACTCCAGTCGAGCGCTCTGAATGAAACCATTAGGTTGAACTACAAAAAGCAGCACGGTGCATGGACTGGTTTGCAGCAGCAGCAGCAAGTGCTGGACAGCTGAGCTTAACCTTGGCTGTTCTGAATGCACCGCAGGCCGGCAATCATCGCACCTTATCAGGTCAGGGAGAATTTCTGGAAACATACACTCGCTGATGGACGCGCGATATCAAAGCCAGAGCGTTCGTTTTGAATAACAAATGCAACAGTCTGTTGTCCTTGTGCAAATTACATTCCGTGAACGTGTTACTGTGACTGTATAGCGCTAAATGGATATGTCTCAGTTAATTTGAGTTAAGATTAATGATGATTATAACGTGTTTGAGTCTTGTCTTACGTTGTGGTGCGTTAAAAAGACACCTGCCGTTCTATAAAAAGTTAGAAACAAATATTTATGGCGTACAAGTATATTTTAAAGCAACTAACTTTATTAGAGGTGAAAGATGGCTGAACACTGTCATTATAGTGCCATCTTTGCTATGTTCACAAGTGTATTGGACCAGAAGTGTACCAACTGCACATTCCACTGGTTCTACGGGAACCGTTGTAGCCCAACAGATAGAGCTAAAAACAAGAATACGCGAAGTTCCTGTTGCTGCTGTAAAACGTTTTACTCCAACCATACTTCAAATAGTATAACGATGTATGGTAACGGCACATATTCGTCATCATGATCAATGAAAAAGGAGCGGTATACAAGAAATTGGGCAACATGTAGCATAGCAATGATATTTCAGCAGCTCAATTGTGTTCTAGAAATTGTGAACATCAATTTTTAATTTAAGCGTAACGCGCGTTCGTCAGGTAGCTAATTACGGAAGGCGGTGCGTGAGACNCATAATGATCAATGAAAAAAGAGCGGTATACAAGAAATTGGGCAACATGTAGCATAGCAATGATATTTCAGCAGCTCAATTGTGTTCTAGAAATTGTGAACATCAATTTTTAATTTAAGCGTAACGCGCGTTCGTCAGGTAGCTAGCTAATTACGGAAGGCGGTGCGTGAGACCAGTTCCAGTGGAAAATGTCACTCGCACTATAACAGCACAGGTACAAAGGTGCAAAACGAGACACCATCATACCAGGTGATATAGTAGGGCTCATTTGGAAATTGGAAGAGGACGATTAGAGAATTTCATCCATGTTTTCAATGTGTTGGCATTAATCTACGATTACCTAGCTCTGCATAGGACATATCGGTGCGAAATAAATCGGTTTCTATTAAATAGACATAGCTCAATGATATTAGTTAATTGTCGCCATTTTGCAAGAACTGAATTTCCACTTTAAAAAAAGTATTAACATAGATCAAGTAATCGATAGATAAAAGTAGTACAACCAAAAACTAATTGTTGCACTTAGCTGCAACTCTGCTTTAAGAAGTTGCCGCGCTTACTGGAAAATTTTCATTAAGTTTAATTTGTGTCTACAATAAATTGACTTTAAACAGAGAATTTCGAAACTATGTTTATTGTGGTGCTATACACACAAGAAAATGTGTCCACAAATTAAACTTACGGCCATAGCTGGATATAGACTGCGTGAAGTACTCAACACCTAAACTCTGATAGCAGCTTAGTAAACGCAGAAAAAATGTTGGAAGGTGCGTACGTTATCCACGTACACTGTCAGTGAGTTACGGCTGAGCTCTTCGTCATTTCATTCAGAACAGAATTAACTACAACAAGTATCTTCCTCGTGGCATTCTACACGCTCTAGGATGAAGCTACCTATTTATTCTGGCAGTGCCTTCATGTGATGAAACTTAACCCAGGCATCTGATACCGTAATAAACTTACGAGCTATGATATTCGTATCAGGATCTATGAAGGTAACTTCAGCCAGTCACATTATTGACTCACTAAAGGCTAGCTAACACGATACCCTTCTGAACGTATTCTCTTAGTTTATCGTCCGAGTGCTCTCGTAATCCTTTCAAACACAGTAGTGTGTCTGCCAAAGGATTTGCTAAAATGTAATCCCTCAAAATCAGTTGGCTTCAGGAAATGATACCATATAGGGGAATTACCCATCACCGAAATAACTCTATTTCCGAACAAACAGTTGTTATTTGATGGGATTCTTATTTTCACCTAGTATCAAATATAACTGTTTGTTCGGCAATAGAGTTAGTTCGGCAATTGGGTAAATCCCATAGTATGGGGAAAAAAGTTCGTGGAATTGTGGAAATTTAAGTTTTCGTACGCTCCTGCAAAAAAGTGTTGCTCTCCCGAGTGTAGCGCTCTGCTCCGCACATTTATTCTAAAATCTTCGAGGCAAGTTTGATGCACTTGGATAGATAGAGGAGCAATTACTCATTTGAGCATGATCACCATGAAGACTTTTGTACCAAAGTCACTGGAAATTTGGTAGCATCAAATTTTCCGCTGTTTGCTGTCTGTGTTGTGAGTGGTAAATTGTGAGAAGTATATTGTGAGTAGTAAATTGCCATTCGAGTGAAGAGAGAACGAAGTCTAGAAACTTACTTAGAAAGGGAATTTGCGACTAACGACTTTAGTATTTTGATATTAACTAAAAAAATCGGGGTCTCCATCTCATCGTTGTCTCCATTTGTTATGCCCTGACTTGTGTCTTGTATCGCGGGTGGAGGGAGCTATAGCAGTCAAATCAACCAGTACCATATTTGACGCTGCTGGTTTCCTAATAACGCCAGGCAAGAAATGTTCTACGAACTTTTTGAATTCCTCTCGTAATGTTTTTTGTCTCTTCAAATTTGCAGTGAATCAAAACTCAGAAGACAGTGCACTCTTCTGCTATTGAGACGACACAGCTGTGTTTTCGAACAGAGTACCTACATTCAACAGACTTTTGTATCAACCAGTCTTAATTAATAACGTAGAATTTATACTACGTTTAATGCCGAAACTAATTGATTCTGTAGTCGCTAACTAGTGCCCACAACGACAAACGTGAACATAACCCATACGGTGATGGTGGTACTAGTGGGACGATAGTTGACTCTAGTCCGAAATTTAGCATTGAATCGGAACCGCCGTTGGCTGATACACCACATATACTCGTATTAATGCAATGATTCTCACTCATAGATCAATTGCTAAGGAGGGTTCACACGATGATCAAATACATAAGATAACCGACCGAATGTATCGTAGAGACCTCGCAACCACAGCTAGTGTGTCTGCAAGAATAGTAACCAATATTTTAGCTGTCAAATAAGTCTGCTCACCAGGTGGCACTAGTAAATTACTGCTTTTCTCTTCAAATTTAGATTGAATTAGAACTAGGAGATATTTGCCCTTACGAGCTATTTACACTGGCATAACAACGCGTTCGGACGTAGAGCTGCAGGAAACTCTTTCATTTGACTCTTGTGTGAACTCGAGTTTATGCTTCATTTTATTTAACTTTTCAAAATTAGCTCATACTCCAAGTTTAAGCCTGCCACAGCATGAGATGCGATCCAAAGAGAACAAGATAGAAGAAACACGCAACATGGGAAGAACAAACGGTGAGAAGAGCAAGGGCACAGATATATTACGGGAAGCGCATGGTACAAAAAATGAAAGGATGAAAGTGAGAACGAAGAAAAGACGTCCTGAAGATCTAGCTGGATGATGCATGGTGTGACTGTATTTGGGATCTTTCTTTAGCTGTGAGGTCTTGCTCCAACTATGGGGCGCAACTCCCATATCAGAGCACAAGCAAACTCTAGACTTGTCAAAGCTTACAGGAGCGAGTAAAATATACGAAGTAAAGTCTATGCGTGAAAACTGTTCGTAAATTGCGGCAACCGTTTTTCGAATCTCGATTATATTCCAACCTATTGGGTCCACAATATGAATTGTATGCTAACAATATTAGTAACACTTGCAAAATGTATCTAGCATGCGTGCAACATAACGTTATCAATATGTCCATCTTTTGTTCGGAGGTCAAGATTTTCGGCCGCCCACAATCACCAACTCACCTTCGCGCGGCACAAATTTCGGCAAGCTACCGTAGTGATTCCAATGATGTTGGAAAACATTGAACAAGATCATTCTTAAAACTGCACAAGTTTGCTTTTTGATTAATGTAGTAAATATGAAAATGTATTTTTATCCAACTTACCGAAAACAAAAATCAATTTTAACTGGATGTGTGATACCTATAGCTCGATTCTTAGCGTACCTATTCTGAGAGAACAACCTTCCTTGTTCACATAATTTCCGCATCCAACCTGACGTGATCGCGAGAAGTGAGTCCAGTGGAGTCTGGCGTGTTTTAAAAGAGTGTCGCTTTTTATTGGTGTTCGTTTTATTCATTGCGATCGACCTAGTGATCGCTCTAGTGTGGATGGGACTTTATTTGAATGATTGGGTTCTCTGGGATGCGACTCCCCTTAACCCAGCAGTACTAACCTAAGCTGTACGATACTCTACACCTACCAGGAAAAATATCAGGTTATTGTTCTGGGGTTAAGACTTTGCATTAAAGACATTGTGTTTGGGATTCATATAGCAACAAAGGTACCAAAGTAACGTATGGCAGTGTGTTATGTCAATAGAACGGTTCCACGATATAGTAGCTATACGTTTCACTGGTTTCGATGCATGATAGCCTTTATAAATTTAGTCACTACCTAAAAGACATCACCTTTTGTTTAAGTACAGCTTGTGCTGCAGCATATTCAGGGTTGCATAAAACTTTTCAATTCGTTTCATACAATTTTGTTCCTGCAAGACACTAAATTTAGGATGAGCGCTTCAAAGCTAAGAGCCAGTAGTGGTACGGCATGCAGGCTAATAGTACAAAAATTTATATTTGCAGGCGCCACGTTGCGGCTAAGTTAGGACTGCAGTGGCAGGCCGGTTGGACAGCAGCAGCAGCTAATGTCCCGCATGCCTCACGGTCCCCGAATTCTTCTTATAGCTCTGCAGTCACTGCAAGGGCAGCGGCTGCAGTAGTGATGGACGTCACAGAGCGCGTCACTACAGCACAAAGCAAACATAATCGTTACGCAATGCCATACGATAAAGACACACACACACACACACTGACTGCACTGTAGTCTTCTTGTGAGAAGTGTTTGTCCTTTCCTCCAAGTAATACAACAAACCACGGGCACAGTACCTAATTTCGCTCGCCAACAATAACTACACAACATCTGGCGTAAAAGGCACGCATGTGCTGCACTACACATTAGTAAGCTACGGCCGTACTGCAGCTGACGTTGACGACTTGCATTTCCAGGCAATGTTCGGTAAGTCGCGCTGCGAGTACATGGGCACCGGCGAGAGGAGCCGAGGCACCCACTGCAACTCTCACTCGCCGTCACAACTCCGACTGAACCACTGCCAAGAGGTAAGGTTGACTTCTCCCCAACGCCGCGCGACCTGAAGACCGTCGGGAGGTGACCATCTGACTTCGTCGTCGCCATCTCGCAGCCGCATCACAATGCGCCCGATGCCAGTGTTTACGAGCGAGACTGGGCGCAGTACCTCACCCGAGCTGCATTCAGCGTCGTGCAGAGAGAACTGGACATCTTTGCTAGAGCTGGAACTGGTTTCAACCTCGAACCTTACGCGCTCCGTACGTGCGCCATACGCAATGTTTGGCTTGGATAAATGCTACAATCGTTTGGCATCAACTATGCAGCTAAGTATTCAAATGTGATATTTCAATTGTAGTGAATATGCGAGTAGTAGTGAAAAAAAGCAATCGACAGCTGTAACAGCTGCTTTCTCCCAGGATCCACTGCGCGTACGCACCTTGTTCAATGACCAAATCCATTGACAATATCTAAAGCTAATACAATTTAGTGACAGAACGAGTACATACAGCACGCATGTAAATGATGATTGCTTCATGGGACAGGTTTGATAATTTGGACACTATAACTGTGCCTGAAAATATCGTTAGTAGCTAAGTTAGAGGTAAAACTGGAGACCAGAGTTATCAGGAAGCAAAGAATGCAACGGGAGGACTCAATAGGACTGAAATAAAACATAGCTATGACCGCCCGTAGCAAATTTACATCACATCGACGAGTCGAAGTGTTTTAGGTATGGGGCCTCAGACCTTCTTATATGGTTTTCTTGAACATATCATCGTATTTTTTCGATTGATTTCACTCAGTCTCCCGCTCAAGACTGGCCTGCTACTTGAGCTGCAAAATATCGAAAAATGTTGTCGCCAAGTACAGAAAGTTCGGGCAATAGGCTAACTGTTACTGTGGTTTCTCTCGCGTACAGAATTGGCTATAATGGTGCATATATTAGTTGGTAAGGAATAGATATATTCTGTGAAGAGTACTGGGAAGTGAATATGAAGTGTAAATAAGGTTTCAGTGAAGAAAAAGAAGTTAAATTGAGTCACCGAAAGGGAACAAATTCGGCGCTAGTGTTGTGATAGTTTCCACCAACATGCACTGCAATTTTCTATAGTTAATTGCTAAATAAGTGTATGTTATCTTTATTTATTTATATGCTAGAGATAAATTTTGCAACTTAAGACGATTTTTTCTGGTGAAATTAGTTAAAATACTCCTAGGCTGCTCAGCCATAGATTCGTCGATGATGACGTCACTTTTTGGTGCTAATTTTTCGTGAGTCCTCCCGTTACGCTCTCTGCTTCCTGAGCGTTATCATCATGAGACCCGAAGTGAATTCATCATAACACAATAATTCGTAATGACAAGAACAGCAAAGGAACAGACGCTAACCCCAAACCAGCCCTAAAAGTGATAATAAGAAGTTAAGGACGCAAAAATTCTTCATAAAAAAGTAACTGGAATCCAGGCGTTTTCAATGACGGACCACGCGAAAATATGGCCATAATAACCACGACGTATTGTTGCTTCGTAAAAAACAAAACGGAGACCGGGCGTATCGTCATAAATCCCACAGAAAGATAACACCAGTGATATTATTTTTCTCAGATTTAATTTTCCAATACGTGAAGGTATTCTGGTTTTAGTATGAGTATAAATCATTTCATGAAACGAGTTCGCTGCAAGAGGGTAATCAAATCATCTTTACGAATTATTTGTTGCATGTGACGGTGCCATACAACACAACAGATAATCTAACATTTTAAGCTTTACGCAGTAACACTAGCAAACTTGCCTATAATTACTGGTGCATGTTCTGTAAAAGCACAATTGGAAACACGTACAACCATGCGACTCCATATAAACCGGTACTTAATGACGATTTTGTTGTTAAGAAATGCACAGCTGGAGACCAGGCGACACTGCAATTACAGCAGAAGTCTGCCTGCAGTGTGACAGTCCCGATACTGCATCACACAGTCGCAACTGGATCGTCGCCGGCCGCGCCTCAGGCAAAACACCGTCAAGTGCAAGGTTGCTCAGAGGCGGCCCTTGCCTCCTGGCCACGTACCTCGCTGTAATGACGCCTTCTCCTGAGGTACTGGAAGTGTGCCGCCGTTTATTGCACAGCTCTGAAGCAGATGAAGAATCTTCAAGGTCACAGCTGCATGAGCTGCTTTTCTATTGCTCTATGAAAGTTGCTCGTAACTGAAGTACGGAGTAAGTTATACCGTGGCAAAAATGAAAACCTTCTGGAAGCGGATAGATGACCTTAGAATTACGTAAGTAAAAAAAAAATGAAAACGTGTTCATAGAACTTCTTTCATCTACTCGTGACACTAACAGATGAAAGTGAATAGTTATTTAGTGAGCGTCACGACACTGACAGCGTTTCGTTGAACTCAGCTACACTTTGAATTAGAAGCTAAGCTACACATAGGAAGGAAACAGTTCAGTTCTCCTCTGGGTGACTGTGTTCAGTGCACGATTCCTCCTAATCCCATGAAGTTTACGAGACACTTCATTTCATTAACAAGTTCTCTACGGAGTAGTGCAAAAGAAGGCGTCAGATTTACTGTAGAAGAATATAGAACGCTAGTACAGGACAGAGTTCGGTGGCTGAAAATAAAAGCATCTGTCCCCCTAAAGCACTGCTGTGATTGAAGAGCCGCCTGCCCTGCCACTCAGGGTTATGGCTAAAGAGTTCGATGATGTCATGCCACCTTCTGGTGCTGTCAAGAGACCTGTAGAGGGCCTGCAGGACCTGACAAACCGAGGGGTAGAACAGCCCTGCTGTGTGCTGTAGCACGTGCTGCTGTGCAGAGCTGTGCAGCATGGAGAGAGTCAGCACGAAAGGGAAAGTTAGACGCATGCACAGGTGCGGAGGGTACGTACACATGGAACTGAAACCGTGGTTGCTCGTAAGGCCAAACCTGTAGACACGGTATGCGTACCGTATGGAAAAAACGGTGAGGACATTTAGAGACCAGTCCACACAGTAGTTTTCTGTACTACGTTCATATCTGTCATCATTTGAATGCGTTGTTGCGTCTGTTTAAACAACAGAAAATTACATAGCCTTTTCAGTTGTAATTCAGGACAGACATGTGGAGCTTACCCAAACTTTGCTAGTAACACCTGCTTAGCTGACAGACTTGATGGTTAACTTATAGCGTGCAGCTGCACATACTTTGTACGTGAGGACGCGACGAAACATTCTGATGTTTTGAAGCGCGAACGTAGGGCAAAAGAGTAACGTGTGAACCGGACTTCCAAGTACCAGTCCAGTGACTACACAACTTGGTACACGTGCAGGCCACTGAAAGCTAAGCAAGTGATTCAATTTGAGTAGAATTTGACAAGGTAAGCGGTTTTTGGTTTCTTGTGCGTGTAGTCTTAATTAGCGCTTTCCCCACTATCTTCTCTATTCGTAATTGAGCTCAAATAAACGGAACGCTGAAACGATTCATAATGTTAAAAGAATTTTATCGTAATAATGTTTAGCTTTTTCTTAGATTTTCAATTGGTAATGGAAAGATTTAGGTGGATTCATGATAGAATGTAAATAATTAATGAAAGATATTGTTCTGGAACACCTTATTTGTAATTAGAATTCTTGCTCACTACTTAACAGAGATAAATAATATCCGACTAATGAACTCATGCATCAAAATGATAAAGTATTTGACAGCCTCAGGTGCATGGACTCCTAGTATAGATAAAGCAAGTATCAAGCGAAGCAGCATCGCTACCAAAAAATACTTGCGGTGCAGCAGTTAATTGCACAGCACCGAGCAAATGAGACTTACTTAGCCATCGTGTGTGGGTTGTTTGCAGTGCCGGTTATGGCAAAGAGTTTTTAGGGCAATTTTCTATTGGTAAGACCATTCAACCTTGACCAGCACCAGAGCGGGTGCCCGGCAGGCTGTGCGGAGCTAACACGACGCGAGATGAACTGTTCGTAAATGAGCCGGTCGAGCTTGAAAGCTGCCGAGAAACACAGCTCTTTGCCCCATCTCTGAAGAACCCTAAGGTTAGCAGCCATTGGAGAGAAGTAGGTACTGTAAAGGCGAAGACGGTGGTAGTGAGGGCGACCATAAGGCAGTCACCATAAGCAGGTCAAACGAGCGTGGATGGATGACACGACCTGGCTGTGCGCTCTGCCTAGCGCCTCTCTCAGGCCCATATCTTTCGGGCGCCTGTTCTTGTTCGTTCTCCGCATCCACCAAAAGTCTAACTAGCCTCAAAAATAATGAAACCTATACTGTGTTGCTTTCAACACTGGTCATTGTAACAGGTAAAGCACACAGTGTCGAGAAGGTTAAGCTGAGTCGTCCGTGGAATACAGGAACCAAAACAATTTTTAGCCGTCGATTCAGATGGAGCAGTTCGGGAATGAGCCCTTCCCAAATGGAAAGTCATGGTAAGTTGTCAACTCCGAAACTGCACTTATTAGAGCCGGAAAAGTTGGAGAATTGCAACAGGTGCATCGGCAGTGGGTGAGAGGTGACGGCGGGCAGGGAGCCGTTGGGGTGGTGGGTGGATGGGAGGGTGAAGGGAGCCAACAGAGCCATTCACTGCCAAGAGTGCCACAGGCGTGCCCTTTCGCAGCTGCCACCCAGCGAGGGTATCCCGTGCCACAGCTATTCTTGCCTCATGGACGTCAGTAGTTATACTGAGGCATAT
>LQNS02278125.1:4708180-4737541 GCA_001587735.2 Parhyale hawaiensis | reverse complement strand
GGTGGGTGGCTGGGAGGGTGAAGGGAGCCAACAGAGCCATTCACTGCCAAGAGTGCCACAGGCGTGCCCTTTCGCAGCTGCCACCCAGCGAGGGTATCCCGTGCCACAGCTATTCTTGCCTCATGGACGTCAGTAGTTATACCGGGGCACATCATACGTGTGCCTTTGTGCCAAATGTGCGTGTGATATGGGCACGCTTAGCGTGCATGTGATCCTCGGCATGCGCCGGCAGGTGATCCTTTAGCACTTATGTGATCCCACCCTTCGCATGATTTGATTGTCATCGTGTGAGGACATGGGATCCTAACCATATCATTTATGTGATTTTCGTCATATAGGTACTAACAAGTGATCGAGGGCCTTCTAGAGCACTTGATGTGATCCCATGCACTCTCAGCATGATCCTAATCCTGTACCAAGAAGTGATCCCCTTTTTAGCATGTACCTGATCTCCAGCATGTGAACCCGTCCTCGGTGCGAATGGTCTCCTATTCCTGCACCGGCAGCATCTCCCCCCCTGCAAGTGATCTGCTCGTTGAGCCAGTGGGCGAAAGTAATTGGTAGTTAATATATGACTGCGCCTTCAACTTCTTTTAGTTAATATAATTTAAAAAAGAAGTAAAATTTTAAAGGCTGCAAGACCTAGTTATGTGTACTGTTCTTGTATGAAAAATAGTTTACTTTCTTCCTCAAACGTAAAATGTCTGCTCTAACAGGAATGTATTTCCACAGCTATAATTAGTGAATGCTGGTTCTAAAGAAGATGCGCGTTGGATCCTGCGTAGTGGATCAAAAGTGAATTTTCAAGCACTCTGAGCAACTCTCTAGAGTCTGAAACTCGATCCGAAATGTCGAATCTACGCTTAGGATTGAAGTTCCCGACAAGTTAAAACTGATGGCATTAGATTATCTCGATCGAACAGTGCGAATCGAACATATCTTTAGCCTCTCACTTTGATCAATGAATGATATCCTAATCAGGATTGCAGCGTCGGAAGGCACGCATAAGGTCCGACTCCAACACCTGACACTGCTGTCTATCCAATTCAAACTCATTAAGATAATTAGCCTGTAGTGAGACACTTAACTCAGGACAATTATTATGCCGAAAACATGCGCATAAATAGACAAAGTATTTTTTATAGCTGCTTGAGAATTTGCTTCCTTTCCACCTGTGTGGCCTGAAATTTTGAATGAATTCATAAAAATAAATCATTATGTAATTAGCTTCTAGGAGTTGGAGTAAGACATTGCATTTCTATTCCGACTCTTAGAAAACAAGTGGGTTGCATACTCCGACTATATTACCTCCGACTTTTTACGACTCCGAGTCCGCAATTATGATGTAAATTACATATTAATTATTCCAATAATGAATTTATAAAGCTAATTGCGCTAAGGCAGTTTTGTAATTAATTGGGCAGGCTATATATATTACCTATCATAGTGCAACTGAAAATATCTATACGGAGAATACCAGTAATATTTAGAACATACTGTATATATGTTTAAAGTTCCGTATGATGCTAGAACTCCTAAGTGTGTACAAGCTAGCTACAGATAGCTATAAACATTGAGTCCAGTAACGTACGAGCAATGTATATCAGAAATTTAATTTTTTAAGTCTATTCTGCGTTGACAGTAACATTAGCGAAGACGTTTTAATGGAAGATACTCGCATAATTATCTACAGTAACACTTTAAAATCAATTGGTTGTTACAATTTAGAATACCACAAGCGTTTTCATGAGCTGTAGATGAAAGCAGAAGCGGGGGCGGTAATCGAGTACAAGTTGTTTTGGACGGGAGCAAAACAACACGCTAAATAAAGCAGCTGAACTCTTCCTTTCTTCCTACAAACCGTGAAAATTGCAATTTTTTCACGTTGTTTGAGTAAAGCTAGAAAGTGAACCAGCAACAGGCCTCCGAGACTCGACACTTGCTCAGCATGAGAATGTTCACGCTACATACACCGAAATATCCTGCAGTTCCGGCCGACCTTGGGATCGGCAGTTACCCTCTTTTATATTCAGAACAGCAAACGCGGTCACATGTGCAACGACGTCACCAAGAGAGGTAAGACGTTTACGCTTTACGAACAGGCTCTACGTCTGGTCATCGTGTAGTCTAAATTAAAGACAACCACCGTAAGTGTGCAATGTACCGTCTGGACTGAATGTACAGCGGTCTCTAAGTATACAATTAACAGTATGGGCTTCCACTCTAATATCTATCGGCAGCAACCATCCCATGAACCAAAGGAATCAGTATTATTAAGAAACATTAATTTTGCAAAGCCCAAAAGATTGGCTAAACTTTGTAAAAAGCAAGACCGTAAGCACGCGTGGGCCAAAGTATGGCCAGGTCTGGAAGGAGTTAGTGCGCTTCCCGAGTCCAAATAGGCTCGCACTTTGCCAGTCTATCTCTACCTGCCCATGAGCAGTCACGTTCTGCCTGAATGTCGGCAACTCTATATGGCATGGAAGTGCGCAGCAGGAACGAGAGAAGGTCTGGTACGGCACACAGCGAAGGATGCTTACTGGCTGTGCAAGACCATATTTCGTAATTACTTTGGCTGCACGCCCCACTTGTAGTACTTGCCTTAACCGATAATTACTTCTTCGACAGAATAAGGCAGAACACGAGGAATGAGGTGTGATAAAATGTCATGGGGAGGGAATACGTGCAGCGCATGCGGAGTGGGAGACAATGCCGTGGCGGCTACGACAGTAAACATGATGTAAAAGAAATACTACGTAATAAAATTACGAAAACTTAAACGAATGCATAGCAAGCATAAAGACACGCTTTGAAAACTCTAACGCGAAGCTTTAGATTCAGGGTGTAGGCCGACGCTGCCCAGAGCAGAAAAGAACCACAACATCTTTTCTTTAGATTGATGTACAGTACATGCGTGTGTCATCATAATACATTCCTAAAATATCTACATACAACACTAGAAGTCAAATATAATTAAGTAAAATGTACGAGTTCTACCATGCTGTCAACGATCTACGGTACTAGTCATTTCTGCCCAAAAGCACAATTCTGGTAGGTTCACATAGAACGTATTTTCCAATAAAACTAAATAATTCTATGAATGGTAAACTCGCTCTTGAAGTATACGACAGGACGAAATCATCGGAAGTATCAGTACGAGGAGATCTGGCCGAAGTGTGGCGGCAATCCATAGATCTTAGCAAAAAAAAAGTTTATAAAAGCGCATGACAAATTAGGGTGCATTTGAGAGGTCAAGCTCACTAATCATACTCGACTATCCATTGTACGCAAATGGAAGCAATGCTGCAAAGAATTAGAGACCGAGCTGACCAGCAAAAAATATCATTCGGTAATGCTATTGTGTCTCCTTATAATGCTGTGGCTCGATACCTAAAAAAAATAATAATAGTAGGAGCTAGTCCAAACCTTCTGACCTAGAACTACCAAATTTAGCCCGATAATCAACTATCGGAAAGAATGGGCCATAAGGGTTATGGCGATCATTCCTCCCACGAGATCTGAGGCCAACTCGGCCTCTCGGTAACTTTCACATGCAATGTGAAGGTGCAGGATATACCTGCGCGGTATACAAATGCAAAGTAAAAAAGAAACGCAAGGAGCCGGTGCTAGCGAACTCGTTGGTTCTGACCAACTGACATTAAATCGACATACCACGTTAGCCAATCATTAGAGTTCATCTTACAGTATATTTCTTAGCCGAATACAAAATATAGGCGCAAGCAATGAAAACTCACAGGAAACCACCAAATTACGTACGACCTGGTGGCATATCGAAATTTTCACAAGCATTTATCCGATGGCTCTATGGGCGGTTTCGGAAAAGGAAAATTCGACCATCGCCTCTCACTTTGGAAATTGGTTCTAGCCTATACTGGCTCTGTGCCAGAATTTGAGCTTTCCCTCTGTCACTGCAGCTGTGGTCAGTTTTAGGTTATCCCTTCAAGGTTTTACTCGAGACATCGCATAGTCAATTAACTGAATCGATTTCTGGATAATCCCGGGTAAGAACTGAGGTTATTGTAAATTCTCTTACGAAAATTGTAATTTCAGCAGCCTCATCGCCTGGGAAAGTTACGCATGAAATGCATTAATTTCATGAGCTTGAACTTGACCAGAACATAAGTCAGGAGCTTTGATTTCGATTTATGGGGACTTGGATTTCATCTGTTAACCGCAAACAGATTACTATTCAGACAGCACCGAGTTTGAAGCTTTTGCAATCTTGATCCAACATAGAGAAAACAACGCGTGCAGCTGTTATTCTGAACAAGTTGAAACTAATGAGATTTGCTTTCTTGCAAGAACTGCCACGTACACTCGATAATGATTTACTTTCATACAATGCTTGGTGACTAAACACATAATAAATGTAACTTTTATGCGCAGTCCAGCATGCAATGCTAACAAAAAAAAAGTCTCTACTGCATAACTCGTAACGTTTCAACTTTTTATAACTCTATTTACTAGACAATAGGCACAATGGTATGCTCATGGGTCATTCCATGCTGATGTCAATCTGAGGCTAAAATTTGAAAATTCCTGATAATTCACCAGAAGTAGCTTTTATTTTTATACCCATTTAATGCTGTAGTCCTTTACTTTAGGAATCTTAAAGACAACACAAATATATCTAACCAAATTTTGTAACACTCTGCCAAAGATGAACAACATTGTTTAAAACCTTTGATATAGTAAGTATAATGCAACACATTCAACTCATTATTTTCAATCGTACTAAGTAAACCTTATGCTTCGAAACTATGTTACGTATAGCGATTGCACTTGGAAGACAATTATAAATTTTTAATAGTTTTTTTAAATATTTATTATCGCAGTAAGTATATATATTGCATGTTCACATACAAAAATATCAATGTTAAACTGCGTTATAAGACCCTAGGACTACCTAATAATTGTGTAATTGATTTATTTATTTTATTTTTGGTAAACAATTCGCAGTGTAACGATCGTCACGATATTTTTGTAACGATCATCACGGCGCTTCTTTGGCTCCTGAGGGAAAATGGCAATTGCACCTAACAAAACCTATACACATTTGGATAGCCTAATCTTTCATCTATAACTCCCATATAAAGTATTCAGATATTTATTTGTACTTCCAGAGAGTCTTGCACTTTTGTAGCGCTAGGTCGCACTCAAAATTGCATCTGTGTAACGATCGTCACGGCCACTTTAAAAATAAATAGCTAAAACAAAAATAAACACGGAAAGTTAGAGATACTTCCATTAGCATTATTAAACACTGGTACTATTATGGTAAAAACCATATCAGGCTAATCATACAACTTTTAAGGTTATAGGCTGAAGTGACAACGGTTCGGCATCGCATCAATGGAGGCCCGGGTTCGATTCCCCGGACGGCACGCTACGGATTTACACTGCGTGGAGCACTCCAGCACCGAGAGGCCAGGCGATGCACGATGATCCTAAATTGACTCTCAGCACGGACTGCTTCTCCTGCTCTTCACAGTACTGGATCTTCAAAATTCTAGAATTAAGGCGAAAAGAAAACCTCGATAGGTGTATCTATTGTACCCTGTATACGAGATAATAAATGATTTTAATAAGTATGCTCCGAATGTAATGATCGTCATGATGGAATGACCCTCATCAACATCGCGTCAAGTTGTCGTTCACTTCATCAACAACCGAACCTGAATTCCTGTAGCAGGATTTACATCGAGTGTTTGTGACGTCACTTTGACGTCAGCGATAAAGCAACTCCGCACGTGAGCTGATGCTAGTCTCACTATTCCAAGTTATATTGTTAGGGATGAAAAGGGGTTCAATGAACGCTAAAACGCTCACAAATTATTTAACTCCACCTATCTGGAAGTGGGAGCCTTGGTCTGTCTAGTGTAGCTTTTTAATCTTATCTTATATTAGCTTTCAAGGCATGAAGGCTAATATGCATATATCGAAATTCACCTCAACCCTAACTCCTTTTCCCCTTCCCTAAATACGAGAAGAAAACATTAATTCACTAATGAGCGTACAAACATCCAGTCTAATTTACTTAGTTTTTATGGAACTTCTTTGGATTTTTAATTTGTTGAAACAGCTCTCTATAATGCCACTGAAATTCGCTTATCGTGGTTCAATAATTGCTGAAACTCATGCATATATATCACCCGTAAAATCTTGACGATAATGCTATAGTAGTTTATAGGATTTATTAAATTCATCAATTAAACTCGCAAATATAAGCCACTTCCTTATTTTTCACAAGCCAGCCTAAAAAAATTTGATATACGATATCCTCCAAATCTTGACCCCCAAAAACAATACTTTTAACGCATTCATAACAGAGAGCCTGACACGCTAGTCAAATGAACGAGTCTCGTCAGCTCCACGTCCGGGGTACTGTGTTCATTGAAAAAGCACAAGTGAACTTCCATATATTTTTGAGTTTCAATTCCCTCTATCGTAAGTTTAACGGGATTTCCAAAACTTAACTAACACCACTTACTGAGCAAACTTAACGGCTATTATTTTTACACGGTTTTGGAAAAACTCAAAACTGTGTTAATTCACGAGAGCTCAGCAAGACGTTCGGACCATTTGCTGAGGAATCTCGTTCTTTTGACTAGTGTGTGCAGGAAGCAAAGAATGCAACGGGAGGACTCAATAGGACTAAAATAAAACTTAGCCGTGACCGCACGTAGCAAATTTACATCACATCGACGAGTCGAAGTGTTTAGGTGTGGGACCTCAGGCCTTCGTATTTTTTTTTTTAACATATCATCGTATTTTTTCGATTTATATCATTCAATCTCCTGCTCATCACTGGCCAGCTACTTGAGCTGCAAATTAGCGAAAAATGTTGTCGCCAAATACAGAAAGTTCGGGCAATAGGCTACCTGTTACTGTGGTTTCTCTCGCGTACAGAATTGGCTATAATAGTGCTTATATTTGTTGGTAAGGAATATACATATTCTGTGAAGAGCAATGTAAACTAAATATGAAGTGTAAATAAGGCTTTAATCAAGAAAAAGAAGTTAAATCAGGTCGCCGAAAGGGAACAAATTCGGCGCTAGTGCTGTGAAAGTTTCCACCAGCATGCACTGCAGTTTTCTATAGATAATTACTAAATTAGCTATATATTATTTTAATTTATTTATACGCTAGAGATGAATTTTGCGATTTAAGACAATTTTCCTGGTTAAATTAGTTAAAATACTCCTAAGCTGCTCAGCCATAGATTCGTCGATGATGACGTCACTGTTTGGTGCTAATTTCTCGTGAGTCCTCCCGTTACGCTCTTTGCTTCCTGAGTGTGTGTATTAGCAATAATGTGGTCTTCGCATGATTCCAGCAGTTAGCGCTTCCAGTCCTATATTGCTAGTGCGTTATCAGCAAGGCCGTTGACTAGGATGGTCGTTTACTAATAAGATACGGAATCAAATTTAGAAGGAGGATGAAGTTAACAGCTACTTAATTAGCGTTACCTAGTACCAAGAAAGTAATGCACCAGGTAAAACTAGTACAAAGCACGTCATTGGCAATGTGACATTCTTCATGACCGGTAATATGCACAGTATAGCCACTGGTGCTTACATGCAGCATGTGTACCATAAAAATGTTTTGCATAAAAAATGTAAATAAATGTCAAAATTTAGCAAATGAATAACAGGCAGTAAGATAATTTCACAAATTCCATCACCCCTCCTCCAAAATAACTACATATCACATAGTAATGTAGCAACATACAGTGCATATACTTGTCCATATGGGTAGGTCCGTCGCCAGCAGGATTATCGTAAGTTTTTTAGACTTTATAGCATAACTGAATAAGCATTCGCTCGACACGCTAGCACTCACTGAAGATGAAACCACCAAAACTATCTCCTCAAATACAGAAAATATTATGGGCTTGCGTTAAAATATAATTTTTTAATGAAAATATATTATATTTAACCACCTTATGACCTTCATTACGTAATCACCCTCGTAAAAAAATGATCAAAGTTAACCCTAGCACAACTCAGCATCTTAACCTTGTGAACAGCAACGTTTATGTTCTACATGTGTTGATTAATATTTAAACAAGTCTGGGTGTCACGAGACACTCCCAAATGAAGCGGTAAACAATGGTCTCAATGCCCGAAACGCAGCTAAAAACTGTACTTCAGAGAGCCATTCACGGCTGACTTGAGCCCTTGCAGCCCCACATTGCCAAGCGCAGATCCTGGCTATGATCTGAGCTTGTGACAAAATAAATGGGATCGGGGCTGGACACTTACTGTAAGTTATTGTTCATATATACCCTGGGATACTTTACCTCTAAAGGACGCTGGGGGCGGACAATACCATACATTACTTTTCAGTAGATACCGGTATTGTATTTCGTTGTAACTCTCAAACGTACTTAAATGAGATATCTTGTATGCTTGTGTGTGAGATATCTTGTGTGTGTGCTAACTCTAGGTTAGGTCCAGGTATAACAGCGGCCTAGCCTACCTTATAGGTGCAAATTTTATGCATACCTAAAACCCGTGTAGGCCACTTACTATTCTGCCACCCTCCTTATATCAAGCCTATTAGAACTGAGTACGTTTGTATACCTCTAGCTTCTTGTGACATGACCACACACACACACACACACAATATGCCAAGTCACTAACGTAGCATATGATCAATGAAAGTGCTCCTGTAAATGGAAGCGAGTTATGAGGCCACGGAAAGTTCGTGTACACTTCCTCCTCCGTGAGCTTCAGGGCTCCTGCTGCCGTACCGCCGTGTCAGTAAGTCAGTAGAAAGCATGAAAAATTAAAAGAAATTAAATTAAAGTCTTTCCACCAACTGCTCGAACGTATGCACGAAAATTTAAGCTTAATTCCATTCACAGCGCATACAGTACTTGATGGCCCACTCGTTGCAAGTAGTTCCTACGTTCTATTGGAACTTTGATAGAATATAGTGACCTAAAAACAGCAACAAAAAATGATCATGGTAAGCCAAGCAATGCATTTATAGTAGCAAGAAAGACACATTCATCAACAGTCGACAAATGCTCGGTAATGCTGATGTACATAGGGCTGGTGAACCCTTCAACCCCACTGCAAATGAACGGTACGGTATTGGCTGCTGTCACCAAACAAAGTGAATTGGGAATCACTATTACAAAGAAACTACAACACAGCAGAGGCGCTTCTTTGTGACGAAGTTGTGTGCGTAAATACAACCACAAGTTGCATAAACGACCAAATTCATGTCTACGTGACGATTAAAAACGTGGTTGACGCACCGAGACTCGTTTTTGGTTGTGTTTACGACCACAACTCGCAACTTCATTTTGAGTGCGCTTATCGGTCTTGTTGTGACGTCACATTGTTTATTTACAAAGTGAAGTTGTTTGATTGGAGCAGAATTTGAATTTTTATGGGGGATAAAATGTGTTGTTTATGGTTATAGGTTACGTTAGGCTGAAATTTACACCAAAACCGCGTGATTAAAGACTGTCATTGTTTATAGAGAGGTACGGTTATTTGTTTGTTTACAATAAGATCTTGTCATGTTTATCGAGAGAGGGCGCTGAATACCATCTCATGTCCTTACGACTACTCTAGCTGCTCGTCAATTTAACCATAACTTTGTTTGGGGTTGCAAATTTTTGGTTGTTCACGGAGATACGCCTCAAGTTGACGAGAGTGTAAAAATGGCAAGCAAAGTACTGAGAGTCATCACAAGAAATTTTGAATACATGTCCAAGGACATCATCGTTCCCGTGTACAAAGCAGTAGTGCGGCCACACTTAGAATTTGCTATTCAATTCTGGTCGCCACATCTGTGTAAAGATATCGATAACATGGAAAGAGTCCAACGCAGGGCAACAAAATGATACCTCAGTTGCGAAACAAGCCATATGAATATCGCCAAAAAGAACTAGGTCTGATCTCTCTCGAGCAAAGACGTCTCATTGGGTAACTAATAGAAACATTCAAGTATTTGAATGGCTTCAACGCCATACCTGCAACGGGATTCTTTGAAAGAGACCTCAATGTTCGCTTGAGAAACAACGGTCAAAAACTCAAGCATAAAGCTCGAAGAACAACCTTTAAGTCAGCAGTTCTTTCCGTATTTCAAAGACAGCATTTGGAATAGACTCCCTTCCGATGTTGTTAGCGCGGAGTCAGTCAACGCGTTTAAAAATCGTCTTGACATACATTGGGAGAGATATCCTCCAGAGCAAAAAAAGAACTCCTCTTCCAGGAGTCGCAAACTCTTAACGGCCAAAGCTTCCGAGGCCACCTTAATCCGTCTTCTTCTAGCTCCCGCTCCAACTACATAATTTGACATCTCTAAGCTATGCATATCAGCGGCTCTTGATCGTGCTTGCGTGCATACATGATCGTCTCTTTGGCACGGATTCTTCCCCCTTTTTTCTCTTTTCTCAGTCCTCTACATCGTACTAACATAATGGCAATAGCTCTTTCAATCAGTTCCGGTGTCTCTTTGGGAATGTGCCTATTGGTTCGTCTACTGCCGCCTATCGAATCTAATCTAAACAGAAGCCATCGGTGGACAACAAAACCAATTTTGATCTGAGTATAAGAACAACAACGGATAAACAAAACAAGAATTAGTAAACAAAAAAGGAGACCAACCTCAGAAAGTTTTCCAATTATAACTATCAAGTCGACCAATCATCATATAAAACTTAACGTTTCGGGAATGCCTCCCATTTTCAGAAGTCTAAAATATCTACGGTAACCTAGCAAACTAAAACAGAATTCTTTTTATTATCAATATTGTGGGGAGCTGAGATGTTGTTCGGAGGAGGCCTAAAATGCAACTGACTGAAGCGAGCTCGGAGGGTCCAGATATCAACGTCTGTACAGTCAGAAGATAATGGGTCAGGCATGAACGGTGTGTAGAGGTACAGCCGAGGTCATAATGTTGCGGTTAGGTTTTGCTCTATGGATGTAGAGAGATTCCAGTGTTGTGAGTTCGAGTAGGGTAGAAAAGTCTATGATTGAGAAGTTTTTCGTGCTGATAGGATGATTATTTTGTTCAGCATGGAGACGGTGAGCAGAATGAGCAGGTTTTGCGAGTGGTCTGTTTATTTTGCTAGGTTACCGTAGATATTTTAGACTTCTGAAGATGGGAGGCATTCCCGAAACGTTACGTTTTATACGATGATTAGTCGACTTAGTATTTATAATTTAAAGAATTAATAACATCGGTGGAGCGGGGGCTGGGGGTGCTCGAGCAGGTGCTGTGACGTAATTGGAGCCAAGCGACTCATCACTGGCCAGCTTAGTGTAAAAAATTTTCACGCATTTCATTTCTTACACAAGGTCATTAATAAGTGTTCTGAATATTTTTTGTATCTTTCCAAATTTACAACGTGCTGCCATCATCTCTGTTAATATTTCTTTAGGAGGCATAGATTTGCATAATAGCGACATATGATAGGACCCGACGCGTAGCTTTAAGGTAACTTTAATAAAGGTAAATTATTTATAACAGAATAATCAATAAGATACCTTCGTTTAAATTATTATTCATTTGTTCAAATTTCTTTTCTGTTTCATTATTTCGTTGCAATAATTTATGATTATTGCAACTCGCCTGGAGGACTCACTTGTGAAAGCAAAGGAAAAAGTAATGAAGGAATTATACAGTACTTGGGCTTACGTAAATAAATAAATAAATAAATAATAAACAACAATAATTCAAGCTACAAAAACTAAGCTACGGATGTCAGTACTAACTTTAACATGGTCAGAACGAATGCACGTTGACTTGCCGTCCCAAGTGTCACAGGAGGTCAGTGTAGCGAGGTCCCTAATTTCCTAGTCGGAAGAAGATGGAGACAACAAAAATATGATTTTCTGTAAGCATTCCCGACCTCGGAAAGGCTTTTACGACGACTAGTACCACAGCAAGACAGTATCGTGTGCTGAACTATATAAACAGCTGAAATGGGGTGCAGAAGTCGACGCCTCGGTATCGGAACACAAACTGTCACTTCCACGTTGCAGAAGTAGCGGTAAACGTCTTAAGCACCGTTTCTAGATCTTTGATTGAATAAATCTTGTCAAGATCTACAACATTTCTTTTATGCAGTGTTGTAACTACTTGAAAATTATAGTATACACGTGTCTGAGTTTGTTTCCTTATATATTGGTCGACTCTGATGACGTCATATAATCTGGTGCTGGATACTTTTAATTATAAAACATCCACAATTATTTGTTTAACTTGCAGTCAATGATCTTATAAGCTGATTTTGGTGTTCAAAATTTCAGTGACTGTTTCCCACCATTGACCTACACTTACCAACTATATACTTTGTGTTTCTTGCTAACAACACGTTCCCTGCGCCGCCAAAATTATACTCCTTGATTGTGAGGGCTATGTTAACTAAGACGTGTTGTAATTACTATTTCTGGGTTACCGGTGCTACACCGGTGACCCCGCCGCTAGTGAATTGTGTCGTAATCATAATCCTAAGGCCGAGTTCACACGTCATTCAACTCAACGCGTTCACTCATCCACTTGTCCAAAAGTGTTACTCTACCCTACAAACAGGAGAAAAGTGCAGTGCTTTCTGAGCTTATTGTTCCCTCCCAATTTGAAGAGCTATCCGTAACTTGCCTTGTGAGACTTGCAGAGAAGACTTAGTTGCCTGTTAACATTTTAATAACTTTTTAAAGCGTACACAAATAATTCTGTTGACAACGACGTTACAAAACTTTCGAACGAGTGAGTGGACGCGTTGACATGAATGACCTGTGAACTAGGCCTAAAGGTGGCAACGACGATTGTGCCACAAGTTGTGGTTACGAAAAGGTCACCCCTCAAAAACCTAAATTACAAAAATAAAGGAATGGGAAAGATAATACAAAAGAGCAACGACTACACACCATACCATTAGAATAAGTAAATAAGTTAATTGGCTTCAAGCTTACGTCGATAAAATTAAAGTAAACCTTGATATTTATTATTGTTAAGTTTGCACCGCTCATCAATAGATGGCGCTCTCACAACCTTAATACCGATTACGCTTACTATGTCCAGGTTACGGCAGCCCAACTGCATGGTTGCGACTACAACACACCACCAGCCTACGTAGAAAATGCTTTACTGATTTTTCGCTGCTCAGCTGTACAACCTATTGTGATTTTCAATGGCGCTTCATCTAGGCATAGCGTACAGTATGTATGTTCCCTCTATAAAGAGTTACGCCTAGTGTTTTTACCCGCTGAAACACAAGAAACAATTTTCCTATACTGTCATAGAATAAACTGCTGACTGTGATGACAGTAATGTGTCCGCAACACACTTGACATACTTACAAACAATACCAACATTTTGGATAAACCAGCCGGTAAAAGCGTGAACTACAACGTTGTCTTTGATAGATGTTGATGGAGATTTTTCAACAGTAACAAGCATTTTCTCTGCGAGGTTTGCAAAACTCTTGCACGGTCAAATTCAAGAGGTTGAATGTAAATTAAACAAGGTGACTTACCTTACGCATTTTCCGTGCTAGCGGATCGTCCCTGTGCTCTTCTGGGGACACTCGCTTGCTGTGAGAACGGACCGGCGGCTCTGGAGGGGTCCTTGATCCTGCTTCTGCAAAACAAAAATTCAAAACACTTTTAGTCAAGTAGGCTGAAAGTTGATAGGGTAAGCACACACACACAGAGTGAATTGAATAACAAAGAAACTCATAAAATATAAGTTAATATTTGATGGGAACGAGTAACTGCTTACATTCCGAAAGCGTGTTTGCGCTTTCCGTGCAAAAAAAGTGCAGGGTATTATATCATAAATATTATATTTAACTAATGTTACATAAACTCCCGATCAAGAGTTTAAGATCACATGAAAATGTAAAAATGACAACCTTTTAGTACTGAATGAATAAACTCCTTCGACTCGAATGGGAATCAGCAATTCCTAAAGGTAAAAGGTGAGAAAGACGGAAAATACCTGCTGTAGCAATTTATTAAGAAATATACATTTTTGTCAAATAACTAGTTTTTCAATTGATCAAAATGATAAGAGGTGTTTGTCTTTTGCATCCATTGGAAAGCTGTTCCTGCAACTCTACTCGTTTCGAACTTGAATCATTACTCGCGACGGAGGTAAGAACAACTATTGGAATTTTTAAGAAACACCGTATAATCTTTACTGTTCGTTTACCATCACAAATTGTTTAGCATTGCCATAAACATTTGTCGCCAACCATCCCCAAAGATATGCCGTTGAGTTTAAGTCTGGCGAACATGCTGGATGACGTACAATAGGGACCCCATTGGGCCATTTTCTTGAAAGAAGATCATAGTCTAGCGGGGAATGTGGATTGCTGCATTATCCTGCTGAAAAAACCATTCATCACCACACAAACGAGAGCCCTCTGTCGACAAAGACGATCTTTGTAACATGCCGACATAACCAGGAGCTGGTTGAAGACCCTGCCCCTCCTAAAGTTTCATCGCTCCCCTATAGGAAAAAGTACGCCACACCATAACGGAGCCTCCACAGCTGTGACGCCTGAAACACAGTTCAGGAAGCATCTCTTTGTCATGCCAGTACCATTGGAAATCATCAGGGCCATCCAGATTGAACTCTTTTCTTCATCAGAAAATAAATCTTTAGACCACTTTTCAATGTCCCATGCATAGTGCTCTCGAGCAAACTGTAAACGGGCCACTTTGTGATGCGGAAACAACCGAGGACCGTTCAGACGCTCTTTTTTATGCCCTTTTGACGTGTGTCCCCTGATGGTTATTGAACTGCAATCGGCATTCGTGAGTGATTTGATTTGCCTGGAAGACCATTTTCTGTGTTGACAAACAACCCGTTTAATTCTCCTACTCAATGCAGGGGAAATTTTTGGCGGTCTACTACAAAATTTTGCTGTTCCATAACTCTCAGGGTCTTTTGGGAAGTTGCAAATCACAGTTTTGCTGCTGTGAATCTCAGCTGCGATTGCGCGCTGCGGCAAACCTTGCATATGCAGTTCCTTTCTCACCTTTCATTTTTAGGAATTACTGATTCTTAGTTGAAGGAGTTTATTTATTTATCTATCACAAAAACGTTATTATTTTTTACATTTCCAAGTGGTCTTAAACTTTTGATCGGGAGATTATATCATATATAGACTTGATCTAGTTTTGTATCTAAACCCATTTTAATTTGGATCACTGTTCTTCAAACTGATTTCATCAACAATGTGTGAGAAAACTATATCGATATTCATTTTCATATACTGCACACTCTAATGTTAGCAGCTCTGCGTTTAGGATCAATGAAAAACTGCTTCATCACATCGGATACTGACTGTGTAGCGAACAGAGCGGATCTCCATAACGTACATCTGTGTGTCCGAGAACGCCCGCACGATATCTGTCTGTCTAAACAACAATCCAGGTCACCGTCCCCTGCCCGCCTCAGTGCGCCTGTAGCTGTTGTAATGGGAGGTTATGTGTTGTGCTGCAACTGCAGCACTCTTGTCACCGGAAGTCCTAGCATTGGACTGTGAGTAGCAGGAGGCACTTCAGATTTTACTAGCACTGTGTACTATTGTGTTGGCGTCCCTGCTTTTAACATAGGCGAAAAAATAACCATAATATTTGTTTTGATTATGTGCACTCTCGTCATTACAAATATCTTTGTAACGATCAAAATAGGCCCTGATTCTCACCTCGTCCTTNTTTGGTCGTGTTGGCCTGCAGGCTTTTAAGTCGGCTGTTAATGGTTTTTTGCTGAATTTCCTTTAGCAGCGTTTTGGGCTTCCCGGTGTTGCAAATGCTTCATTTGGGTTGTATTACCTGTCCGTGGGAGCTCAAGCGTGAAGTTTTAATAATAATAATAACAAATTTTGCTGTTCCATAACTCTCAGGGTCTTTTAGGAAGTTCCAATTCACAGTTTTACTGCTGTGAATCTCAGCTGCGATTGAACGCTGCGACAAACCTTGCATATGCAGTTCAACAATTCGACGACGTTCCAATTCGGAGGGTTTGCTTGCTTTGGGCATAGTGACCTTCACACTGTCAGTGCAAGCCTGTAACTTATCCGAAACGCCAGAGATTTCCCTAGAACTAAACATTTATTTGCTGTAAATTGCTACAGCAGGTAATTTTTGTCTTTCTCGCCTTTCATCTTTAGGAATTGCTGATTCTTAGTTGAAGGAGTTTATTTAGTTATCACAAAAATATTGTTATTTTTACATTTCCGAGGGGTCTTAAACGTTTGATCGGGAGATTATATCATAGGCAGGCTTGATCCAGTTTTCTATCTAAACCCATTTTAATTTGGATCACTGTTCACTAAATTGATTTCATCAACGATGTGTCAGAAAACTATATCGATATTCATTCTCATATACTGCACACTCTAATGTTAGAATCTCTGCATTTAGGATCAATGAAAAACTGCTTCATCACATCGGATACTGACTGTACGTGTAGCGAACAGAGCGGATCTCCATAACGTACATCTGTGTGTCCGAGAACGCCCGCACGATATCTGTCTGTCTAAACAACAATCCAGGTCCCCTCCCCGGCTCAGTGCGCCTATAGCTGTTGTAATGGGAGGTTATGAGTTGTGCTGCAACTGCAGCACTCTGTCACCGGAAGTCCTAGCATTGGACTGTGAGTAGCAAGAGGCACTTTAGATTTTACTAGCACAGTGTACTATTGTGTTGGCGTCCCTGCTTTTAACATAGGCGAAAAAATAACCATAATATTTGTTTTGATTATGTGCACTCTCGTCATTACAAATATCTTTGTAACGATCAAAATAGGCCCTGATTCTCACCTCGTCCTTCGAAGTCTTCGCTAGGCTCTTGGTCATCACCGGGAGATGCTGGCACTTCAACCGTCGGTTCAGGAAGTTCATCAACTTCTTCTATATCTAAGGCCGCGTCGCCTTCCACTTCTGTACTGAGAGTGTGGGTCGTTAGCTGGGGTGGTGTTTCTGCAAGCCTGAGAGAGGACGAACGAAACGTTATGCTTTCTGGAAGAAAATCAGGATAAGTGTCAGTAATGGCGCGGTCTTCTGGAATAGTTGGCAATGTTGGTCGCTGGCTGAGACGTGTCTCCAGTGTAACAGGTAAGTAGGGGCGTGGAGGGGCTGACTCTGCGTCATATATAACAGGCAGCTCCGGTCTTGGAGGTGTTTCTTCGGAGTCTTGATCTTCTTCCGAAATAAAAGGAGGTTTAGAGACAACTACTTCCGAATGAGACACTGCAGCACTGTACACGACATCGCTGTAACGCAAACTTCTAAGTGAGCTTAGCGTGTTGCCACCACTGTCGGCGGTTGTGTAAAGCTCACATGCTGACGTTTGCAAATTCTCCAGATCGGCTTCATCCCCAATCAACTCATCGACATTCACGAATTCAATTGGAGAACCATCTTCAACAGAATCAAAGTAAACGTCTTCCGAGAGAAACTCCGTTTCGACATCAAAATCAGGTTTTTCTTCGGGTGTAAGATCTTCGTATCTCACAAACTGAGCCTCATAATCATCTTCGGAGGAGTGCCTAGACGTTACACTACCAGGGTTCCACCGTTCACAAAGAGGATCAGTATCTCCACAGTGAGGGCGAGCTGAAGAAAGGGGCTCCGTCGATGGCACGTCCAAGGCTTCATCCGATGCATGGACGTCAGCCTGGAGGCTCTCACGAGGCAGGGCAAAACTATCACTAGCAGAGGCAGAATCGAAGCTGGTTACGTGACGGGGTCTACTGGAACTTTTTGGTTTTTTGGATAGCAATGAAGCACCAGAAGCAAAATAATCTGTTAGTGAAGGAGATGACTTACAGCGTGTCAGTGGTTGAGTTTTTGGTGCATTTTGTGCGTCTGTACAACTGGGCTGTGAAGGAGATTTAGGAAAAGAGGATACTAGCGAGGAACTACGGCATGCTTTTGTGGAATTGCATAAAGCTGGGGAAGAATGACACCATACTGAAGAAGAACTCTGGTATGGGGACATGGGGTTGCTGCAAGCTGCAAGGGAACTGCCACGTACGAGAGAAGGACTGTAGCATGTGAGCGGGGAACTGCAGCAAGCAGAAGAAATACTGTAGCATGCGGGAGTGGAACTGTGGCATGCGGGATAGAAATTGCAGTATGGTGCGGTATAAATGTTACATGCTGGACTGGATTGACAGGTCATCGTAGCGGAGGATGAGCAACGCGGGTTCGCATGAGCAAGGGACTGTGCAGCTAGCAAAGCAAGGTCAGACACGAGAGCGGTGGAGGTACCAACAGGCAGCAGGTAAGGAACCCATCTGAAGCGAAAGAAATACACACAGAAGGTTACTAGAATAGTAGAGCTGATGCAAATAAAAGGCGGACAGGCAAAGTTCTTCGTGAGTTACGAGCAGGGTGACGCAGCCACGTGTAAATGAAAGTTTCATGGCATGTAGGCGAGCCAGCAATAAGTTTTTAAACTCCTGGAGGAGATTCATGTCGCTTACACCTCAGCTTATAGTTTATGTAAAATAAATAAAATACTATTATTCAACTAGCAGTATACCACAGAAGATGCAGTTAACACATGACTGATCCTATTTTTAGACGGTAATGAAAAAGCTAGGTAAGAACCATCAAGTACCAGGAGTTTAAAAACTTATTGCTGGCTCGACGTTCATGTCTTTCAGCATGCCTCTATAGTCCGAGGATTCCCTCATGTATGAGATAAAGCTATAAGTGGTCATAGGCTATGTAGTGCAAGCAACTATGAACATATACAGGCAGACTGTGCTTTTGTAGCATAGGGATATATGCACGCACGCTCACGTTTTAAACAGCTCGTAACTGACGAAGGACTTGGCGAATCAGGCCTTAAGGGAGACTGGACAGATTATTACACATATATTATTGGTGACAACGTTAACTACTTCGGAGCCCGTGAGTAGAGGGCGCTATGGTTTAACATGCATTTCCTGGGGTATCTGAACATCTGGCGCAGATTAATTTATAGATATATAAAAGAAATAAGTTGTTAGAAAAGCAAATTTAGAACATGTGCACAGGATATTATATTCAAGCAAATATACATAGAGCAGACAAAATGGTATCCAATACTGGATGTGTCAACAGAACAAAATTGCTTTGATATTGAGCAGCGTTTGTTGAAAATGCAATAGCATATCAATGAACCTATATACTGCATTGTGAGTTATTGATATTGGGCACGTAGGCGAAAATGCTCGTTTAATGGGCAACACCTCATCTTCGTTGTCAGGAATTACAACAAGTTGTGACGTCACAACAAATAGGCAACTTATAGAGGCTTAGATGAAGGCGACGAAAGCCACAAGTTCTGCTCAAGAGGCGGGATTCAGACTGAACTATCACTACTGGCTTTCCTTGAAGAAGTCACTACATCTACGGACAGCTCCAGCAGGATCCCAGACGTTATAGTAACTTGTGTAGAGGGGGTATCGCTGCCCTCGCACAATTTTAGGGCTCTTAAGAAGTCAAAACCAGACATTACATTCTGAGGCGGCCAAAAGTTTTGCTAGGGCAAGAGGAACCAGAAGCGATATTACCCGCCTTATGAAGAGACCTGTGTCCCGACGACATCACTTTCACAAATAGAAGTGCAGCTATTTACAAATACCGGACATGGAAAGCAAATGAGAATCGGTTAGCACTTAAAAATACCTGGCATCGCAAGGCTCTGAGGCGAAAGGGGCTCTTGATTCTGCAGTATCTTGGTTCCTTGCCTCTTCGTGCAACTCAGTGCCAGACTTCTCTTCAGTGGGAACTTCATCACGTTCGGTATACGTCGTCTCTTCACCATCGCCTCTAGGATTGAAGTATTCCATCTCGTTTCCACTCTCGTCACCACGATCGGTATACGCTGGATCTTCTCCGCTCTCTTCACCACTTTGAGCAAACCTTTGCTCTTCTCCGCTCTCCTCACCTTGATCGGCATACGAGTACGTCAACTCATCTCTGCACTCCTCTTCACGCTCGCCGAACATCATCAGCTCTGTCGGTGCTGCTTCACTGCATTCGACGAGTAACGTTTGGCTGCCTGGCGGACCTTCGCTGCTCTGAGGTAAGTATCCTACTTCTTCAAAGTCGCTGTCACTTCCGTGTAGAACGAGAACGGGCCCTCCACCCCTGTCGTCGTCAGGTGGAGAGCCTTGCACGACCAAGACGTGTGGAGAGTCCTGTTCCTATGGAAAAAATGTCGCTGAATAAATTGTCAGTGCTTTGTACTGTCTAACAGGGCTTACGACACTGGTGACATGAAAATCTCCTCCTCAAAAAGCAATATCAGTGGATTATGAGTGATAACAGTGGTATCGTAGCACTAAAATAATTTTACAGTGAGTTCAAAGCGACGTGAAACAGCAGCAAACATATTAGGTACTGAAGGTAAATTTATCGCTGCAATTTCGCATCACTCTCCCTATGGACCTATAGGTGTGTTCATGTTCACTTCCTACATTCACCGCACCCCGTGTCAAACGAAACTTATGGGCAACAGACTGAGATTTAGGCCGCGACCTTTGACACTGGCAACAAAGTACTTGTTCAAAGCCTTCAATATGTCATCACAGCTAATAAACTAATGACGTCACAGTAGTAAATCCCACTTTGTTCACACGGAGTAAAAAATTACGAACATATGATACTGCAGCTGGCTGAATGGGCGTACCTGCACGTAAGCTGAGGGTGGTTCATCTTCTAAGACGAGCTCAGCATCGTGTTCGCAAGGATCACTTTTATGTGGAGATGAGCTGACAGTTCTGTCGAGAGAGTCTCTTCGTCCGTGATCGGGAACCCCATACGAGCTATAGCGCGATGTCTCACGCACCACTTCGTCAAGATTTGATTCTTCTTCCTTGGCTTCTTCCCTTGGAGGACAATACACATTTGACGTATCAGTGGCGTCTGACTCGGCTTTGTCTAGGTATTCGTCATAAACTCCTGTGTCAGTGACACGGGCAGCTTCACTTTCGCCGACGTGCACAAGATCTTGAGGTTCAATTCGTTGACCCAACTGCTGCTGAGAGTACAATTCGTAGTGCATGCGTTCGGAAGGAAACGCCTCGTATTGAGGTACACCGCGACCGTCGTACTCAACATAAGATTGCTGCTGCTTCTCAGCATCCGGATCCGCACCAAGTAAATATGATTCAGCCGATGGTTGTTGTTGTTGATCTTCTGTGACTGTCTCGGTGGAATCACCTTTTAAACTCTGGTGGGGATCCGAGCCAGATCTGACGAAGAGCACGTTCGATTAGGGTTCATCAGTCGCACGTTATTAAAAACACTTTAATGAGATAGAAGACTACACCTGAAATGATGTACTTAACATTTGAATGAAGAGTATCAAGTGATCAACTGCATGCATATCATTAATTAGCTTGTTAGAAGATTGACTGAAAAGTAAGAATGCATGTCGAAAACAAGAAAACAGCTGGACAAATGTCAGAAACCAAAATATTTGCACTACTGTATATTTGATATCATATTACTCAATTTTTTCTATTTCACCTGCTCCCTCTGGTCACACGCTTGTGGAAATCCAAGAATGAATGAACGACATCCTTGGTGAGGGACCGCGACCGAGATCGGGAGAGGCGTCTGGCTGCGTCGGGGTGGATGGTTGGTGGCTTCTTCCTCCTCTCTGAGCGGGATCGACGCTCGCTGCTCGTGCCCAAATAAATTTAAAAACCAAAATTAAAAAACTGCTGCCGGCTGACTGAAAGTGTGACACATAGATAATGCCATGAATGAGAGTTTTTTGCACTCCCCAATATCCCTACCGGTAGTGTGCCTTCTTTACATATTTTTTTCAACTATCTGCTTGTGTATCGCGAATAATACACGTCTATACGGCTGCATGTCAAATAAGGTGTGATAGAAAATATTTCATTTCCCTAAAACGTTTCAAAACACCTATCATATAACGATAGGATCATCAAAATGCACTTTATGAAGTTGTACAATTGGTGGCATTATATACACAAGTGCAAAGGGATGTGTCAACCTACTGAAGCTCACACGGCCTTTTTAGCCCTGAAAGACGTAAATACCCATTCTAGGAATATAATTATACACTAACGATGATTATAATCTTTGGGACTTTCAAACGTCCCGCTGCTCGTGCTGTCAATATGTCAATTAATAAAACTTTGAATCTAGTGAACGAAACATTTAAAAACTGAACAATAAAAATAATCTAGGAGTTGCAAAACTATCGCGCGATCAGCCGCTTACCTAAAGGGCGTAAAGTCTACACTGTAGCTGCGAATGTCGCTCCCCACACTCCTCTTCTCCTGCGGGGCACCGGCCCCCTCCTCTGTCGCCTGGCCATCAGGCCGAACGACTGCATCGTCGGCGCTGTAACACTTCCTCAGAGCAGGCAGTGAGCGAGGGCCATCGCCGCCGGTCCTCTGTAACACCTCCTCCAGCACGGGATCATCCTTGTCCAGCTCTTCTAACCTGTTCATAATAATCATAAGATCATCAGCTGAATAATTCCTAGCTGCTGTGATGACTAAATAATAAAACATCTATAAGAATACAATAACTCTTGCGCCTGCAATTTCACTATTGGGGTTTCCCGGGCACACCACATAACAGGGCCAGAATTAGGCCATACAACGGCTCGTTCAAGTGATGACCGGACGTTGATCGGTATCTCGGTCACCGACTCGCACTGTACATGTATATCGAGACAAGGTGTGAGTTGTACGTCGGGTCATAAGTTGAGCGTGCGATTTCCAAGTGGAGTCTCGGCGTTACACATACTAGCTGCTGGCTTCAAAGAGCCATAATAAAACAGAGTAAATAAAAAAGTTACACAATGAGATTATAACTCAACCGAGGAAAAATAACTACATGGAGAGCAGTTAACAGTAACCTAAAGCTTGTGAGTAAATTCCGTAGATTTCCTTTGATACTCACCCTAGGTACATAAATAATTATTATATTTATTAAGTTTCAGTTTGAAAAAACGGAGAGGCATGAAACATCTCAAAACATGATACTATGATGGGTCTAGGTAGTAATCAACATAATATGCTGCAGAGGATGCTGTCACCCACTGAGTTCCTAAGAATTAACGCTGCGATTGACGTTTGTCAAACCAACAGCGACTGGCAAGAAAAGTAAGAGCGTACACACAAAAAAAATTGGCAGCTTCCTACCTTGAGGGATAGTCGAAGAGGTCATGCAAGTGCTGGCATTCCTCGCACGTGAGGTATGATGAGGCTGACGAGCAGCGGCAGCTGAAGTACTCACTGCTGTCACTGCTCCCCAGGCGGCGGNAAAACTAAGGGTGTACACACAAAAAAATTGGCAGCTTCCTACCTTGAGGGATAGTCGAAGAGGTCATGCAAGTGCTGGCATTCCTCGCACGTGAGGTATGATGAGGCTGACGAGCAGCGGCAGCTGAAGTACTCACTGCTGTCACTGCTTCCCAGGCGGCGGGCGGGCTGCTAGGGCAAATGGAGACAGTGCAGTAACTGGGTGGAAGTTGTCCACGCACTCACGACAATGTCCTTCTACTAACGAAACTTTAGGGGACGGCAGTGATGACTTCATCTTATGACCCTGATGGAGATTAGCTTCTGAAGGACGACTAGATTCCTAACGATTAGCATAAAGTTCTGTGTCATTACAGTGATAGATGTTGGCCATTGACGATTATAATGTCAACCTAGTCGCAGCATAATTGCATGTAAGGTGATACCAATTGATAGTAGGACTCTCACTCGTAGAAACAAAATTGCGTAATTGCCGGCTTGTTGCTAGCCTGGAATTAATTTAGCCTCTACAGTTACCAAAGATGTTGTATTTCGGGAAGGGTAAGGTAGTAAGAAGCACCCTCACATGAAAGTAAAATTTGATTTGACAACAGTGTAGAGGCTCCCACTGAGAACTAGAACTCTCAGTCCGGCGTAAAGTTGTGGGTAACGACGTCGGTGGAGGGTAGATGCTAATAACCAGAACCCGAATTCCAATAATGTTTTGGATTATGACGATGATGGAGGTTACCCCCTGACGACTAAAATTTCCATCCTGATCCAGTTATGAGTTAAGGTATCAACGGAAATTGTTTTAATTTTACTGAAGGGACTGCAGGAACGTTCAGGTAAGCGGTAGAGCTAAACAGCATAAAAATGAGACGTGAGAGTGGGAACTGAACATTGTCCTGGGCAAGTCGTGGCAAGGAAAGTCTTGGACTAAAGTGCACTCGTTGATGCAGTTCCTGTCATGTTTCTTTTAACTGAATTTCCGAAACGTAAAACTAAGCTGATATTGGTGCACCGCTCGAGTACCTACGAGTACTCCAGTTCTCTCATAACTTGGCATCGTATATATTGACCCAAAACTAGTAGTTACAGGCGTAGGAAGGAGTACTGGAGCAAAGATTCAAGTCGATACGATTTCAGTTATGAACAGCTGCAAACAGCGAGTAGTAAGTACAAAAAAAAAGTAAGAAGTATATGCATAAAAATGCATTCCAAAAAAAAATACGGAAAACTGCAGAGACTAATTGTGAATTATACTCAATGTAAAGCCAAGCTTAAAATTGTAAAACGACTTCTCATTCTGAAGCCGTCTCCTGGTTCTGCAAGTGCTACTGTTTTATCCACTGTGCGTCGTCTGGCAACGGAAACGCAGACTGACGGAGACCTATCGAGCTCCTACGTCGCAGCGTTCTTACACTGACCTCGTAATTGCTCGTATGTTTATGGACAGCTCAACGAACGATTTTTCTAGCATAGAACGTGGAATAGTAATAGTATTCTCCTAGTTTAAGCCTTCCTACCCACAGAGTACACTGTGATCCAAAGCGAGGAAGAAAGAAGGGACGTAAAGAATGTCAAGAGAAACGTGGAACCCACGCACGAGTCAACGCACAGGGAACAGCAAGTCGGGAATGAAAAAGAAGAACAGGCCAAAGCATCATCAGTAGGAGTATGAAGATGGAATTCAGCAAAGTGGGCACGAAAGGCAGATGTGCCGAAGGCCTGACTAAAAACTAAGGTAACCTATTATTACCTATACTATCCCCTGGGGGCGCTGCTCCCCATAACCTAGTATGGGCGAACCTCACTAACCTAACCCTGTGGCCTATGATCTATCCTAAACCCCCCGAGGAGACCTGGAGACTTCTCTACTGGTGACAGCGAGGCTCCTGCATATAAGCTACGATGTTCGTGTTTGTGTTACTTTTCACACACTAACGACAACACCCTGCAACTCTCAAAAAACATTCCTGGAAAATAATTTCTGAGTGCAGATATGCCCCGATTCAAAAACAATGTATACTAAGAACAAACATTAATAACATGGGACTGCCTCGTTATGGCATTCAATATAATGCCACCTGTGCATTACTTTCAATAGACAAAAATATAGGCTTCGAAAGATTATTTATAACTGTAACATTATCATATTATTTTCTATCTGAACATATACATCTTTCATGCCGTTAACGTTGAAACATTTCCTAGTTATCGTTTTCTTGAACTTATACTTGACTCGAATGAAGGTTGAATTTGTAACTAATTTGAGTGGCAGGTAAGTTTTTTATTTATTTATTTTTTTCACGAGCAATAATCCAGATACTATGGCTTGAAAGTTTTTGTTTTTCTTTTCAGTGTGAACTTGAGGATCACTGGAATGATGAGACTCTGGTCATAGTGTCCTCCCTTTGCAACATTTCTATTTCCAAACAGACTTCACGTAGCTTCCGATTTTATCAAAAATGGCTTCTTCAAAACTCGAACTTTAGAAATAAGTAATACCATTTTCCAAAAATTTATTAAATGAAGATATAGACACTGCGAAAACAAACGAAGGTAAAAATAACCATCATCTAAAAAGACCTTGAGTGACAGTTCACATGGAAGTCTTTTGAAAGTGTGCCCTCACGCAGATCCGAATGTGTTAGAGTCGCTTAGGGAGCAGACAACTGCCCAATTTTTTGAGTAATCATTTCCCCCAAGGTTTGCAAAAAAAAAAAAATCAGAAGCTTAACTACATAGTGGCATTTGCTAAGTTGACTGACTTGGAAGTTTCCAGATTTCCATTGTAGCAACTCTTTTGGCATAGCTACACAGTTGTGTTCATGCACGCAGTATGATATTCTGAATTTCTGACGATTGGCTGAGCGAAACGGTTCAAAAGACTGTAGTGTGAAGAGGCCCTATATTGGGAGCGTGCAGCAATTAGGCTGTGCTATACAACATGAAATCACTGCCAAGGCCCGCTGCAGACGATAGTCATTCGTCCTTGTTTTCACTTCACAGCGTTCGACTATTACGTTATGTTTATGCTGACACAACTGTCTGCCTATCTATGAATTTGTCGAAATATCGGCCGTCATTTCAGTTCGCTAAACAATTGCGTCACTGCCAAAGTCTCTGGGGACTCGCCAAGTCTTAAGTGAATAAGAAATTAGAAGCATTGCATTATTATTTTAAACGGACAATACAACGCGTCCGAAAGCTGTGAAGTGAAACAAGAGCAAAAAACTATAATCTGCAAGGTGTTTGAGGGTGCAGGAAGCGTGATGCCGTAACATATGGGAATTACCCAAATACCGAACTAACTCTATTTCCGAAAAAAATAGTTATATTTGATAGGTGAAAATAATAATCCCATCAAATAATAACTGTTTGTTCGGAAATAGAGTTACTCCGGCAATTGGGTAACCATATATATATATCTATATGGTACTGAGTGCGATCTTTGGGAATAATCGTGCGATCCGGGCAATGTTATAAAAACCTGAAGGTGAACTCATGCCTTGTAATAATGGGCTATTATTCCGTAATAATAATGCGCTATTATTGAGTAGTGTGCGCCGCTACTGTGAAGGATGTTCGGTTACCTTATAAGGCGCCATATTACCGAGAGGGGTATTCACAACATTCGTAAATTGTTCTGTGGCCGCATAGAGTGAGCAGCTCATTCCTTAAACTGAGCTGTGACCCCACGGTGAGGGTACGGTGTAACCACCACAAAGTGGACTATTGCTCACAGAAGTAGGTTGTTCCGGAACAACCGGTTGAAATTGCACCGTTAAAACAGCTATTCAAATTTTACGGATACGCGGTTGCAGTAAAATTGAAAAAAACTTCGGTAAGTTTGCCGTTATGTTAAAACGTTTCAACAGAACTTTTCCCTCATTTTATGATGGATCCGTATGTTTCTGAAGAATATGGTCTATGCTTTACTGGTATCACTGTAAAATAAAAAAGTAGTTCCATAAATGTTACAGGAAACTGATGGCAGGAAAAGTAACGGAAGAGCCTTGTAAAATTTACGGATTTTCTACAAAGTTCTGTAAAGCACACAGCTAAATACTTTACGGCAGAGTGCGAACTCGATCGTGGTGGAAGCGCAAAAAACAAGCGGTGGTGGAAGCAAGACAGGAAAATGATACACAGTTAATTATCTTTTCTATAAAAATATTAAACTACAGAGTGCATTAAATCTCTTTTAGAAAACACAACAAACATATACAAGGGAAGCAGACATTTTCTCTAATGGTAAGTCGGTCAGTAAACTTGTATCGTTGATTGCAAATGCAGCTGGAATAATTTTTGAACCTTTCGTATTACAGTTCGGTGCTGTTACAACTAGATTCTTGCGGACACGCACAGCCCGCTGCTACGGTAAGGGTACTGAGCCCATCTTTTCCCCATCGGACCGACTGATTGGGATTGGGCGCGGACACACACACGGTAGAGACCCATATTACGTTCCGCTGCAGCGTGCTTTGCTTCGCTAAAGACAAGTGCATTAACTTTCACTGCACATGTTACACCATTTCTAATTTTAGGAACAGTTGTTCTTTCAATGAAATATAAGAAGAGTAAGAGCAAATGCTATGAGTATTACGTCGCCACTACGTTTTTTACATTAGCAATGGACCGTTTTGCGAGCGTTACTAAAACCCACAGGCAGCTGCAGCAGTACAAATTTTTCCCACTGTAAGACGTTAATGCAGCAAGAAAAGTCAGAGAAGGCAATATTTAACAGGTGCATTTGCAACAGCAACGATACAATTTGTCTACACATTACATCTTGAGTGCAGTGAGTATACAACTCTGAGCTGTACAGTGGCGCGTGCTTCATGCTGGTGATGTGCTAAGTACAGCTAACACAGCAGTTACATAGATATATCCCATTCGAGAATTTATAAGCATTTAACCGATGTTATCGGATACCTTTCACTATTTTCTCATAGGCAGCCGATAAATGCCTACAGGCAGCCGATAAATGCCTATAGGCAGCCGATAAATGCCTATAAATTTCCAATTGGATGAGCAGGTTTGTCAATCCTAAAAAGTGAAGCATTTTGTAGAAAATGAGAAATTGCCCGAAATGTTTTATAATCTCATAAGGTTACAATGATTACATAAAAAACTAAGAACATGGGATGAGTAGGTTCACTAAATCTTTCAATATACAGTATATGTATATGCTTCGATAATATTGGTGGATGTTATAGTTCGGAAATTTTATATTTTTATATTGTTGGACAGTTCAGTTATTGAAATGAATTTAAAATATCCGGCTTGTATCATGGATATTTCATCGATTCCATCAACTTTAATAGAGGATCAAATTGCATTGTGTCAGACATTGAAGTTAGTCGGATGAACTAAATGTATTGAGACGTAATTCCTTTGGTCAAGTGGAAGGAACAAATATGATTTCGCGGACGTTGCTAGGATTGACTTGAAATTTCTCTTTCCGAAATTCATACGCATTTATTCAATGTCTGTGGGGGTGAACATCGGATAATAACCGATAATCGCCTAAAAATTTCCATTTGGGTGCTCATCAGACAATGCTACACGGACGACACCATCGGAAGTACGCTCACGCTGGCGAAGATCGACAACAGCAACACAGCAAGGGGAGATGGGCGCATGCGGCCACAAGCGGTCCAACCACAACAGAAACAATACGAGGTTTGCGTCTCCCGGCCCTTTGTTGCGTTTGCGGCCGGGCCGCTAGCGGTTGCCAGTGCCCATCTCAGACAGCAACAAAGGATAGGAATATTGAAGCAAAGACGATACAGTAACTCACTTCACACATACAAATTGGCTGAAACAATTTCAGGATGCCAATAACACGCTACTGCAACACAGGATAAAATATTTCACACATGAAAATACAAATAACAACAAACTGTACACAGAACGAAAGAAAAAGAGGTACACTACAAGAGAAACAAAACGATTACATACAAAACCACCTATCTAGTGCATAACTACACAAAAATCAACTAAAGTATTAAGAATATGGCACTGACACAAACACTGAGTATCACTCATTAAGCGAAGAGTAATTAATGG
>LQNS02278125.1:4678366-4694201 GCA_001587735.2 Parhyale hawaiensis | reverse complement strand
ACCCGATGTTAAACCCGAATATAGTCCAACTTACCCGAAATTAGTTCGGGTTTTCCGACAGTACGGCCTAAAGAGAGCGAAAACGGACAAATGCGGACAAACCGTCAATTTTAGGCGAGGGTGACAAACCCGACAAAACCTTTTGAGTCTTCCTAATGAAAATCAAAAGCAAGATAGGTTTTATTATAACTTACATTAAATTACAGAAAATTCATTGTGGCATTATATGGCGACTATGAATTTTATTAAGGTATAAGTTAAGTTTAAAGATTATTTTAGCAACAACAGAGCCTTCATAGAGAATAATAAATCTTCAATGAAATGTCGAATAATAATTCATTGCAAATGCTCATCGTCCAGGTTTTAAGATTATGTGCTAATGATTTAAATCCCATAGAAATTCGATAGAACCAGATAAGAGAATACCAGCGTACTCTCTAAGCTCACGAGGGAGCTAAATTTATGGTAGAATGTAAGCAACATGTGTATTTCAAATCCTCCTCTTCCTCTGAAAGTATACATACCTCAGTGACTCAAGAAAGTCATTAGAACAAAGGCGTGATACCAAATGTTTAAGAGTTATCGTCTCATTAATATAATAAAGTATTTCAGAAGAACATTCATTTTTTTCTAAAAATGACAGGTCTCAAGCCATTTTACCGGTGCTGTATATTGGACTGCAAACATGCTGTCTGTTCTTGCCATTATATCAAGAAAGCAGCTTACCGCTCAAGCAAGAGCTTCATCAAACTATTCTTTGGTGATCAGATTTGAAATCGCATCAAGAGTTTATACTTTGATTACCGCCTAAAATACGAATGCAACTTCCTGACCGACACACACTGCGGACTGCGGTTGGATTGTTAATACGTCTCTCTTAATGAGCGTATATATATACCCAGAGAATAGAACACACGGAAGTACAAATACAAAGCAGCAAAGCACACACTCATAACTAGATGCCGAATGGCGGTGCACTAAGCAGAGCGGTGCAAAAGGAAGCCATTGCACGCCGGGCCAGAAGTGTTGCCAAAAATTCCAGTTCGCGACTGGCCACTACTTGCGAATACTGAAAACATTTTGGTGCGAAGATTTTAAACACTTAAGTGCATAGCCTGACAGCCAAATTGCTAGGTAGCTTGAGGCGTTCATGTCGACTTTCAGTGCACTTTCGCAGCAGAAAACGCATCAGTGAAATAAATTAGAGATTATTCGCAGAACTAGTAACGTTGAGCCATGTGCTTAAATTGTGCTTTAACAGACCGTAGATTTTGTATAGATATAAAATTTCTGTTAATCAAGTCCCCGCAAAGTCTGCTGGCAGGCTCTGATTTGCATTGAAAGAAGCTTTCTGCAAGCGAGTTATTACGGATATTTCACCCTAAGTCTATGCACTTTGCTGTTTACAGTCTAATGGACCAAACGTCTCAGCGTCGAGAATACGCTTGATGATGAAACCGATGTACTTCAACTACATAGGTAGAAATAGTGAGGACGGCGACAACAAATGTAATTTCTTCCACTTATGTGGTACGGCAAATTATCGTAGTTGTTTGGCTTTCTATACTAAATGCTTTGTAGCTAAAACTCATTGGTTCCATGAACTAAGCGGTTTCAGTGCACACAAGAGTGGCCTGGTCTTCTGGAGCATGCAAAGCAACTGGTGATGGAGCGGCTAGAACGCAGAACTGACCTCGTGGTCTTGCCTGCCGTTACCGCTACTAAGCGGAGCACTGCCTGCAGAGGTAGTCGGCACAAAGGGCGGCTCAGGACTGAGTGAGGACGTAGGAGAAGTCCCCTCCATGGCGGCAGGAGAAGAAGAAGAGTGTGGGGGCAGCAGCAGGGCGTCCAGGTACCGAGCCCTCCCTGTGATGTATTGGATGCGTTCGCTGATGGCCTCCTGAGCAAGTAAGTTCTCGTGGATCTCTCGACTGAAACAGAAGCAATTCCTTAAGTCGTCTGCACATAGCGGTATGTGTCCACATTACCAATAAAATACAAACGCCAAAGCGTCAAGGAACATATATCTCAAATGGAAGCTAAAACCCCCAAGAGGTCCGGAATCAACGAGTGTCCTCAGTTCCCCTTCCGAATGTGTCGCTGTATCCGTTCAAGGGGGGGTAGCGACGAACAGAAAACGAGAAACCTTGTAAATAGTGCACGTTTTTATTCCTTGACTATAATTATTTCATATATATTGTACCACACTTGTTAAACGACGCCTGCATCAAGCTGGAACTCTACGTGATCCTGGATCTTTTAGGGTCATATGATACTCCCATAACTTTTATTTATCTTTTTTGGGGGAGGGGGGGGGTTGGCCCTGTCTGTACCCCCTCCCCTCCTCCGGATCAACCCGTGGGAATCCCAATAATCATATCATAGCAACAGACTGAATCGTATTCCTCATATCACTGCTGCTTTAAATAAAGCCATTTAAAGGGCATTATGGAGACTCTTAATGCAACTCAAGAAATGTACCTAATAGATTCTTAATGAAACTCTTTGGCTACACAGAGTTCTGTAGCTGTAAAAGCGAACGTTATTAACAGAATTATTTCCTGTCTGCTTTTTGAATCCAGGCCTCAATGTCCATAGATTTTCTAAGCACGTTACAGAAATGGACTAGTGTAATTAATGACTGAGCTTTTCACTGCTACATAACCTTCAGCATATTACACAGTGATATGTTAGTGATTGTTCCCAGCTCTATGAAATATTGCATCCAGATTGTGCTCTCTGGCGTTTGTCGTTGCAGCATCAAATGTCACTGGGTCTCCGTACTTACGGTATTAATTTCTTATTTAGTATTTGAATATGGCAAGGAATACTTGTAAAATATCCTACACAGGAGGACACTTTAGAGTGCAGAGCATACGAACAAAAGTTTATCAGCGCTTCATCAGCACGCCGCAGTAACACAGAAACTTCCGGGAAAATAAAAATAGGAAAGAAGAAATAACCTTTAGACACGAATAGCCGGTAATGAAACTTCCTACATACAAAGCTACTTCACATGGCACCGACATACATGACACCTCTGAACTGCGAGAGAAGCAAAGGTTACCTATACAGCCGTGGGGTTGTGCAGGGCAGCAGCCGGGGTTATGCTCAGCTCACCTGAGGTTACTTATAGGTGTTGGCAGGTCGCCACGAGCAGCTTCATGCTAGCATATAAGAGGGAAAATCTGCCAGAAGGCCAAGAGATGATAAAAAGGGTGGAGCTGTAGAGACACTGCACAGTACAGTGCTGGGGGAAATACTCTTCTTCAGAGTAAATAAAAAATATTGGGCTGGCGATGGGGAAATGCTCTTCAGTGTAAATAAAAATATGGAGTAGCGATGAAAAGAACTCTCTTCAGTGTAAAATAGTTTTGGGTAGCGATGAGGAAATGCTCTTCAGTGTAAATAAAAATATGGAGTAGCGAAGAGAAGAACACTCTTCAGTGTAAAATAATTTTGGGTAGCAATGAGGAAATGCTCTTCAGTGTAAATAAAATATCGGAACACGTGACCAGCGATGACGAAATTTTCTTCTTCAGTTTACTGCATGCAACAACGTGACTGCAACATTAAAAATAATTTTTAAAGTCAAGTCCAGCTTGTTTGTAATAAAATATTTTCACTGAGTGTACAGGCACAAGCGTGAAGGGAAGTCAACTGAACTACTGCGCAGCCAGGATTTATTGGATGCAATAATCCACACAACTTTGCCACACTAGCACGTCGGAAGTCCTAGCGTAGATTATCTATATCGCTATCTCCGTGTTTTCATTTTTGCTGAAGAGTAAGTTTCCTCCAAACGGCCGAGCTAAGTAATACTCAGCACGCACTACACGATGCTGTATCTGGCACAGCGTAATATACAAACACTGACCGAAGCGTAACAGGATAACACTCAAGTTTAATGCGATAATACGACTGCGCTGATACGCCCCCCCCCCCACCATGCAATTATATAATAGAAGAGACCCTGTGTGTACCAAAGTTAGTCTCATGCCGTTCGTTGCTGGTGTATTTGCCATTTAAAATGTAGTAAACAATGGACTTTTTTGTATTATAACTGGTCTCACGATTGTGCGGTGGTAAAACAAGGAAAGTAATAATATAAAAAAAAAACTAGTCCTACGCCATTGCCTATGAATTGAAAAAAATTTGAAAACAGGGTAGAAATTTGCAAGGAATGAAGCTCCAGCCTTCGTTTTCCGCTTTTTATGTATCATGCGTTAAAATTATGAAACAACGAAATCTATTTTGTAACGAGCCTAGTGTGTTCTGTCAACTGTTCATTTAAAAATATTAAGATGCTGATCACATTGCACGGGCGGCGAGATTACTCGCACGTCTCCCTCACGTATTCTCTCACACTCTGGCGGCGTATTTGTTTACGCTATTACAGGCAGGGACGCACGCTCCCTATACTGCCCACCCCCCACCACTCGCTTGGCAGCACTTGAGAGGTTGTGCTGCAGTACTGCATTACGGCAACATATGTCACATGACGTGCACCTGACCACTGCACTGCAGTGTCGTGTGCAGTGACTTTGTGTGAGATTTATTTCAGCAGAATGCGTCACAGCAGTTATGTACTGCAGAGATATACATCATAGCATTGCAGTCAAGTACAGCACTCTAGAGATAAAAAAATCTACAAAATATGAGACTGCAAATTTTGGCACCGCTGTGCTACACTGCACTGCGTTGCAATGCACCCGACAGTAGCACTGCAATGAAATATAATGTAAGCAGAGCTACAAATATGAATTATGACACTATGCCGCAGCACTGCCAGGCACAGCACTACATATTCCATCAGCATACGGCACAGTTATGCACCTGACAAAATGTTTGGCGCGACTTCAATAATAAACTGTAGAGAATCTAGCAGCAGTCGGATCGCTCGGTCATGTGGCGCTGAGAGCAACAACCGTACTGTGGAGCTGTACTATTTACTAGTTCTCTTTCAATGTTTACATTACCGAACCAACAAAAAAATCTGATAAATCACTTGTAAGTTGCATATCAATTCTCTTTACAAACTAAATATTTCCATAGTCATTTTTGACACAGCCTGCCTCAGTCCATGGGCATATAGTGTGCATGGTGCGCACGAAAGCTGCTCGGTAAATGCACTGCATACAAGCCGCGCACAAACATACTGTATATTACCGGCTGTCCACCTCAAAGTTAACGAAATCGCACAAAGTTTCTTGTCCACTGCATGGCGAGTTCCAGAATAAACCACCGACACGCTTAGGCCTAGTGAGTCACGTCTAGACGAGGGTAATGCAAGTAGCTGGTATAGCTGTGGCCTGCAGCGAACGGTCACGTACGGCTGTAACGTAACTCTCAACTCTGTTACAAGAACACCAGCTGCCACCAGCTGTCACACGACCGTAACGTCAGTCACATGGCGCAGTAACGTCAGTCACACGGAGCAGTAACGTCAGTCACACGGCGCAGTAACGTCAGTCACACGGAGCAGTAACGTCAGTCACACGGCGCAGTAACGTCAGTCACACGGAGCAGTAACATCAGTCACACGGAGCAGTAACATCAGTCACACGGCGCAGTAACTTCAGTCGTACGGCGCAGTAACGTCAGTCACACGATGCAGTAACGTCAGTCATACGGCGCAGTAACGTCAGTCACACGGAGCAGTAACATCAGTCACACGGAGCAGTAACATCAGTCACACGGCGCAGTAACTTCAGTCGTACGGCGCAGTTACGTCAGTCACACGATGCAGTAACGTCAGTCACACGGAGCAGTAACATCAGTCACAAGGAGCAGTAGCATCAGTCACACGGCGCAGTAACTTTAGTCGTACGGCGCAGTAACGTCAGTCACACGGCGCAGCAACATCAGTCACTTGGCGCAGTAACGTCAGTCACACGGCGCAGTAACGCCAATCACTTGGCGCAATAACGTCAGTCACACGGCGCAGTAACGTCAGTCACACGGCGCAGTAACATCAGTCACACGGAGCATTAACATCAGTCACACGGCGCAGTAACTTCAGTCGCACGGCGCAGTAACATCAGTCACACGGCGCAGTAACGTCAATCACTTGACGCAATAACGTCTGTCACACGGCGTAGTAACTCAGTCACACGGCGCAGTAACATCAGTCACTTGGCGCAGTAACGTCAGTCACACGGCGCAGTAACATCAGTCACACGGAGCAGTAATATCAGTCACACGGCGCAGTAACTTCAGTCGCACGGTGCAGTAACATCAGTCACGCGGCGCAGTAACGTCAGTCACATTACCCAGTAACGTCAGTCACACGGCGCAGTAACGTCAGTCACACAGCGTAGTAACGTCAGTCACACGGGGCAGTAACGTGAGTCACACGGGGCAGTAACGTCAGTCACACTGCCAAGTAACGTCAGTCACATTACCCGGTAACGTCAGTTACGTGGCACAGTAACGTCAGTCACACGGGGCAGTAACGTCAGTCACACTACCCAGTAACGTCAGTCACATTACCCAGTAACGTCAGTCACCTGGCTTAATAACGTCAGTCACACGAGGTAGTAACGTCAGTCACACCGCAAAGAACGCCAGTCACATTACCCAGTAACGTAAGTCACTCAGTGCAGTAACGTCAGTCACACGGGGCAGTAACGTCAGTCACACGGAACAGTAACGTCAGTCACACTGTCCAGTAACGTCAGTCACATTACCCAGTAACGTCAGTCACCTGGCGCAGTAACGTCAGTCACACGAAGCAGTGACGTCAGTCACACTGCCCAGTAACGTCGTTGACATTACCCAGTAACGTCAGTCACACTGCCCAGTAACGTCGTTGCCATTACCCAGTAACGTCGTTGCCATTACCCAGTAACGTCAGTCACCTGGTGCTGTAACGTCAGTCACACAGAACAGTAACGTCAATTACACGACGCAGTAACGTCAGTCACACTGCACAGAAACATCACTTATATAATGCAGTAACGTCTGTCACACGACTCAGTAACATCACAACAAACTACTATACGCAATGAAACAACACACCAACACAAGAGGCCACAAAGTCTGTAACGTCACTACCAGCTCTGTCACAAGTGACAGCAGTAATCAGCGCCTGAAACTCAGCACCAGCGCAGTGCCAGGAGCGACCCGCCAGCGGGACGAGCATCCTGGCACAACTGAGAGCCACAGGGGCAGCTGGGTGGGCTGGTGTGATATAACGTACGGTCGGGCAGGGCTCTGGCTATGGCTCACAGGGCACATCTGTAGTGTTACAGGTACACTGACAGACAGCAGCGGTAAAGAGAAAGCGAATCAGACCTAGGAAAACTTACATCGGTACCCCTATCAATGTTTAGTAGTGAAAATTTAAATGTATGAATTATTATTGCTTCCTGCATCAGTCACAGAAACTGTGAATTACGAAGATAACCCAGCTGTCGAGCATATTCCGCTTCAAGATCATAATTCACTTTTCCACTCGCAGTGTGAATCATGATAGCTTTTTCTTTGTTTAAAAAAATATTACGACAGACAGTTCAGCAGCACAGAAATTGAACCAGGGGAATAATGTACACGAATGAGAGAATATAGCTATCAGATGTATTCGACAGTCGAAGAACTTCCAATTTCACAGTCACACACACATTACTAGAAAAGGACGACGCCAGTAGCAGCACCACACTGAACCTTCTGTGCTCTCACGAATAAGACCCGCAGTGTACAGTATGCCTGTCAACAACGCCGCCCTGAAGAGATAAAAGCCACCCACTGCACAGCGTTGAGATAGCAAGAAGCGCTGCGTTGGTGGGCTGGTCTCGTAGGCATTGCTGAATAGTTTGCTTTCGCTTGAAGTTCAGCTTTGAATAATAGGCACATCGTTGTTCTTTGTTCTTCAACTCCAATAATGGTTTCCTATATCAGTTATGTTAAAATGGCTCTCTCTATGAACTACGAACTCTGCTGTCATGGAACGCGTTGGATTAGAAAATTAAGCAATGTATGATTAACATGTGCTTCTCTGTAGCGAAGTTATATTCGTACTGTCACACTCAAACGTAAAATATCAATACGGGAGAGAAGGGCTCGTTTTACCACAAACACACATACCTGTATGCAGGGACAAGAGGCTCCGTCAGACGTTCCTTCAGCAGTTTCCCCAGTCTGACATTCCTGCCAATTTCCCTAAGCAGCCTGTCTCGCTGCGCCATCAGCTGCCGGGCCAGCGATTCGTCAGCAATGACGCTGGTGTCCCTCAGAACCGACGACTGTCGGGGCAGAGTGCCGTCGGAGTGGATATCCCGCTGGGTCGAGGACTGACGAGGTAGAGTGAAGTCGGTGCTGGAGCCGCTGTCCCGTTGCAGATGGAAGTTTTTGCTGTGGCCATTGGAGCTCGCATCCCTCGGGAGTGTGTCGTGCTGGGTGGGGGATCCGCTCGGAGAAGAATGACTTCGAGGAGACGTGTATTGCCGAGCGAGAGCATTGGTTGACTTCGCCTGCTCTACGCTCTTGCAGAGATTCTCCAGGCGAGCGAGGTGCTACAAATGGAAGAAATAGTACAAAGTTTAGCATAACAATTGTAGTTCAAGTAGAATAAATTCCAGTAAATATAATGCATTCAAGAGTAGGGTTTTTAGGTAGTAACGGTGGTTGACAACATGAGATACTGAAATGTGACTTTGAAGCGTTTCGAAAAATCTGTATCATTGTTACATGGTATCGTATTCATTCAACAGACAATCACTATCCGGTTTAAAACAAAAAAAAAAATCTTTGGAAAAATCTTTAATAGCTGCTGAATGTCCGGAGACTGGATATGATGTCATACGAAGCTGCAAATTACTTTTCAAAAAGAAGCTAACTCTTCGATAACCTAGTAGTTGTTCCTTAGAGCGATGACATTTTTTAAACATGCTCGGCTGCTCTTCATAACAACAGATTAATGACCACGAGAGAACATCATGGTAGCATAAACAAACCTGTTCCATTGTCCTGTAGAAAACACCAGCCACTCTGAGGCGCGTAAGTTGTTCTTGGGAGCCCTGCAAGAACAATTTCCAGGTGTTCTCGAGAGCGGCGACGGCGTTCGTGTTGTGCTGGAGGTCGCTTCCAGCGCCAGCCTTCTCGACCAGCTGAGCAGCCCTGGCGCACTCGTAACCATACTCAATGGTGCCAGCTGCGGTGTCCTGGGGTAGTAGTTGCGTTACACTGCTGTCTCATTCATTATGGGCAAGACCAGGTGGAGCATGTACAACAGATAGTATAATATAATACTGTATACTCCTGTTATTTAACACAGTACAGTCCAAAGACAGGAAGAAAAAGAAATATATCACGTATTTAAAGAAACGTGTAACCCATGCACGAGGATATTCCAGCATTGAATTAACCCTCACAAGGAAAGCAACTGTAAAAAGTAAGGAAAAAAATAATAAATATAGAAAATTTTGCTCCACAGTAAGCCGTGAATTTGCTCAAAAACCCTCATTAGTAAACGAAATTACAAAGTAAATTAAGTTCTAAATTTGAAGCTGTGCAAGCTGAATCATAAATTCTACAAAAATGAAATGAATTCTTACCACGATACAAATGGAGTTGATATTTTGCCGTCAGCTATAGCTGGTGGTCCCTGGGAGCGAGCATCTTATGTTAAGATCTCATTCACTCTCCTTTTACGTGAAATTGTTAGGCAATCATACATAAGTTCCTAATTATATTAGCAGGTGGGTTATTAGTAGCCTTGCACGACAGAATCTCTTATTTCTTCATTACATTCAGAATGTATAGCATTTATTGCTTTATTGTAGTTACTTTTTAACTTTAATCAATTTATAATGATGTGCATGAATGAGCTACCTTCAACTTTGTGACCAAAAAATTCAAGCTTAGAAGTAATAAAGTCCACAAATTACAGAGTGTAAGACAACTCTTAGCTCACCCAGTATTATTGTTTATTCTCATTTTTATTATCAGTATTATTATTTTTACTGCTCTTTTATAGTAAAATTTCCAAGCCCCTCGACGGATACCCTATTCGATGAGTTGAGTCTCAATACTCATTGGAATTTTTCAGCTTTGTACTTTACATACTTAGTGCTTGGGTGCCGTCAACGGGCACAGCTAAGAACCTAGGTCTCTTAGGTCCAATACGCTTCACTTTTCCGGAACTTCCGACAGAGGCATTGGCGTCATCCCTCTCAGTGGAGATTCGGTCGTTAACCCTGCATTGATTATAACTGCACTTGAGATGACCGAGAACTTAAGGCTGTTCTAGAAAGTGAAATTTTCGGTCGTTCCATGCGTTTTTGGGTTGCTTCTAACATCTTTAACATGATCCAAAGTCTAAAGGCCAAGCCAACTGCTAGCTTCCGTCAAGCCCATAAGGCTTAGTTTAGCTAGCTTGGCTTCGTAGTGCCAATCTACAGCGCCTGGCAACGCAATTAGTAACATGCCTGGAATATTTGGTGGTCATTTTTGAGCTGATGGATCTCCTCCGCCGAGCGGCCGACCATTGAATGCGACTTGACGAGGGCGCTGAGCAGTTCTTCCAGCCACACATGCGCCTGACGACACAAAAGCCGATTACTTGACAACATAATGGCTACCATGACCGGGTGCTGTTTAAGTACATACGACAGTACAATGTACTTTGGCAGGCTAAACTTTTTCAACTGGAGAAGTTTAGGTGGATTCAGTGAAAGGAAGTTAATGTTGAAGACGGTCTACCGGCCCGCCGGCGACTACTTGTCAAATCTTAAAACAAAACATCTTAGTAAAGCGAAAGCTTGAGCTCTCGAGTGTCAATAAGTGACTAGCCATCACACTGCAGCGGCTACACTCGCTGCTGTCTAGCGGGGTCACACGACAGTCTTTTTGTGGCCATGCATGCGACTCAAAAGAGGTATTCAAATGTTAGCAGTCCCGTCAGCTGGCTTAGCTTGTGGCACTGGCAAAGATTCAGACGGCACTTCATATTTGAAGAGAATTAGGTAGACTTTAGAAAGCTGTGTTTTTTTTCTGCTAATTAAACGAACACAGCTATGCAGTGATCGAGACTCTGAGTGTTTCGTAGAGGGAAGAAAAGTCCATCGGGGAAAGTAACCTTCAGCCAAATTATTAACCCTGGAGGGCGACAGTTTCGCTATGACGCCCTCCCAAAGATTGAAACGTATTAACGTCGTTTCGAGGCATTGAGACGTCTATTTCCCGTACAGTTGAGCATTTCCGTCAACGGTATGGCAGTCCCAGGATCACCAGCTCGTAAAATCTGTGCCCATTTCGAGAAAATATCTCAGGCCGGCTGCCCACCAACAACTTTCGTTGCCGCTAGCAGCTTAGAGACAACTCAACTAATTCGTGCATGTAGTTACGGCACGGCTTCAGCTTCAACAATATTTAACTGCTTCAAAAAATTTCAAATATTTCAGTCGCTACTGCAATTTTTACACCCTAGCGAGTGGCAATGTTGAACTTTCAACTATCGCTCTTAATTATGAGCGGTTTGGGTCCACAATGATTGATATTTTAAGAATTACAGCACGATGTTCAAAGACGTCATACTGAAGTCACGGCCACGACTGCGCAGTCGGACAAGCTAAGTTGCGTCTACGCTGCTAGCGGCAACGAAAGTTGTTAGTGGGCAGCCGGCCTTAGGATAACGTAATTTTATGACGCTTCACTTCCTGCTCCGCACGTCACCAATGCCACACCTGCTGCACGTCCTGGTGGCAGGTGAGGAGCTGCGTCTGCTGCTGAAGCTTCAGCTTGCACACGTCAGCGTGCTGACACGCCCTCGTGTAGATCTGTGTAGAGCTGGTGAGCAGACTGTGCACGTGGTTCAGCTCGGCAGTGTACACGGGAGTCACGTCACGTCCACTCAGGTCTTTGACGGCCATTGTGAGCAGGTCCAGCAGCTTCTCTCCACATCGGCTGGCTTCCTCCATCAGATATTCTGGAAACCAATGCATCAGCAGAATACAGTTGATACACTCATAGTACACAGTCAGGGAAGGGGGCGCAGTCGTGAAAGTGCTTTCAGTCTATCACGTCAGGGATGCAATCGTCAAAGAGCTTTCCACCTATGACGTCAATATTCAGACAGTCTGTGGTCTACTGCAACCGTACACTCCTCGGGGCCCTATAGGGGATTCATCGGTAGAACGAACCTGTGCATGCTAGTTTCTTCTTTGAAAAGTACTTGCAAGGTGACTCTAACTTTACACAGGATACAGTACACTTTGTAAAATGAAATATATGGCTGGCCTGGTATTTGTAGCCGTGTAACATTATTTTCAAAAAGAAAAAGCATGTATATCTCACCTAAAGCATCACGGCGGCTGGTCAGCTCCTTCAGAACACATCTGAGCATCACCACGTCCTTAGTGTCTGGCTGCCAGCGGCTGGGCAGCAGCAGGACGGAGCAGCGCTCACTAATGTACTGCGTCAGGCGGTGCAGGCGTACGGATGCGAGGATGATGGTACGGCGCCGGTCCAGCCGTGATGCGAAGGATCTGCGGGACCAGTTATGTGATAACTACGACAAATTACCTGTGTATATGAATATGTAACCGTAACATGTAACGAAAGCGTCAGGAAATATAGGAAACACTTGCACCTGCACTTTTGTATCTGCATGCAAGGAGATCACTAGCCTTCATGTAGCAGAGAAAATACCCGCAGAAGTAGTCTGGGCTTCAACTGGTATTTTCGAATGCAAAATTCTAGTCTTCCTGAGAACGCGGTAGAATAGGCGACGGCATGAAGAAGTGCGGAAAAAGTTTGACGAAACAAGCTAGTTTCTGTGCGATATGATCAGCAGCAGCGGCGGGATGATGGCAGATTAACAAGTGGCTCTGAGCTACAACCTCCCTCTGAAGTTTATCCCTATTTATATAATCAGTGAGCGTCCGCTGAGAGTTATGTATGTTCATACCTACCGGTGTTACTGTTTTACTCTAGAATTGAATATTTAAATACTAGAATTTTACGGAGCAAGTAATACCCAGGTTCGTTATTTTGGGAACAAAGTGCATTAAGCTTACTCTGCAGAGCAATTTTCAAAACCTCAAACAGTAAAGCCCTGACGCACCTGACGAGTGTGTCGGTATAGTCCTTGAGAGCCCGCAGGTCGGTGGTGTTGTGGTCAGCGAGGGACCGCAGCTCCCCGTCCCCGCGACTGAGGCAGTCCTCCACTCTGTACCGCAGAGCGGCCCACCGCCCGTATGTCTCCTGCGCAGTTAATTATTTAGTGATATTTAAAAGCTACGTCTTCCTATTAACGACTTGTGACATAAGAGAAGAAGTGCTAGGAACCTGTAGTAATTCAAATAAATGAAGGACACAAGGCCAGAACGTAAAAAACAGCCGAATAAAGACAGTTTGTAGAACGTCTCCTGCACAGGAAACTGATAATACGGCGGTAGGGAGAAGGGGAGGGGGCATAGTCTCCAGACGGTTGCCTGCAAGACTGCCCGAGTTCTAAGGCACAGGTACATATCTATATATCAATAAAAACACACAAAATTTTAGTGGGCTTGAAATATTTCAGTGAGACTTAAGGATCCGTGGCCCCTAAAATGGATCAAACGACCCGTATGCGAGAGGGTGCTGTTGAAAAGGATACAACACCACAGTCGGACATTAGCTGAAGCAACACATTCAATAAACTGTCCTATGAACAGGCGTCAAGCTATTGATCTGCTGTCTCTACTAACCTCAACTGTGGGTCTTGGAAAAGACTTGATGGACTGTTACCTCTCAACTGAGTTGACTTTAGCAAGTGTCACTCATTCAGTTTTTGACGTATCTTCATGTTTGCAGTAAATTAGAACTCTGGCATCTGTGTACTTCTTACTGCTGAAGTATAGGATAATTAGCTAAAAGAACACAGCGACAACACTGCCGTGTGAACTGGCCTAACGGCGGGCGAACATTGTTGACAAATGAACGCATTTCCTCAGCTCAACGTCCGAATATGTAACCGTGCATATATAAAAAGCAAAACAGTCCACAGCTCCCACGGTTCTAATTTCCTCCAAATCTGAAACGCTATCAGAAGCGCTACAGATGCACTTGCTCAGCAAACAGACTTGTTGGCTAACGATTTAGTAACTTTTTGGCTGACTGAAAGTTTGGTTCAAGAGGACTCAACAAAACATTTGGGCTATTAGCAGAGAAAACTTATTCATTCGACCACCGTGTGACCTTGCCATTTAGGAGTTAGCTCGAGCCCGATCCTCACCCGACACTTGAGCTCAATGGCCTCGTGTTCCCTCAGGAGCTGGTCGGCCTGCGCGCTGTTGGTGCCGATGCGCGACTCCCCCAGCAGCGTCTTGCCTGCGGACTCCAGCCACGTCCCTATGTCGCTCATCTCGGCCTCCACCGAGCGCACCTGCACCAGTTATATACGTTCTCGTAAGCAGAATGCCTAGGGACTAAAGATATTGCCCAGAAGCGTAGCTTTCTATCTGTGAAATAGTTATACATTTATTTTGCTTACTGAATTTCAGGAAAATTTTTATTAAAATTCTCCTCTAGCAGGAGCCATCAAAAGCAAATACATTAAGCCCATCTCTTTTTCAGAGTGACCGTTACGCTTTCAGTATGAGATTGGGAAAATCAGAATATCCGGAGGGGATAACAGGGGGCAAATTAAAATTTTGTCATCGGCTACAGCTCGCAGGTCATAAACAGAAGATTTACTCTCTGACTGGGAACATATTTTCATATTTGGCAAAATATCATTGAAGTTGTTCTGTGCATTCCCACAGATTCCAGTTAATAAATACATTTCGTCTACGCTGGGTATCACACATTCAGTTTTGGTAAAGTATTTACATATTTTAATAAACATAAAACATATTTAGACGTGATACGTTTCAAGATTTCTTACGGACCTAAAAGCGACAGTAATCATTGCTCCCAAATACATGTGATAAAACGAGATAACGTTTAAAAAATTGAATTTGTGTACCCTTTAACCTTCGATTGCAAGTCATAGCTCAAGCTTTCGAGGATCCTGTAATTCTGTTATTTTGCGGAAAGCACCTACGTAATTCATGGGCTCAGCGAATAAGGATTGATAACGACCTTTGATTAGATCGTCAAAATCTTAGTCACGTAACATTCAAAATTCAAAAGGATTTTGTTATAAAATAGAAAATATGGAACATTGACATGCTTTTTTTTAAACAAATGAGGCTCTAAGAGCCTCAGCAGGACCGCGCTGGAGGACGACGCACCTCATCGTGCATGGACAGGGCAGACTGAAGTCTCCGCCAGGTGGCGTCGACGGCGGCGGCGAGCAGCTGCAGGGCCCTCATCATCGCCCTCACCCGCCGGGCCGCCTCCCGCCAGTCCTCCTCGCGGCTCTCCACTTTGAACCCCGACTCTCCATCCTCCTCCAGCACCCGTAGCACCGCCTCTCCTGTACGTCAATGTTATAATAACCATCACAGCGGATTAAATATATAGCTATATATATTACTGTAGTAATTTATGTTGTTTTTCGTATGTCGCTTCGGTTCTTCCCAGAGGAACATAAGCGGAGACAGTGAAGGTGTGTAACCAAAAATTTGGTGCTATAATTTTTGATGGCCAGATACACTACTGATAAGTAATAATATTCACCGAGTAACAGATTTTTACGAATGGGTGTTTTATAATATATGTAATTAAGACAATGGCATCACTTGTGCCCAAAATAATAGAAGAAGCTGAAATATAATTTTTTTATCGCATTCCCAGAATGTTCACAAGGATGTTTCACCACGTTCGGCTCATAAAGGTGATTGGCGAAAAAGATTAACGTTTTACTAAATTTGAACTACTGTTTACTGGAAGCAAAAATTAAGTAATGAGA